>OX183132.1:23628620-23636120 GCA_945261195.1 Cryptosula pallasiana
CAACCGCTGGGCACCAGAGGAAACCACCATACATTTAAGACAGGCGCTGACAGGCAAGGCGGAACAATGTGGAAGGGGGCTCGATCCCCTTGCCATCACCCAAGCACTCAAAGCCAGCTTTGGCCTGACCAGAACAGAGGCGCAGCATAGGCTAACCACCTATCGCAAGGCGCACAGAGACACTCTGCGAGACCATGCGCTCCAGGTGGAGCGACTAGTAGAGGCCGCATATGGCGACCTACCCGTGCAAAACAGAGTGGAGCTCACCCTCCAAACATTCCAAAGTACGTTGGGACACGTGTACTTACAGAGGCACCTGCTGGCGATACGACCCGTAGACCTAGAGGAGGCCGTGTTGGCAGGAAACGAGTTCCTGCAGGTGCAACAACAGCCTTCGACACAGTCCAACGTCCGCATAGTACAAGAGGAAGGGTTGGAGGAAACAGGACCTTCCCCCAAGGTCGATCTCAAGTGCCAAGAGGTAGAAGACCCCCTGGCCAAGCTGCTCAAAACCATCGAACACTTGAGCAAAGAGGTGGCCGAACTCAAAGATACTGCCACTAAACCCCCCACCAGACGCTGCTGGGGCTGTCAGCGGACAGGACATGTACGCAGTCAGTGCAAGACTGCCCCCTGGCAACAGAGACAGGGAAACGAGTACGGCCCGCAGCAGTAGGGACTCCTGCTGGCTGCAAGAGGGCCACCCCCGCTAACCGAACAAGGGAAGAACAGGCCAGACGACCTGTACAGAGACCAGAGTTCCTTCCGCTAAGCAATCGGTTCAGCCCATTGGCCACTGACCTGGCAGAGGAGGAAGAGGAGGAATACATAGATGACAAGGCCCAGAGGAGGCCCAGTTCCCCAAAGCCACGGAATAAGGAACCAACCCGAAGGAAGACACCCCCCAGACCGAACACCAAGAACCCAATCACAGTCCATTTGAACCAAGTAGAGAGGCCTTACAAGTCCAGTTACTACTTGCCTGGACGATTGGAAGGACGAACGGTTACGTATCTAATTGATACGGGGTGCAATACCAACTTGTTGTCGAAGAGGATATTCGACGTCCTGCCCACGCAGGTACAGAAGGAACTGCAGGAATACGACTCTCATGGGCTGACGGCTGACGGCACCAGACTACCCTTCTACGGGCTGCTCACGCTGACGGGGCGAATCCGGCATGTTAGGTACGAGGAAACCTTCGTAGTCAGTCAGATAAACGAGGATGTGATCCTCGGGATGCCTTTCCTCGCCAAGCAAAACTGCCAGATGGGATTCGACCGTCCAGTTCTCCGCGTACAGGGGAAGGAGTTGACCTGTACAGATAGACACGGAAGGGACCTGGTGTCCAAAGTCCAAGTCCAGAGAGATACGCACATTCCACCTCAAGCCGAGGTGACCAGCCAGACCCCATGTGCACAAGGGGTGATAGAAAGCATGGGAGGAGGCTTGCTGTTAGCCACCAGCATCAATGCACCAGATGATCGGGGACGTGTACTCGTCCGATGTCTCAACCCCTCTCAAGACAGCCTACACGTTCCGGCAGGAGAGGTAATCGGCACATTCATTGGTATAGGGCCCGACGAGATACGGTCGCTGCAGAACCACCCCCCAGAATCCGAATCCCCAGGAGGAGAGCTACCACCGCACCTCACCCCCCTGTTTTCACAGGCCAGAAAGGGGTGTAAAGACACCCGAGAGGAATGCCAACTCCGGAGCTTGCTCGTCCGCTACCAAGAAGTCTTTAGCCAGCACGATGGAGACATCGGACGCACTCAGCTCGCCGAACACTCCATTCCCGTGATCCCTGGCACACGACCAATACGGCTGCCACCGCACCGATTGGGCGCAGAAAAGGAAGCAGAGGCCGAACGACAAGTGAAGGAGTTGCTGGCCAAAGATCTGATCGAGCCTGCCGAAGGAGCATGGAGCTCTCCGGTGGTGTTGTTGCGCAAGAAGGATAACTCCTGGAGATTTTGTGTTGACTACCGTAAGTTAAACGATGTCACACAACAGGATGCGTATCCCATACCCCGGATAGATGACTCCCTGGATGCTCTCGCAGGAAGCCGATACTTTAGTACACTAGACTTGACCAGTGGATACTGGCAAGTACCTCTGGACGAAGACGCTCAGGACAAAGCCGCCTTCATCACCCGCAGTGGCCTATGGCGATGGAAGGTGCTGCCCTTTGGGCTCACCTCGGCTCCTGCCACATTCCAGCGACTCATGGAGCGAGTACTGAAAGGGCTCCACTGGAAGACGTTACTCCTCTATCTACTCCTCTATCTGGACGACGTGATAGTCATTGCTCCTGACTTCACGTCACACATCCAGAGGCTAGAGGAAGTGCTACAGCGTCTCCAGAGTGCTCACCTGAAGGTGAAGCCCTCGAAGTGCGAACTCCTGAGTCCACAGGTACGTTACCTCGGACATGTGGTCAGCGCGAAGGGTGTAGCTACTGACCCTGACAAAGTGGAAGCAGTAAAGACGTGGCAGGCTCCACAGGACGTGAAAGCCTTACAAGCATTCTTGGGGACGGCCGGGTACTACAGGCAGTACTTACCCGACTACGCCACCACGGCAAAGCCACTCACCGTCCTAACCGGGAAGGAGGTTCCATGGAAGTGGGGAGATAGAGAACAGCAAGCGTTCGAGCAGTTGAAGGAAGGTCTGGTAGGCCCCTATTCTGGGATACCCCGACCCCAAGCTTCCCTACATCCTGGACACAGACGCCAGCGCTGTGGGAGTAGGAGGAGTACTGTCGCAGATCCAAGAAGGGCAAGAGTGGGTGATAGCATTTTACAGTAAGACCTTGTCTCCCGCTGAGAGGAACTACTGTGTGACCCGACGAGAACTCTTGGCAGTGATCAAGGCCGCCAAGCACTTCCGGCCATACCTGTACGGAAGAGAGTTCAAGTTACGCTCAGACCACGCTTCTCTACGATGGCTGTGTAGGAGGAAGGAACCCTCCAACCAGATAGCACGGTGGCTAGAGATACTGGCGGAATTCAAGTTCAAGCTAGAGCACCGACCAGGGACACAGCACGGTAATGCGGACGGCCTTAGTCGACAGGATCCCTGTATCGGCTGTAAACAGTGCCACGCCATCGAGCAGAGAGATGGGGGACCCACCCATGCCGAGCTAACCCTAGGGGGACTAGCAGAGCAAAGGGAAAGGACGAGTGGGGGACCCACCCATGCAGAGCAAAAGGGAAGGACAGATGGGGGACCCACCCATGCCGAGCTAACCCCGAGGGGACCAGCAGAGCGAAGGGAAAGGACAAGTGGGGGACCCACCCATGCAGAGCAAAAGGGAAGGACAAATGGGGGACCCACCCATGCCGAGCTAACCCTGAGGGGACCAGCGGAGCGAAGGGAAAGGACAAGTGGGGGACCCACCCATGCAGAGCAAAAGGGAGAGATGACTGGGGGACCCACCCAGGCCGAGCTCACCCGACAGGGAGCAGCAGAGCCAAAGGGACAGGTGAACGTGACCGTCACCAACCCCACAGAAAGTGCCAAGGAGCTGGCACAAGCGCAACAAGAGGGAAAACACCCCGTTGCCAAGATCTATGCCGCAGTGCAGGCAGAAAGACAGCTCTCCGCCAGAGAGTTAGAAGAAGGAGACACCGAGCTGCGGACACTACATGACCGAATAGAGGCACTAAAGATCCAACCCAACGGGACGCTGGTCATAAGATCAGAACACCAGGGGCGGGTCAGGCTCTGCTCGGTATGTCCACCAGAATGGAGGAATAAGGTCGTGTGGGATACGCACCTGATGGCTCATGCCGGGATCAACTGAACGCGGCATCGTGTGCAACTGGATTGGTATTGGCCTGGGATGTTGGGACTTACACGCAGACTCGTAAAGAGCTGTGAAGTGTGTCAAGTGGCAAAAAGGAGCAATAGACCCACAGCACCCGACGGACAGAGATTACTGGCAGGCCGACCTTTCCAGAAACTGGCAGTGGACTTGGTAGGACCGTTACCTCTCACCAAGCGAAAGAATCGGTGGATTATGGTACTTACGGACCATTTCACCCGTTGGCAAGACGCCATTGCACTGCCCGACGCTACCGCCCCGACGGTGGCCACAGCTCTGGACGAACGAGTGTTTAGCTATTGGGGCCTCCCCGAACAGCTGCACTCGGACCAGGGGGCTCAATTTGAGTCCACCCTCCTGGAAGAGCTCTGCACCTTGTGGGGAGTACGGAAGACTCGCACCACCCCCTACCACCCCCAAGGGAATGGTATGGTGGAGCGACAGAACAGAACGCTGGGAGACGCGTTACGGACGTTAATCTTGAGTAAAGGACAGGACGAATGGGACGGGTTGCTCCCACAGATCATGCGAGCATGTAGCGCCACGCCCGACTCCACAACCAGCGAGACCCCAAACCTACTCATGTTAGGGAGGGAAGTGCAACTACCCGACCAATTGACGGGATCACCACCCTCTCTAGAACCCCATAGTGTCAACGAACATACACTCAGAATACAGAGAGACCTAGCCACCGCGCACGACTACCTAAGGGAGCAACAAGCCAAGCTCAGACAAGAAGAGACCGGAGAACCCCTCCGCTTCGAGAAAGACGAGCTCGTGGTCATGGAGAACAAAAGGCGGACCAATGGAAGTAATCCTAAGCTGCAACCCAGCTACATAGGACCCTACACCATCACAGAAACCTATCCCAATCACACGTACCGTTTGGAACGAAATGGGCAAGGTTTCACCCAAAATGGACGCCGACTCAAAGCATATCGGACATGTAGAGAGGAAATAGGGCGGGCCCCACCTAGCCGCGAACAGGCCGTTCGACCAAACATGCGTGGAGCATATCGGCAGCCGACAGCCCCACCCCAGCTAGGACACCCAGACCCCCCACCAGATCGACCCATAGAGAGGCAGCAAGAAAGCAACCCACCTGAAGAGCAGATAGAAAGGCGACCAAACACCCCACCACCTCCTATAGAACCGGTGGAAAGGGAGATACCACCCGGCTCTCCACCCCGACCGTCTACGCCAATGAGACCACCTACTCCTGAAGCACCCCCAGTGGGTGCTGCACACCAGGGACCCCCCGTAGAAGTCGTCCACTGGCCACCCCTTAACCCTGCACCAGTGGCAGTAGAAGGAGAGGGCAGACCATCGAGAGCAAGAAGGCCTCCTGTGAGATTTACAGATTACCAGTGCTATAGAACATCAGAAAAAAGAGAACTAGGAGCACAAAGTATGCAGGTAAACGTGACCACAGGAGCACCATCAGAAAAAGCAGAAGAAATGGTATACTTACCCTGGACAAACGCCGAAGAAACTAGATGTCGATTGGGCATAAATAAAGCAATAAAGACGAGCGATGACTATAACAAGGAAACTCCAACGAAAAAACAAGAACAGATAACTGCCACAACAAGTCGCCACAAAAGTAACGAGGAACAAGGGTGGATAACTTCCATCGAGAAAACCATAGAGGCAACCACAAAACCAGCGAACTACCGCGGGAGGAGCCTAGACTCCCTACGTCACACCACGTGGCCGGTAGAACAAAAGAAAGTTCCAGCGAGCGAAAATACAAAAATAATAAACACAACAGAGCGCTGCACAGTCAGCAAAACACTTGAGAGAGAGACAACAATGGCAGAAAAACGCGAATTATCAATAGAAGAGGACCCCGAATTCGTGGCAGCAATCACGGCAGAGCCTATCAAGAGGAGACATCGAATACCGATGAAAGAAATGCCAACATCACCCACGAGAGTCGGTAACGTTACAGCTGAAGAAGGTTCGGCTAGATGCAGAATTAGACAGCATCAACCCAGTGCACCCCCTCCTCCCACACACACATATCGACCTAAAGAAATATGGGTGACGGAGGAGACAACCAGAAAGATACAACGAGCACTGAAACCCACAGCTACCGACGAGGTATGGCAGTGTGACGTCTGTAAAATAGAGAGGAGCAAGAAACGAACAAGCTACCATATAAAGCAACGCTTTGTGTATTTCTTTTGTACATGCGGGCACAAAAGTGCCTCGCGAGATACAATCCTCAAGCACGTAAGACAACAGAACGGGTCGGAAGAACATGGCGGGGCAGGAAGACCGCTCTATGAAGTTGACCGCGCATCCTATACCGACTTCTGCCAAGCCATGAATTGGCAAAATGCGCCATTATTCGGAACACCATCTCCTATCAAAGACCGCTCAAGTAGCCCTGCCCACCAAAAGCCAATAAAGAGACGACTGGGAGACCGAAAAGAGACACCACAGAAAATAATTAAAATAGAACTGAATACAGAGAGGGAAGAGCGAACGATAAGACAACGGTCAAGCAGAGAGGAGGGCGAGATCAGAGAAAGTAGCGTACCATATCGAGCAAGGGCCAACAGCAGAGAAAGGAGATTAGAAAGGCAGATGGACACAGAGAGGCGAGAAGAGAAACTTAGGGGGATAGGCTCCCTGAAGTATCTCTTCAACAGGCGGCAGTGGGGCCGTGAGGCTCTGGAGACACATTAAATTCGTCTATAGCGCTGTGGGAGGAGGCTGAAGGCCCACTGTGTCTCGAATCCTGAATTAACAGGATACTGTGGTACCGTCTAGTCGGCTCGACTGTAGGTCGGAAAATACTACAGCGAGTGGTACGTGGATGATAGTCCACACCTAGCCAGCGTGGAATGGCAGAGTTAAGTCCATATCCTGGAACGCTGGTGAACAGGCAAGGCTGGTGAAAACGGTCAAAGTTCATATACCCATAGCAAAGTGGGGTATGGATCAGACCGTCGGTTACCTCTGGGGGCCTGATCCGCTCTAACAGATCAAGGTGATTGCTATCGACTGGGTCACCGGCCGGTTGGTTCGCATATGCAGTAAATCCCTAAGGGTTGCGCGACCAGCTCAATGTACAGTCAGGCCCTAGTAAGCCAAAAGCAAATGCGTTAGTAGGCAAGCTAGGTGGAAAGGTACTCAGCCTAGGTTGCGCCCACGACTCTGAGATGAGGTGGGAGGCCGAAGAGTATAAGCGAAGTATAGGCGAATTAAAAGAAACGAAGAAGAGTACTACCGTTTAACAAAGGAGGCATTGAACCGTCTACAAAAAGCAGACGAACTTAAGATGGCAATCCAACGCGACCGGGACACTTATTAGGACATTTCCCGTCATATATTTTATTAGTATTGGCCCACGAGCGCCAATGGGGCGGAGTGTGTTGGGAAATGGCACAGCACTGGAGGTCGACCCTGACAATTCGGCCCATTAGCACCGAACTCTACCATTGTCTACTTATATATATATTTAATCCCGAATTCTATGTGCATTACATTCACTCCTATTTGTATTCCTTATTTTATATTCAGCTATTATCACTTTGTTTACATTACCATTTTACCATGTGCTGCTGTGTGCAATCAAGCCTATCTAAAGTCAGCCCCTATTTAACCTTTCAACCTTTTGTACCGCCTCCCTTTGTGTATGGGCCAATTAGGCCAGCAGGCGG
>OX183132.1:23638620-23749945 GCA_945261195.1 Cryptosula pallasiana
GTTTGCTGTAAAGAAAGTTGTAACGCATCTTACAATCTTGACAGTGCTTTGACTCAGCACATTTCACGTTACCATTTTCGGAATGCAAAGTTAGTTGAGTGCATGCATTGTGGAAGCTTTAAAGATCGAAGTCTGAATGAGTGTCCTGTTTGTGGGGCTTTATGGTGCGTAAGGGGAAACTGCAGATATGAAACACGTGATAGGAATGGCATGGCTATTCATGAAGCAATTTGTGAAAAGAACAAAAAAAAGGTTGGTCAACATATATCAGTTTTGTTTGCAACTCCTTATCCATCAGCAAATTAAATCGTAAACTATTTCACATCTATAGAAAATGTGTTTGTGAATCGGAAACCTTTTAACTTGGATAGAAAACTATCATTTCCGTCACTTTCACTTTACTCTATTTTAATTCTACACAGGTTTTATACCCAAAAACCTTGACCAAATATAGATAGGGTTTTTCTCCTAATCTGTTGTGTCTAAATAATGAACTGGAAATAGAGGTGTGCAATTCCTCTAAGGATTAAACGCAACTCACATTCATGAAGCCTGTTAAAGTAACTTGAAAACTGTGGCCTAGATTTTCCTAACCAAAACACAAATAAGGCACATAAAAATGTATATATTGTATGTGCATGTAATGGTTTTTGCTGCTTGGTTTGAAAAATTGCTATTTGAAAACAAACAGCGACTGCTTAAAACAGGAAAATACACAATGTTTCCCAGTAACAAAGTTTGGGGGGATTTTTGTAGCACCCATATGTGCAATGATGTCTAGCAACTGTTCTAGCATCACTTACTTCGCAATTGGATAGCAAAAACACTAGTAGTGAGTCGAATTGAATTGAACGAACCCGCTTCGGTAAGGCACCGACCTTGTACCGACCCTGTATGTGTCAGTCCCTACATTGTGTGAACTGTACCTTGCTGGAAGGAAGTGAATTATCGTCGCCTTGGACCTGCAAATAGCTTTAGAGGAGACAGAAGGCAATACCTGCAACAAATACTTCCCTATCTCTGAGAAAGCCAATGACCAGAGCTTAGAAACACTGATGTACCAGCAGCGGAAAGTAAGAATGTCTAGGATCGGTCTACTAGACTGTGAGTTTGCCCACCACTTCTGAATGTCACACATGATTAACTTTAAATACATTATCCTATTTGTCTGTATTTTTATCTGCTTATTTGTTACATCATGTCTTACTTTTTTTTTACTTCCTGCGATCTTCAAATTTAAGTCAGAGCTTCTGCCGTATCCAATCACTAATGTAATAAGACTTACGCTTGCTTGTATTGCTAACAAGAATAAATCCAATATACTCTAAAGCTCTGAGTTACATGTCTTAGCCAAGTGCTTCACACCAGTTGTGGAGTGGAGAACATTTCTTCACTGTTAATTTGGTGCAGTACCGACCAGTAATCGTCTCTAGGTGAAAGCTAACTGGTGGCAATATACTTTTGAAATGCTGCCGGCTTCCCATTGGTGGGTCGAAACATTCAGTTAGTGGATTGAAAGCCCCGAAAATCCATTACAATACTATGGTTTAAGAGCTGATTAATGACCATTATAAGTAGTTATGTATTGTTAGATCTCGGTAAAAAGTACAACCTGCCGATACACCCATGAGTTTTGTTATTGTCAGTTTTTTTTGATTGTTTACAAAACCTGCGGAAAATGTATTTGTTAGTTTTTAGATAATTTTTGTTGGTATAATATGGATATGCACAGGGAAACAGATCAGCCAACATGTTAAATTCATGTTTTTTGGGTATGGATAGTTTTACAGACCTGTTGCAGTATAATACTTATCTAGGTCTGTATGTATGTTAAATAATGTAAATGATAGTTGACATATGCACAAAGTTGTAAGATATTTGTTGGTTTGTCATTCACTTACGCTGGAAGTCTCCCTCCCGATAAAGAATGTGGTTTTTTCACTCTTGTTTTGTTAGTGGGTAGGTATTATGTTTATTTGATTAAATCGATAGTAGCTAGCAGAATAAAGTACATATGAATCTTTGTTTGGCAGTGAAACATGTAATATATTTATATAATCGAAATCGCACTAGTGATCATAATAGAGAATATAATATTAGTGTAAGAAAGAAATGTAATAAAGTGCGACATAGCACGTTGAAAGGTGTAGGTATTGTGGATAACACTTGCAATAGATACTATAAGTTTGCGTAGTATCAAGTCTATACCAATTTTTTTAATTTTAAACTGTTTGATCACATTGCAAGAGTTATCACCACATTCAGGGTGAATTTTATAGAAAAGAGTTTTTGAATTTTTTCAGTTCTCTCTTTTCCGACATAAACGCACTCAAACATGAAAAAGTTCTCAAATTGTTATGAATAATTGTTATATAAGAAAGGCCCTCGATTTGTAATTGCTATCAAAATTTTTCTGCATACGGTATACTGTTTTCACATGCGCAATCATTCGTGACTTCCACGGTAGTGTTGTTTTTTTATTGGATTGGAGGCTTTAGTCACAGGAAGTGTTGGTCATCAAATATGTAATGTCTAGCTCAGTTGCTGCTGTCATTGTCGGTGTAGTTGTAGTGGTTGCCTTTGTTCTTCTCCAAGCTGTAGCTTTTGCTCTGTTCAAGTATAATTAAATGCATGACAAAGCTTCATCGATTTTGCAAAGAAACTCGTAAACATTCATCCTGTCGGTTCTGGAGCAGTTCGATGTTTGTCTATCAGGAGGGGGGGGGGTAAGAAACTTTATAGGAAACATGGTTGGTCCTATAGGGACTATGGAAGTGATACGTTTGTCCGCAAATTGAGGAGAAGACGCGGTAAGGGTGATGAGAGTAGCAGAAAAAGTAGGTCTGGAAGCTACTCTTATTCATGCTTCTCGTGTGGTAAAGATGGGTTTCAGGTGAGATTTCCCTCAGGTGTAAACTGAGGGATCTGTATTGGTCAGGGACATACCTCCCAGGATTGTCCCAATGGGGCATCTAGCTTTTCTGGTAGGCATGATTAGGGACATCAAAGTAGTGGAAGCTCACCCATGTAGACAAGAGTGCAAGGTATTGGGTAGTTGGAGAGATTGAAGTTCTTAATTTTTCCATTTGGGCAAATGACTCTCTGAAGTTGCCTCACACATGTTTGGCCATAGTATGTGACAACGAAGTAATCGCCAAAGAAACCAGTGTTGCTATCGATAGCAACATTCTCTATAATGGTTGAGACATGAAGATTTTTTAACAAATGATAAGTTCCAATATTTTGCAGTTTGCTTTTTTGCCATCCTTTTTAGAGTCTTGGCGAAATTTAGAGCTTTGAATGCATGAGAGAGCACTTTGTTACACTCTCGCTCTTCACAGTTTTGCTTTGTAGACATATTTAGTTAGGGAAGAGTTCAATTTTTTATCGACGTTTCTTTCTCAACAATATGTTCGGTAACTGCATAAAACCGAACGCCGAACAACCGAACAGCCGAACGACCGAAGGAAACGTTATTCTAATTAGCAGTCTACATGCAACATCACCGGGGCAGACAACTCTGAAATGTGTTCAATCGAAAATGTAATATCAGTGGTCACGCAGCAGAGATCAATGCAATCAATGTATTATGTTGAAAATACCCATAAAATGTTCACATCTGAACCTGCTACAACAGCAGCATCAAGCATGATGCTTGCAAAGGCTTAATTCTATGGCAGTTATTGAATCATTATCATTTAATTGGTGCTCGTTGATGGATAATTCTTTAGAGTTGTCTCCCATGATTCTAGAAATTTGCAAATATTTTACACTACGGCTTAATTTTTCTATGTATATTCATCAAGGGAAGTATGATGCTCTCAGTGAAAGAACCATGAAAGTTTTTATGGTCTGACTTTGTTCATGAGTATGGTTTTTGTGACCATATCACAAGTTAAACACCGGTTATTGTGCTAAACTTTTGTTTATAAGTATGTGACAGCTAACTGTCCGCGTGTGAAGTGCGCCTACTTCAACGTTGCGAGTTCGTCATCAGTATAAGTAATGTTAATAAAAAATACCATCCCTGGCAAAAGTGACAAATGGGCTCTTGACTGATCAGTACATTATTGATCAGTCCAAGGCCAAGTGAAGAAATCCTGATTTCTTCACTTAGGTCCAAGGCTAAATTATAAAAAAAGGTTCATGGGTGGTTTTACCCTGGCCTTTCAGTCCAACAGCTCTGAAATTACCCAATTACCTTGGAACAACTCAAATTTAAATAACCAAAATGTAATTTTAATACTTGCCACTCTATCAATAGATGCATTAATGTTAAACACGAATGGAACAGTTATTAACAGTATTAAGATCTTGAATACGTTATAACTATGATAACATAACTGGAAAGTTATCAGTTTCACTGACATTAACATCTAGTGTTATGAAAATTAAAAAAATTTTACAGTAAGCTCACCGATGTTAATTATCAAAATGCTGTCACACAATTCATAAATAAAAAAGTAGTATAATAACCGGTGTTTAATTTGTGATATGGTCACAAAAACCATACTCATGAACAAGTCACATCATAAAAACTTTCATGGTGCTGCCAATAGGTAAATCTTACTTCCCTTAATAAATATAGTGAAAAAATTAAGCTGTAGTGTTAAATATTTGCAAATTTCTCGAATCATGGGAGACAACTCTAAATAATTATCTACCAAGCAGCACCAATTTAATGATAATGATTCAAAAATTGCAATAGAATTAAGCCTTGGCAAGCATCATGCTTAATGCTGCTGTTGTAGCAAGTTCAGATGTGAACATTTTATGGGTATTTTCAACAAAATACATTGATTGCATTGTTCTCCGCTCCCTCTCTGCTGCGTGACCACTGGTATTATATTTTCGATTGAAAACAATTTAAGAGTTGTCGGCCCCGGTAATGTTGCATGTAGACTGCTAATTAAAATAAAGTTTCCTTCGGTCGTTCGGCTGTTCGGTTGTTCGGCGTTCGGTTTTATGCAGTTACCGCAATATGTTTTATCTTAGTGCTTGTTTTGGTTGTTTTGACTTTGTTCTCTTTTACAGTTATACTAATGAGTTGCTTAGAAATTTCATCAATGAAAATCTAAAAAACCAACAATGGTGTTTGCGTTGACATAAATAATAAAGCAACCCGTTAAATTTCCAACAAACAAAAAAATCAGAGTTTACACGAGTATCCTTTGTAATAACTAATTAAAACCTGACGGTTTTTTTCCTGACACAAAAGTCAATATTGTCGATGGCATAACAAGCAAATGAACCAGGTTCTATAAGCACATAATTTTTTAGTGCAAACTACCTAAGTACAGCTAATTATAAATCACCAAATCAGCCAAAGATCGAAGATCGATTGTGGACGCTGCTGATAGCAAATGACGTTGTTCCATTGATGGAAAATTAAGATGAAGACGCAGTGAGGGTTGAAGAAGGAAATGAGGATGATGATGACGATGACGACGACGATGAAAACGACGATGACGAGAACGACGACGGCGGCGGCAGCGACGACGACGACGACGGCGGCGGCGGCGACGGCGGCGACGACGACGACGACGACGACGACGACGACGACGACGACGACGACGACGACGACGACGACGATGATGATGATTATGACAATGATGATGATTTCGAAGAACAGGAAGAACAGGAAGGACAAAGATTCGATGAGCCAACAGTCAAAATACCTAGTTGAGTGTCCTTTCTAGGTATTGTTAATGGTACCCAAACTCCAACTTTCCATGATAATAAATAGGATGAGCTGATGTCCAAATATTGGCGTACCCTAAAAACCAAACACAGACTGTGTAAACTCATAGATGTTCAAAACAAAATACTTTGGGATGGAATTCCGGGAGAACAAGCCAACATCTACCAAAATAACTGCAGTGCGTAAGGAGAATTGGAGTTGTTAAAAACATTTGAAGACACTTCAGTTCAAGAGCAAAAGTCAACCGCGGGGTAGGTTGTATCCTTGAAAGCAAAACTGGTGATTGACTCTGCCATTTTCACTCATCATCCGACAACGCCATGGTATATCCTAGAGTTGGTGTGATTGAATCCAAAGGACAGCTCAACAAATTTTCCATCAATGACACTGCGACGGATCCCTGTACTAATAGTTTGAGACAAAGATCAAATACGGCTCGACGACATATGTTGATGACAAATTTCACATTTTATTTTTCCATATTTATCGGGATGAAAAACCTGATGGATGAAGTAGAAAAAGTGATACTTTATACACAGTTCCCCCTCATGTTTATTTCCATTGGCATATGCAAATCATTGTATGAAATAGTCATGGTGTAGCTCAAGACAATAATTTGTGTTTCTTTAGATGCTTAACGATGCAAAGTATGCTTAAAAGGAAAACAATACTCGACAAACTCGACCAGACGCAAAAATTTTACAGAAATTTTTCGAGTGTTATCTATATCCACAGAATGAAGACAGCAATGGATATCGAATAAAGGTTCTGGGGGAACAACTTTGGATGAAAGAGTGGATGAAGAGGAGTTGTTGGATTTGGAATGTGAATTTCATATAAAGTTAATGGTGTGTATGCTACACAAAAACAAATAATCTATGGTGATTTGGTGCTCAAAGTCAAAACAAGGAAGTAAATTGTATCTCAATCTACAAGGCACATATTTCAGTCTCACTACGAACTTGGAAGGATACGCCAGAGCATAAAAGTGTCCAATGCATTCCACTTGTCTTGACATATTTTGTGATCTGACAACACACAGATCTGAACAAAATATTGGATTTTCCCGGAGGAGAATACAAACTTTCTGCCAAAATTTTCGACAAGTTGAAGGCTCCTACTGGAACAAACATCAGCACTGATGTCCCCTCCCCCTCCCCCTTTTGGGCAAAAAAAAACTTGTTTTTTCGTGCAAAATTTTTTACAAATCATAAATGGATTTTCGTGCAAAGAAAACCACATTCTTCGTACAAAAATCTTTGAATAACATATACAACAACTTTTTGTGCAAAAAACCTTTATGTATCATAAAGGCAGTTTTGAGCAAAACAAATAACTTGTTTATTTTGTAAGCTTGGGTCAATTGGTAAAGCTTTGACTATTTAAGAAGCAAAATTTTACACAAAACTTTATCCACTTCAACAACATTTAATACAGCATCTACTACTAATGCTATAAGGATTCTCAGCAGTGAGGTAATGATTAGTAAATAATTACCATTTATTACCGGTTGGTAAAAATCAACTGACTCATTGTAACGTGATTAATATTTAACAACTAAGTTTTAACTATTGATTTTATTCCTATTTGAAAAGTCCCAAATCAAAAAGATATGTTCATAAAACCTAGTTGATGTGCTTTAACATCTACAAAGTCTTTGACAATGACAAAATTGTCTTTTGTTGTCAGAAAGAAGAAACTTTGGTAAAATAATTTTATTGTCTTTTAAAAGTTAAGCACATATTGTTCAATTTTTTTTGTATTAATACAAACATTTTTTTCTTTTAAATTACCCCGGATGAAATTTCTGAAGCTGTCATCAGCATTACTCCAAAAGAGAGCAATAATATAATAACCAAAACAACCCTTAAGAAAAAATGTTCTGTTGCAAAAAATTACACCAGCAAAAAGCGAGCTCTTCCCAAAGTGATCATGACTACTAATAAAGTTTGTGAAAAGAAGGAAACATTATTCAATGCAGATAAAGATCTAACGATGGCTAAGACTCTCAAAGGACGTAAAGCAAGCGAATTGCAATAGATCAGAACTATTCACGAGCTAACAAATCTTGTTGTCCCAATAGTTATGGAGATGGTTGCTCTCAGTTGCAATACTGGTGTATATGGTGATTACTTCGTTCTCACCTACTATAGTAAGTCAAATGTTAGTGAACTTTAGAGAGTAGTTTGTCGGAGCGGAATAGTTGAGAACTTTATTCTCGCCAAATAAACCATTACCTTGCAGAGTCGTCTACTTTTGTGAGGTGCAAATTCTCAAAAATAAGACTACTACTTTCTACGATTACAAAGACTTTGGCATAACAAAATTTAAACTTGAGAGAAAGTGCTGCTGAAGCCAAGCAGTTAGGAATGAAGATTATAAATGAGCTCAGACTTAGCTTCAACATGGAAAATCTCACTAATTTCAAAGAGTGTTCAATTTTTCCTTACATAGAATTTGTTGAAAGACTCATACATCTTCAATTTAATAAGATAAACTCTGTTGCAACTTGCATCCGTTATGTCTCGGAAAATTACGGAAAATTACGGCATTCGGAAA
Source organism: Cryptosula pallasiana (assembly GCA_945261195.1). Lineage (NCBI taxonomy): Eukaryota > Metazoa > Bryozoa > Gymnolaemata > Cheilostomatida > Cryptosulidae > Cryptosula > Cryptosula pallasiana. The sequence goes on from OX183132.1 coordinate 23,646,881, forward strand.
TTATCAAGTTCCGAAGGGAACTCAGTGCTAATGATAACTAGTCAACTGTTTCTACAACTAATTATCAAATTGTATTCACTGTCACAAATACTGTATTGCTCTCATATACTTCATTCCAGTACCAGTACAACAACTTAGCAAAACTTAAGCTTCATAAAAAGTATTGCATATATTTCACCCATGGTGCTTTACCTATACAAACGAACTGTTACAGAACACAATACCAAAATATTTATTTCGTATATATCAAACACGATACAAACCCCGTTTATAAACAAAACATTCATACCATGTTTACAAACTGATCAACCCCATGATCTAAATCACCATACAAATCACAGTATAAACAAACCCTGCACTAAAAATACTCAGTTCAAACAAAAAAATTTAAAACTAAATTATAACACCTGATGCACACAAGAAAATTACCTTGCAGGTTCTCATTGGCACTAGTGCCAACAAACAAAACACTTGGAACCAGGAGAACTTTGTCCTTAGACTCCATGCCAGAGATCTGCTCCTACATTACTACTAACAGGGGTGATGATTAGTATTTAGGTGAAAATATTGGGAGTGTGTCTGTGATGAGTGACTGAGGATGGAAATTAGCCAAGAAATTTGCCAGAATGTGTGGGTATGTTGATATATCACTATTAGAATGGGAGGGTATGTTGATATATCACTACCAGAGTGAGTGGGTATGTTGATATATCACTATCAGAATGCGTGGGTATGTTGATATATCACTATCAGAATGGGAGGGTATGTTGATATATCACTACCAGAATGTGTGGGTATGTTGATATATCACTACCAGAATGTGTGGGTATGTTGATATATCACTACCAGAATGTGTAGGTATGTTGATATATCACTACCAGAATGTGTGGGTATGTTGATATATCACTACCAGAATGCGTGGGTATGTTGATATATCACTATTAGAATGGGAGGGTATGTTGATATATCACTACCAGAGTGAGTGGGTATGTTGATATATCACTATCAGAATGCGTGGGTATGTTGATATATCACTATCAGAATGGGAGGGTATGTTGATATATCACTACCAGAATGTGTGGGTATGTTGATATATCACTACCAGAATGTGTGGGTATGTTGATATATCACTACCAGAATGTGTAGGTGTGTTGATATATCACTATCAGAATGTGTGGGTATGTTGATATATCACTACCAGAATGCGTGGGTATGTTGATATATCACTACCAGAATGTGTAGGTATGTTGATATAGCACTACCAGAATGTGTGGGTATATTGATATATCACTATCAGAATGTGTGGGTATGTTGATATATCACTATCAGAATGTGTGGGTATGTTGATATATCACTACCAGAATGTGTGCGTATGTTGATATATCACTATCAGAATGTGTGGGTATGTTGATATATCACTATCAGAATAAGTGGGTATGTTGATATATCACTACCAGAATGTGTGGGTATGTTGATATATCACTACCAGAATGTGTGGGTATGTTGATATATCACTACCAGAATGCGTGGGTATGTTGATATATCACTACCAGAATGTGTGCGTATGTTGATATATCACTATCAGAATGTGTGGGTATGTTGATATATCACTATCAGAATAAGTGGGTATGTTGATATATCACTACCAGAATGTGTGGGTATGTTGATATATCACTACCAGAATGCTCGGGTATGTTGATATATCACTATCAGGTGATTAGCTTTAATCAGCTAACAAGAACTTTACTATCTGAGTGAACGGAGCTTATCATTCTTTACTTCCTTTCTTCAGGTCCTTACCCGTTAGCTCTACTGACCCAGTAAGAACTTCAATCCACAAATTATTGAACTTTGGCTATTCTTATCAGGTTGGATTATACTCCTAAGCTGACTAAAGTCAAGAAAAGCCTTGGCATTTTTAGTATGATTACCTACAAGCTAGAGTAGGCTATTATTTAACTTTTAAGCCATCACCAAAGAGAGCAAAAGAGGATCATGGGGACATACATAGCTGTCTGAAAATTCTTCGCGATTGATCGCACAGAATCAGATAAAAAAAGGTACATTACGAACGCACAATTGTTATGGTGTTGATTAGTAACTGAGTTAAAATACGAATTGATATTGATTGTGGTTTAGTAACTTATTGATTGTTTCGTCTGATTGTCACATTGAAAACTTTGACACTTAAACTCACTGTAAATAAAAGTGATTGCAGTTATATTCCTGCATTCTATAGAACTGCCATCAACTAGATATGTGTTTCTTGAAATGAAAAATGAATATGCAAGAGGTCAAGAGTCAACTGGTGATTAACAAACAGCGGCGACTTTGCTTGCTTTGCATCTTCAACTCTTCAAGGTTTGTTGCATTCGATTTAGTTTTCATTTAGGCATACCTGCTTTCTGTGAAATGATACCAAATGATGTCACTCTTGTTTTAGGAGCCTAATGATCACAATCAGACTCATCTGCCAGTTTCAACTTTAAATCTATTGAAAATAGGCTGTCTGTAATCAGCAGATCTATGCCATAATGGACTAGACTATACTATTTTTATTCGATCAGGCCGGTTGCTATATTCACAGATATTTTACTTGATGATCTTCGTTAGGTTCATATTGTTATGCCTGTATTTCCATTTTGATGGTTGCATATTGATTTCATTTTTTTTTGTTCAATATAAGTTGCAATCAAATAAGCCTTGTCATTTCCTGCAAGCGGAACCGATGTAGAAACATAGCACCCACTGGAGAATAATATTGAATATTGATGTTGACTTTAATCAATAACTAGATTAGCCATGCCAAAAATAATAATCACGATGAGAATAACAATCAAATTAGACAGTGAATGGGAATGCTCTTGTTTTAAATCCTGCTAGACTAACTGAATCCAAATTTGAATCAAATTGTGATTAAGTGTGAGTTATTCATCATTATATTGGTCATGTTAATAGATCAATCACTGTTTAACTCTCAAACTTTTGGCTGCCATATTCCCAAGTGTATCTCATAGTCTCAGGTGCTTTTGAGAAAGGGTAGTAATTTTCGATAACCTTTTTTTAAAACTAACAGTTAGTATTGTAGTGGATTTTAGCGTACACATCCTCTGCGCACAACCAGTACTACATCCTGGTTTCACTACAATAGCCATTGGATCGCCAGGAGCCCTAGTAATTACTACCAAGTGGACGGTGACTTCATTTATTCCTATACCGACCCTGTGTACACCCATACCGACCCTGTGTACCACCTATACCGACCCTGTATGCACCCATACCGACCTCAATGGGCCGGCAGGAAGTGAGTCAGCAGAGCCTAAGATCTCAAAAGTAGCCTGGAAGAACCTAAGAGCTATCTGCCGGAAGTAGCCACCCTTACCCCTCACCAAAGACGCTTGATCAAGAGATGGAAGGACTGAGGACCCAGAGATTAGATGTGATTGGTTAAAGAGACTGTAACTCCGCCTATTACCACAGGGCACCTATTCTTTTTAAGCCCTTTACTGTAACCTTACTCGTTATGTATTTATATATTTACTCTCATTTGTGTATATTGTCATATTGCATGATAATTGGATGATTGTTCTTGTGCACTGCCTATAAAAGGCAGAACTTTTGCCATAAAAGTCAGTTGTAATTGGGAATTCTTACTAACTCGTTTTATTCTGGTTGAATAAAGGCATGTGGACTCAACTGCTTTGAGATATGCTTCTGAGCCGAGGGCTCACAATTGGTTGCAGAGTAGCAATACTCTATCTGATATACATTTGGTACCTCACCGACCCTGTTGTTGCAACAGGTTAATCTAACAACTGGTGTTAGCAAGCTACCAACCTCAGCTAGTGATTCTACGCCCCCAAAATCCACTACAGTATTACAGAATCAAAAAGACACCATAACATTTACCAAGATATATTCTACCATCAGATTTTTTAAACTTTTTCCTTGATTCTTACGAGCATTGCTAGTTTTTTTGAGTTATGCATTCATTTCATCTTCCAACTAGGGAATTCTGACTTGAGATAGCATGGTCAGATTATCAAAAACAACATTTTTTTCAGTTCTAAAAGTATTTTGGCATAATTCCAACACTTCCGGAATGCTACAAGAGTGTTTGACTATCAATCAAGAAAGAATGTTTTTAGCCGCATTAGGGATTAGTTTTTATAAGCTCCATCAATTGACAAACAATCCCGTCTGAAAAATATTTCAATGCATAGTAATGAAAAAAATCGTTGGAAACAGGAAGCAAATCCAAAATCTGATGCAACTAATGTGTATAAGTGTACATAACTAATATGCATTACTTTAGCCAGCTCCATTCATTTATGCATCCAAGGATCGGAGCTGGTCAAGATATTCATTATTTTAGAAAATTGAATCAACATTTTTAAAACTAATTACTCGCATGTTTAAGGTCATGGATTCTACATTCGACATGACTAATGCGTTGCTATTGTTTTTATGTGCCTTAGATTAGCAGTTAATCAATATCTTAATGTCAGAATGTAGATTTAAAACTATATATACAAAAATCAAAGTACGTTTCAAAATCAAAGTTGAACTTAGTTATTGTATAATAAGTTTAGAACATCTATTTAAAGCTATGACTGTCTCGGGGTAGTATTCTGACCCAATGGTCAATGCTTTTCAAACATTAAGCTGTGCTGTGGTGGGAAAAGGTAAAGCAAATCTTTTAGGGAGGAACTGATTGGCGATAGGGTGACGGGATAAGATTGCTGTTGGAGGGTGTTGGTAACAGCACTGTGGAAAACAGTTGGGGATGAAAGGGGCATTTCTCTGTTCCGTTTTGACAAAGCTCACCAAGCTATCTTGCAGTCTAAAAAAGTGATAGTATGTGGTTTTCAATATTGTTCTTGCGTTGTAGACTCAAGTTAAAAACTCTCTGCAACCAAACTCTTACCAGAACATTCCACCAACACAGACTTCTATTCCGCAAGAGCAGAATGTGACTGAACGTCTTTCAATTGCGATTCCTGAACAACAATCTGACAAACCTAAGAAAGCATCTTTAAACATTGTAATATGTAGAGAATGTACAACTCGAATAGAAGCTTCACCTGGAATAATTAAACAACAGTGTACATGCAAAAAATGGTTATGCTTGAAAATAAACTGTGGCTATCTTGTATCTGGTAGTAGCAACCTACTTGCGCACCTGGTGAGTCACCACTTTTATACCTCAAACCCAAATGAGTGTGTACACTGCGGACATTTCAAAGACAGACAATTGGAAAAATGTCCGAAGTGTAAAGCTTTCTGGTGCACAAAGGGAGAATGCAGATTTGAAACACATTTAGAGTATGTTATGATATCTCACAAACAAAAATGTGATGGAGTGAATAGGAAAAACTTAGCGCAACGAACAAAAGATCTTCCAATAACAAGTTACTCAACTTGTGGAAACTGTCAAAGGCCATTGTCTGCAAAGATCGGAAAAATTAGAGCACATTGCGAATGTGGAAAATGGGTCTGCATGAAAAGGGATTGTTTATATTGGAGTTCTTATGTAACTAATTTAAGTTCTCACATTGAGTCGACACACTTTAAGGGCTCCAAAATAGACCAATGTGTACATTGCGAAAATCATAAAAATCGAGAACTAACCCAGTGTCCCATTTGCAAAGCATATTGGTGCACAAAGGGAGAATGTCGTTATGAAACTCTTCAGCTCCGATTTCTTAAAATGCATCAAGAAAACTGTGAAGCAAACTTTGTGTAACAACATCAATAATGCACCTGATGAGATCTATTTAGAAACTAAAGAATGAAATCTGAGGGTTGGACTGCTGCAAAAGATTAAGTTTTGTTCAATAAGCAAATATGTAGATTCAATGAATGCTTCGGTATGCTTTCAATCATTATCTATTTTTCTTTGTTGTTCAGGAAAAACAAATAATACAACAATAGGAAAAACTTGAGCTGATATCCATAGGTTTATTGTTTACGGTGGTTCCTTCAACTATCCTTACTTTATCCTTAGTTGTGTTTCAGTTATTGTTGCATTTTTATTGTTGATTCATCATCAATGGTAAAAATGTTCCAGGACATGTACTTGTACTTTAGCAAGCCTGTGGTAAAGTGTGGTTTCTATCACTTAATCAGCTGTTTAAGATATTGTTTAGACAAAAAATACACTTTATTTGTTATTTTCAAACTGTTCAGCAAGTTGATTTGGATTGATCGGTAACACGAGTTTATTGATCGTATTTGTCAGGTTATTTGTCAAAAATGGCAAGAAACTATTGAAAGGAGAACTATCGCACATCTACTATGATACCTCCACCTTCACCCTTTGGATTTACACCCAGCCCCACACTCACCCATTAGTCCTGCACCCCTACACAACCCTCTGTATATAAACACACGTTCTCTAAACCTTCAGTGTCCTTCATCCGTGCAACAGTAGCAAGCTCTCTTTTCTGATGCACTGACATTCCACTGGATGGAGCAAAAAACTCTGGTTCTTGACAAACAGCTCTTTCCCTTTCCTTCCATCTCATATATCAATAGGAGGTGAGTCTGCTCAGTGAAAATAGGACCTTTCAAATATCAAAAAGTACCGAAGTTTTCCGGCTCATAAGACAGCAACCACACCTCATAACAAAGTGATCACAACATTATCTCATTTCTAGATACCTGCTCTATGTATGAGATGTCTCATTTTTTGATTGGAATAATAAAAACCAAATTATGAGGAAAAAAAATTTATTTTTTCTCCTTATTTTTGCGTGTCGGCGGATGATAATAAAAAAAAACATGTTTCAGAGCTAATTACTGTTGACCCGCGTATTATTATGGTGAAAAACTTAATAAAATCTAAAACTAAAATGGCTTAGCGGCAACTGGTAAGTAAAAAACTGTTGACAAATATTAGCAGTGACAAGTTAAACTGCTGTTGAATACTATTTTAATCCTAAAAAAAAACCTCCGTGGAAATAAATGCTGGCTTAAAGACGTTTTTTCTGATATAAAAAATGAAATTGTGAGCTAAAACTTATAAGAAGTTGGAAAAAAAGTCTCACAATTGTACGGAAATAACAACAAACGTAAGTTGTAAATACCGATCTAGAATGAAACTGGATGATAGTTTGATAGCTGTCATGTAACCTCCGTTCTGATCGCTGTTACGACAACCGGTCTTAGTTAGACTACAACTGCTACAATTTTTGTAATTTTTGATGGATCTCAAGCTAGAGTAGTTGTTAAACTTATTACATTTCTCACATACATTATTTTTGAAAGAATGTGCACCAGTTGCGGTCCATGCACAGCATAATAGTATCTCCGTTCCAATTGTTACGAACATATATTGACCAATCATCAACTAAAAAATTAATGTTCCCAAGCTGTTAATACCACTGAATTATACCACAAATATTAAAACTTATTGTGTGCCGTGCATAATTGCTGTAGACAACTAATTATTATTGTAACTATTAATTCTCATAATTAATTTAATTATTATTATTAGATTAATTGTTTTTTCTTGTCATTTTTTCATTATTATTTTATCACCATGAATAAAGTCAAGTAGATATGGTATTATTAAGTAATTTATTAAGTTAAATTTATCAAACGTATGTTTTCTTTAATAACTGCTCGCTATAGACAGAATCTACAATAAAGAATAATAGATGATAAGTATCATACGTATCGTATCTACTAACTATTATAACAATGATTATTATAAAACATCATTTGAATAAATAAATAGTAATGATAAGGAGTTATTAAAAGTATATAAGTGATTTTTTCCTCTTTCATTGGTCATAATAATTATAATTAATCCGACATAATATTATTATAACATTTATAATACTGTCTTATTATTATTGTCCATCTGTCACTGTTATTATCCCAGTGTAAACTAATTTTTACTGATAATGATAATGCCTTCTAAACAAATAAAAGTTGGTTTTGTCAAGTTCTCTCACTTGCTATAAAAATAATATCAGTAATATAATATCTGTTAATCTTGTATAATTTGACTATTTATTCTTGGTTTTATCATGAGATTCCAAAACTTAATTTGCCAGGCTGTCTTTCATGTCTAGATATTTAAAACTTTCTCAATACTTACTTAGATTCATCGATGCCCAAAATTGTCCGTAAACAGCATCAATTTTAAATTCTGATTGCTGTAAACGATATAGGGAAGCAAAAAAAAGAAGGTGCAGAAAAGGAGAAAGAACGCGAGCAGTCTCATCAAAGGCGACAAAACTATAAGCCAGAATTAACAATAGATATTCTCAATTCTGCTTCAATATCTAAAACATTGTACATTTTCCTCAGTTGAGACAATTTTTTACCAACGATCTAACGCACAAGCGACCTGTCATAGAAGACTTATAGACCTAACTGAATTTAAACATACACTGAACAGCTAATGAAACCACATGAAAAAGTGTATGAATTATGAAAAGCTATGGTGTTGAAATGCAACAGGAAAAGAAAGAAACTTTTTCGTTCCAAAAATTTGTTACCACTGATCAATGTACAATGCAGATGAGAGTAGTTATAAATCTGTTGATGGTACAAGCAACATTTTCCTCATGTGAGTGCATTGAGCACCTTACACCATCATAGCCTGAAGTTTATGTGGTCTTGTACACAGATGCAGCTTTGGCGGACATAGTTACTGATTTTGATGAACAAATTTTGGGTATCCAAAATTTTCAAGTCGAACAGACAATATATGGACAGTCAGCCTGTTTTTTAGTCCTGAACTATTTTTCTGGCTACCTCAGTGAGGCGTCTGTCGAATTTCATGGCTGTTGATTGGGTATTTATTTAAAAAAGTACCTGTTTTATTCTCCGTTCTGTGAAATTGTTACAACTGATCCGAAATGTCCAAAACATTTCTAAATTTTTTATGAATGGCGACCCACATACAACTTTTGGGAATATTGTGCGTCTACATATGAGGCTAGATTCAAAAAAATTTGAGACAGAAATAAAGAACTTTTTTTGAAATTTTCAAAGCTGAAAAGTCATATTTTGAGCAAACAGACTCAGGTGGTAAGTTGTAATAACAACATATCTTGAAAGGTGGACTGTCAACTTTCAATTGTAGATCACGTGTTTTAGGCACCAGGAGGAAATTTTTATACCATAAATAGCTGGACTTATCTACCCCGATTAGCATAAACCATTTATTGACTCTTACAGAAGATGTAGCCTCTTCCTGCAAATACAGAGGAGCAGGATCATTTAAGTAGGGGCAAATAATGATTTGAGATGCTAAATAAACAGAAAAAATTAATGCTCGGATAAAGAAGAACATGAAATGATGATGCAATAGTTACAGAAAGGCAGAGCCAAAGAGCCAAAACGAATACATACTTGTCAAATCCATTGTACCTTAATTTTTGTACATAAACATTGATAATTTGATTGGCTTATGTTCTTATTGTCTGACTTGTTTGACAGTTAGTCTATTCAGTTTGGATACTTTGCACTATGCTATGAATAAAAGTTATTTTATATCATTAGTCAGCGCCGAGTATGTATGTTTCAACGGATGGCTCACCAAAATTGGTAAAAATTTTTACTCTCTTTCCAAGTAGTTGTTTGTGCCATCCCAGCATGGGATCACCTCTGGTAAGAGGTTGACTGCTGTTTGTCCTACCTAGGAATGCTGTATGACAAACACTGAGACTGGCACAGCCAACCAGTTCATTCTACCCAGTGAAAGCAGCAAAAAAGCATTCTGGGCATTATATTTACCAACAGCATGGACATCCTTCACGTAAATAATGGGAAATACTACAGTGTTTTGCTGAAAGGGAACCTCGTGGATTATACAGGAGCAGCCAAAAAAGTTGAGCTATTAGCCATGGCCAGCAAAGAGGTGTTCAAGTCACCCCTCAGCAGTTACTGCCCTACCAAATACCATTGATGTCCCACAGAAATCAGTGGAAACTTCTAATACCAAGGATGGTGAGCTCACTTCCTCTCAAATAGCTGTTTTAACTTTTAAATGTAGATCTTTAACTGATCCGTTAGCTTCAGCTTCAGGTACTGTAACTCTACTAGAGTAAATAGATTGCTGCTCCAAACCAAAAAACCCTTTTTGCAGTATGATGGTAAGGGCAGTATGATGGTAAGGACAGGTGTCAGCCAAAAGCAGTTCCGGCACAGGATTTTTGCTGGAAAGCAGAACCAATTTTAGGCGGGAAAAACCATCCAACTCATAGAAGTAGCTTTATGTCGGCCACGCATAACTCTATGCCACCCCAAGGCGCACCTATCCTGGCCCAGGGTGCAATCACCCAGACGCGGGGTCCTCTGGCATTTTCTCACAGGTAGATGTGGTCGAAAATGCTTTGAAAATGCTCAGGGGTAAAAACTCTGAAATATGTGCTAAACAAAGAGGCAGTACACCCTCCAAGGCCATAGTTGAGATGCTAGAGCAGCCAATACTTGCTACAAAAATCCTGAGGCAGGAACTGGGAAAGAGTAATAATGATAAAATGGGAGCTAAAGGCACCGAATTGCGCAGCTGGAGTTATTGCTTCCCCACCATCTTCCTCACCATCATATACCTTTACTTTTTCACCATCATCTTCCTTTTCCTCTTCACATCATCTTCCTTTCACATCTTTGGAGCATTCTCGTCTTCTTCAGAAGCAAATTTTGCATTTTATCATCATCTTTGGCTACTCCAATGTCATCTAGTCCTGAGTATTCCACACCAATTCCCAGCTGAATAGCTGGTTCATATGGTTTTCCAACGCATATAAAACTTTCATCAGACCATTTCCAATCAATTTGAGTTTTCCACAGCATGTTGATTTGGTCATTTTTGTTGTTGATGAAATAAGCTGTAGTAAGGCAGAAAAAAATAGGTTACATTGGTGGTACTTGCTGGAGTAACTTCCTGTACGGATGAACAATTTTTTTGCAAGCTGTCTGTCCCACTTTATATACAACCGTCACAAATCAGACCAGGCAGTTCCTGCTTTCGAATTTTTATTCCATGTTTGTTTGGATCTAAAATGTTTATCCCACTTTCATGATTTCATCAACATGTGCTGACTTGCATGAGCACATTGTTTAGTTTCTTGCTTGCCAAAAGTCTGATTTACACACCATCAGGCTTCATATTGCAAAAAAAATGGGCAAAGTTATAAAGCGTCATATAAAATGTATTTTTTCATCGTGCCTCAATACAATTCCTCTTTGTGTACAACGGTTCAAGTAACTTAATGAGTATCACCTTGCTGCAAAAATAGTGAAATACTTGTAAAATCTAGGTTTCAAGTACGACATGCAATACCAGTGTTGCTCACCCGGGCATTGTAAACATTATGGTGACTCGGCAGTTCATGCAAAAACAAGCATCTGATCAAGTGGTTGTCACATCTTATGTTGAAATTCACACAAAAAGTTTGACTTTGATCTAGCATAAAGTGTGATGTCATCAAAACTGAGTCTTTGACGAAGAGTTGTGTGTGCCAACAACTCATTTTGGATCATTGAATCTACAGCCAGCTGAACTATGGCAGCTAATGAGCCAACAACACCAAATGTTGCATTAGCTTATCTACTCCTCAGGTCAATGGGTAAACATAACTAAAAGGCAAACTCTTAAAAATGATCGATCTCAACTTTTCTAAGCAGCTGAACGTGTTTGTGACATTTGTTCTCTCGTTTGGTTTACTTTCCTTATTTTCACAAAACTTTCTGAATCTTAAAGTTTTCAAACCAAGTTTGAACGAAGGTGAAGTTATAAAAAGAATATTGTACAGGAGTTTGTAAAGTGTAGTGGTAGCTGTCCACCTGTACAGCTGCCCATGTTTAGTTAGTGAGTTGTAGGCAGTGTAGCGAATGACTTTAGCAGGCTCAAGGTGGACAGCGTAGACTGGTCGATCAAGATTTTCAGCGTTGCCAGCTCGTGAGCTATACACAGTGAGGAGTTGTCACAACTACCTCACTTTCCACTGATTTCTTGGCCAAAAGAATAGCTGCGTAGGGTCGAACTAGCAGGTGGAACAATCGTTCCAGTATAACACGCTCGAAGGTCGTGTGCAGTGTAAGTCGATTGGACTGGACACTTTCTACTGACTATTGTTCGTGCTGTTCGCCAACTTGTCCAAGTAGCCGCTTGTTTAGTTAGTCGTTATGTGTGTGTGATTACTTTGCTATAATTTTGCTTGTTATTTATTCTTTGCATCTAGTCACTTGTGTTGGCTAGGCTTTGCTTGTTATCTGTTCCTTGTATGTAGTCACTTGTGCTGTGTAGAGAGAATCATCAAGCTGTGTGAGAGTCAGGATAACTCTGATTTTATTGTTGAATGTAAGCATATTTATACAATATAATAGAACAAAGGTAATGCACAAGTATATGTAGAACAAAAGAATAGGCTACGCCTATCTGGCCTGATTGGCCCATAGAACATAAAGAGGGTGGTCCCTTGTCACGGCTGATCTCACAGCGCCACATGTACATGTTTACAGAAATAATATGGTAAATAATAATAAAATGTTTGTAATGATTGTTAGCTATGTACAGAGTCGACTGTGATTGTTATGTGGGTCGATCGTTTCCCCAACAATATCGCAATATCGTAAAAAGATTGAATTTTTTTGCTTAACTGAATGACTATGCAAGAATCCATTCAACGAAAGCCATGAATTAAAGTCAATGAAAACCTTTTCTTCGAGGTGATGCATTTTTTGATATCCTCAAACAAAAATAGTGTTTTTTTTCATAAAATTTTGGTTGTAAATTGCTTGATTAATGGCGTTTAATTTCTTATTAGGTTACCAACTGGAAGAAATACAGTATTCAACTCAGAAATACATGAAATGCGGAATTGCTTGTTTGCAAAATTTACCCTCACAAAACTTGGCGGTTCAAGTGAATCTGCAAAAATGTGCGCCATGTTGTTAGACACACTACGTAAGTTAATAAAGGTTTAAATTGTGGTATCATTTGTGTGAAACAATCTTTCTGTATGTTTCGATGTAGAAAAGAGTGGTCAAATAGTTTACTCTGTAGTAAATGTACACTGGTAAATGACTATTCATGCTTTAGAAACTGAAACCGACGATGAACAGTCAAACTGGTATCCAAAACCGTCACTTTATATCTCTAAGTTGGATAATTGGAAAGAAATTAGATTGGAAGCATTGTTAAAAATATTTCAGTTGGGAACCATATCGTTAACCCAAATTATGCAGGTGAGTTTCCAGCAACTTGTTTGCATGAAAGTTCGGCCATTTATAATCTAATGCAGCAGAAACTAAAATAACTGAACAAAAGTTTTCATTTCAGTTGTCTGAAATATTTTAGTTGTTGGAGTTCACACTTTCCCAAATGTTGGAGGTGTCGTTTCAAAAGAACATACCCTTAGCATGTTCTCTGTTTGATTGGATGGTAGTTACTATGCAAAGAGCTCCTATTGAACCAGCTGGTGAAACTATTGACGAGTGGATAATAAGGAAAGGTGGTTGGGTATGTAACCAACTCTCCATCACCATTTTTACAAGCATCGAGTTATAAAATGTGTCAATATTATTATATTGTTTTCCAAAGAATTTTCAGGCTCCTAAGGAACAAAATCGCTGATCAGCAAGAAGGTGCTCGTTTATTGATTGCCATGACCAGTTTTTCTCGCTGAGTGAAGTATTGAAGTTTTAGAACTAAATATTTATCACGACTATTAAATTTTTCCCCAAAAATCATTGTGTGCCGGCACTGCCTGTAGCCACTATACTGTTCCTGCCATCAAAAACATCTCCACAGATTTGGTCATGTGCAATAATGGGACAGAAAACACTTCAAAACCACATCTTTTTACTTTGCAAGGAAAGAGAGCGAGTGGCTCTGACAGTTAATACATAGCTCTACAGTTTTATAGAGATATAATATTCCAACAACTCCGGAGTGAGCGAGCAAGGGTGAAACAGGAACAGTAATGCAATGCAGTAGAATACAAAGATAACTAAAAAATGCTCTTTTTTATGAGCACATGAAGAAGAAACAATTGAGTAACACTGGAAATGTGGTTAATAACTTGACAAATGAATCGTAACTTGTGAACATCAGCTGATATCAGATGATATCAAGTTAATAAAATGAATGGAAAGAACAATGAAGCCTTGGCTCTACATGGTTGATAACCATGAAACCGAAACAGTTGAATGGTGATTCAATGAAGCATAGAGGAAGTGATGAAAACAATGAAATTAGTTATATGTATAACAAACCAATTGTACAATGTATCCAAGAGTTAAATAAATAAGGCGCCAATTGGCTCATGGGTGAAGTTGCAGTAAAAATTTAAACTGGCTCTAGACCTTGATAGACATCCTTAGTGCTGCAGCTGGTTGACCAATTCAATTAGTTTGCACATGCATGGGTATGCAGATTCTGGTCACAGGCTGATTGTTATCCTCAGGATATATCTTTTTGAGTTCCTACTATCGCTGCCAGGTTTTTCCAGCCAAGTGGAGTGCTTACATGCACCGTAGAGGCCAATACCGACATTGTAGAAGTTGTTATTGCCCTGTCTGTGTCACTACTGGTCCTGTGGTGTCCTCAATAACTCTGTAAAAGGCATTAATGGCACCATCAGCTCTTATGCTGGTCTCGCAATATTGTGGTCGATTTTGATGCACACTAGTAGTGAACAGGTCGTTTACTCTAGAACCTTGCGAGACAATGCGCTAGACTTTGACCCACAGCGTTCGGTTAACAGCTGTTTGGGTGGAAAGTCTATTGCGTCGGTGGCATAGTGAACAGGGCCGGTAGTGACCCCTGCAGGGCCGGTAGTGACCCCTATCGACCCGGTATAGCTGTACCGGGCCGGCACAAGATGGCCGACATAGATGAGGATCTTCAAAAGTACGTATGAACTCAGTCAAGGTCAGGAACAGGAAGTACTTACCCTTAGATTGCCAACTTCATGGACCCTACTCTATATACAGCCTGGTAGCCTTGCAAGACTACTGATTGGACAATGAGGAGATAGGACTCCCCCCTTAGCCACTTGGTTCCTCGTTTATTTAACCGTCCTGCATTGTTGATTGGCTACTTATTTATATGATCAATTGAATTGGCTAATCTGTTTCCTGTGCTATGATTGTTATATGTTTTGTACTTGTCAGCTCTCCTATAAAAGGAGAGCACACTGTCTTACTCGTTGCATTCATTCTTATGTTGCCATGCCATTCATTCTCATATTGCCAACCCTAGAGGAATAATTACCCTCAGGGCTATCGTAGAGAATATAACCACTTATACAAGCACTACGCTGTACTGTTTGTTTGAGCTATGGGCTCTTGCCTTACCGGGTAATTCGGTTACCCTGCACAGTTGTCACTGTCATTCAGCACAGTGTCCCCTTTGGAGAGAGGTACAGTACTCGAGACTAGTGGATGTCCGTGGTAACAGACCGGAATCCATTACAATATGTCATGCCATGACAAACATTACAGCGAATTTTTGTGCACATATTTACAAGCACCTCTGAAGTGAGTTTTTTATTTTTACTGGAAAAGTATGCCATAATCTACTGTAGTGTGTCTGTTTGTTAAAATTTTGGTGGTACATGCGCCTTCCAAAATAAAAATTTTCACAGGTCTATTAACCATGCTCTCTAATAACAGATTTTTATTGGAAAAAAATTGATACTGCAAAAATCACCAGAACTTGTGTTCAGGTAGCTTGAAATATGGGATCAAAGCAGTTGAATAATTTAATGTTGAGTTAATCAAAATGAACAGTGCTAACATATTTGTTTTCACAGATGTTAGGTTTTCTACCAAATGCTTCTTTTTTACACATTTTAGAAGGTATGATGCTCACTTTGTTTATTTGTTTGGTTTATATCATCAACAAACCTGTAGGTGTATGAGAAAAGGAGAAAAATATTAAATGACAGGATCCATCTGCGCATAAGCATTCCATATCAATGAGCAATGTTGCAGCTTACATTTAACACTAAGAGAAAGGAGGCGACCCCCCAGCTCAGCAAGTATACACATACTGTGCATTTAGGGTCAGACTTTCTGTCCAAGCCATGAACTTGAGACGGAAAAGTGTTTGACAAGAACATAGCCAAAGGCTGGAGTTCGATGATTTTGTGGTGAATCCGACTTGGGGACTGAAAAGCTGTCAGATAAGCTTCAAATCAAGTAAATTTTGGGTGATTTGTTGTTCTGCTCTTTAAAACCTAGACTTGAACTTTAAAAGAATACGGTGATTGTACACAATGTGGACGTTTAGTAGAGAAGTTTCTTCAAACAATGGCAAGGTGTAAGTCTAGTGTTTTTCCTCTTTGCACTACCGAAACAACGGAATCCATTCCTTTGAGGTTAGCAACTAGTTTGGGGTCCGCGCCCCAGACTAACCACGCAGAGGTTACACTAATAAAAAATTTATTGTGCTGAATCCACTCAGCAATATAACATGTTGATAATACAAAATGCACAAAACTTCTTGCTTCCTCACACACTATAATTCCTTTTATGGTAGAAAACCAGGAAATCTCACTCTTTCTTAGGGCGAGAAAATCACAAATAATCATAAAAGTTTACAGCAAATCCTCATGGGTAACGAAACAACACAAACAAGACGACCAAATCACAGAGGCGTGCACATGGCGGACAGCTCCAAGGGGTGAGGTCCCGCTCTTTCTTGACAATGGAACTTTTCCACTCCTTATCTTCTTATATGGTCTGCTGTCTTTCTAGTCTCTGATCCTGTCAACTTGTTCAGCTCTAGTATCCACAATGGGTAGGTTTTGTGGGCTCCCTGGTCCCCAGGCATCCTTTAGCAGCCATATTTCCCTGTTGACTCGAGTTATAGATTCAGGGTAACCTGGGGCAAGTCTCTATATCCATACATGTAGCATACAGGATTGATTCAGGCCGGGGGTAGCCGGTATCCAATTTATAACGGTTTCGACTTATCACTAATCAAGGTGGAAGGCTGTGGGGTAACTTAACGCTTATCTAGAAAAAAGGCAAGGGGCATAGGGGATCAGGGGGTTATGGGGGGTGGGGCTGATTCAGCTGAGTATTGCTTAAATCTCCCACAAAAGTCAATCTGGGCTCTTTATGTACAATTCATAAAATCATTTATTGAAGCGTGGCTATTGAATACAAATACAAACCAGCAGCACCACCCTGAGATTTAATGCATGAGCTCAGTATATATTGAGCAAATAATGTTTAATGTGAAGTTATTATTTGTATTGGTTGTTACTCCAAGCTTCTATATGGAACTGCGGTAATTGCTAAAAGTTGTTTTATCAACGGAACTAACAATTTAGACTTTTATTGACAAAAATACTCCAAAATTTAGAACTGCGGACTTCTATTTAACCTTCTGGAACTGTTAAAGCAATATTTTTAATATAAAGTTATTTTGGTTGTTTGCGAACATCCAGTGATTTTATCACTTCAAATTGATGGTTTATACTTCGTCGCCACTATCTTTTTGACACCAAGTGTTTGATTCATTTCCTTTGTGAGATGTTAACATTTGCTTGTGGGTACTTAATTAAAACTTTGAGCTATTGTTAAGATGATAAGTCTTGTCTATAGCAACCTATAGAAACCTATTTCCTTCTGGGAAAGACTTTGTCTTTATGTTATTTGGGGTAAGGAAACAAAGTGCTCACAATCATATGTTTTCTATACTCTGCTTCATTTTAAAGTTGGTGGTACAGTCAGGTGAGAGTTTGAGATGCCAATCCTTGGTTAAATCTCATCGATGATAGAATATTAAGAGTGCATCTAAAAAAACCTTATCTCTGCAATGAAAACAAAACGGTGAACCTCAATATATAACTCCAACCACGATCATCGTTAGTCCTGTTATTGGTGATACTCTTGGCACCATTATTAATGTTAACATTAATAATGCCTTCGTTATCATTTCAACTGTTACTGTTACTATCACCATTGACGCTTGCAACATTTTTTCTCATTGATACCACTGCTTTACTTTTCTCATTTAGGTATATTAGTTGGTAACATTGTATGATTGATTTATGAGTGGAGATGTGAACCAACAGCACTGCCCGAAGATTTATATAATGAGCAATTTAAACTAAAAACTAAAGGTGCTCTTCTTTTTTGACAAACAACAAATCGTGCAAAATGAAGTACAAAACTAATCTAGAAGTAATTACTCATGCTGCAAAAATCTTAACTTTTTAAATGCAGTATTGTTCTTATAGGACCAGGGAGCTGCACTGTTTAGCAGAGAATTAATAGAGAAAGACAAACTTGCTATTTCTGAGTTGAAAGTGAGGTTATTAATTAATTTACAAAACTGAACTAGTACTTTACTTAGGGTTGAATTGAACTTGACTTGGACTGGACCTAGATTTACATATTACAATCACCAACAATCAGTGTTTGTATCAACCGATTATCACATATAAATATGTTCCAAAAGTACAAAATCACAGTATATAACGTTCGGTTTTGAATAATAATAATATTAGGAGTAGATCTTCCCTTACAAAATTGAGCGCAAGTGATATAGCAGCTTTGTATTGGTTTTCATGATTCAGGGTATTGTAATATTGTAGTGGATTTTGGGGGGGCCGACCAAACGTCCACCAATAACACCTCACTCCAGAAGTCAACTTTTAACAGAGGAGTATACCGACTCCACAACTGTTGTCATAACCAACGGCTCAAACGCACAACTCAATGTCTTGTTGAGTATACCATAGTTTATTAGACAAGAATAACCCAGCAAGGTATAATAACAGTAAATGTATTATGCTACTTGACTCAATCACAAGCAGAATCCCAATACAATACAAAGAATAATGTGAAGTGTTCTGCCTTTTATAGGCAGAACAGGAAAAAATATAGGCCCAAATAAGGGGGCAACAAATCAGCAGTGACAGGAAGTAATTGCACTTATTAGAACATGAGATATAAATAAGACAATACAACATTGCCTAATATAGGGTTAAATATGCAAGGCGTCCAGAAGTGGGGGGGGGGGGGCGAAGCTTATTAGCCAATCTTTCTGATTCGTGATGGTGCAATGAGTAGCTCTAGTTCCTGGTCTTTATGGCTTGTAGTCCTTGGCTTTGGTCTTGTCTGAGGACAGCTAAGCTGCAAAGTCGGGCTCCTGCATCTTTGGTATCAATTTAGGCTCTCAAGCTATAGTAGTTCTTCCCTCACCGACCCGGTATAGGGCCGGTAGTGGCACTGCAGGGCCAGTAGTGCATGCTGCAGGGCCGGCAGTGTGTGCTCAGGGCCGGTGGTAAATACCGCAGGGCCGGTAGGGTTTCTACCGGCTTACTTGCTTGTGTTCTGGCTCTGCCAGGCTCTGTTTAGGCGTGCCTGACACCCATCAGTTGTCAGGGGAACCTTGCGCAATGATAGTGGTCGCAAAAATCCACAACAATATCACCTTGTCATTATCCCTAATGTGTTAGCTTTTTCTCAAGATTTTTCGTACAGTGTTATATATTATGTTATACAAACCTTAAGTTATCTATGAAACTTTGCGATCGGGGATGCACTCTTGAATGTTCCATTGTATATTTACTTTGAAACGTTAGACAAAGTTTCAAATGCGAAGGCAACCCTTAGCAATTGGCAAAGAAAAATTAACTGCCCACAAGTGCTGTGTTAATTTAGGTAATGTTTAACAGGAATTAACTTTTTTCAGATCGAAGTTATTAAACGTGCTCTCGAGATGAACAATCAATCAAAACCTGAAGGATTTGCTAAATGCAAAAGTTGTAAAAGACTTTTAACTGCGCCTCTTGGTTTTCTTAAAAAACAGTGTAGATGTGGGCAATGGATATGCCTTAAAGGCAATTGTTACGTATCTTATTCTCTTGCGGACAGTTTGAGTAAGCATGTTGCACTTAAACATTTCCAAAATGCCAAGTTAGATGAGTGCTTGCATTGCGGAAACCTTAAAGATCGAAGTCTGGATGAATGCCTTATTTGTGGGGCTTTATGGTGCGTAAGGAGAAATTGCAGATTTGAAACGCGTCACAAGAAGGCCATGACTTTTCACAAATCATCTTGTCAAAAGAACGAAGGAAAGGTTGGTCAACATACCTCTGTCATGTAAAAACCATTTTGTTTGCGTTTTGCAATTACTTTTTCTGGATCAACCAAATAAAAGCATCAACAAAATAGATTGAGTTTCGACTGATAAAAAACGTGATGCATAATTGGTTTCATTCACAATTTTACAATAAGGCTTCAAGGACTAATCGAATAGAAACGTTAAAAAAACATACTGTTTTTCAAGTGAAAAAATATGATGTAAAAAATGGTTTTATTTATATTTTTATGAAAACATTTCTAGGATTGACTAACTGAAAACGTCAATAGAATCAGAGGCGTATTGAGTACCCCCGACCCCCTGAACAGTCCGGGGTACAACTCCCAACCCCCTAACGTTAAGGGGTCAGATTTGTCGGGTATTGTGTTGGTTTGCGGGGATTGATTTCTCTTATCATGATTGTTTGGAGTCATCTTAGCATTACAATATGAAACATAAACTTAGTTCAACTACATGCTTTTAATCTTTTTGTGGATTGACTTTGGCCCACCCTTCTGATAAAACAATAGAGTTATTAAAAAACTAACAAGGCACATCATTGGCTCATGAACATATGGTTGACCAATCAAATAAATGAATTTTCGTGCTTTTGGATAAAAGCTCTACCATAAAGAAATATTTCTTTACATTTTTAAACAACACGCAAATGAAGCTGCTATGCAACAACTAACAACTGTCTGTATGTGGCTTGGTGGTTAAAATTATTATTACTACTACTGTAACTATTATTATAATTAAAAAATGATTAGATTTTCCCCCACTTCACTACTCCTATCATTTATAATCAATAGATAGGTTGTTATTAATTAATTATTATTATCTATTATTATTATAATTATTATGATGATTATTATTATTTATAATAACTGTTATAAATAGCAGTTAATAACAATTTGAAGCAGTCAAATTATATTATTAATTATTATTATCATAATATTCAAAAAATAATGAGCAAAAATATATTAATAATAAAAATAAATAGTCAAAATAATAAAACACATATAAATAATAAAATAATAATAATTGTTATCATCATTAATAAACTACAAAAATTGAAAAAAAAAATAATGACTAGCTAATAAATAATAATATAGTATGAAATTAATAAAACTCGACCCCCTAACATTCATGGTGAACCCCCTAACAGGCAACCCCCTAACAAATTCCTCCAACCCCCTAACAAAAGATTTTCCGCGCTTCTATTTTGTTAGGGGGATGGATTTTTAACTCAAAACGCCCCTGAATAGAATGGGATGATTTCAATTGTTTCAAACATGACGCAGAAACCATTTCCTGTACGTTTTTGTGATGACTGCTTCAGGATTAATTTTTTATCAATGTTAAAAAAAGATATGGATTTTTAAGTGAATAAAACTTACTGTAAAACTGTTTTCTTCACATTTTTGTAAAAAGTTATTAGAATTTAACTGCAAAAAAGGTTCATGAAGCATGATAACTTTCAAGTGGTTCAAGAATCTGACGCGTGGTTTAAATAAATTTTTGTTACCGAATTCTCAAAACAAACCAATAACTGAAGTTGAAAACAAGCTTCCTAAACCAAAAGTTAAAAAACGCAATATTATTGATATTTTATTCACATTTGTCTGAAACTTTCCATATATTTAACATTTTAAAAATATTAAGAATGTTGAATTGTAGTTTTTGGTTTTTTTGTATTTTTGGAGTTGTTCATCCATTTTTTTGCTCTCATGCTTCAGAGGTAGTAAAGTTTTACTTCCTTCTTGTTTCCTGCTTTATGATACAAATAGCTTTAACCAAATTAACTGCACAATACATCAATAACAATTCAATAGGTTACGGGCCCCAGAGCACTAAGCAACTGTGTTGTAGTGCTAAAATATGTCACAGTGAATAAGATAGAAGAGAGGTTTAGTGTTGACAAGCTCAACAGTAGCAACTGCACTACCTGGAAGTTCAACTTCAAGCACTACCTAACTGCCCGAGACTTATACGGTTATGTGGATTGTAGCACCACAGCTCCTGCAGAATCAGCTAAGGCCTCTGTGGAAGCCAAGTATACCAGTGGATTGAAGAAGGCAGTTGCCTTGATAGTGCTGAGCATAAATGATGACTTGCTCTACCTGATCACAGGACCCGATGGAGATCCCAAAGCAGTGTGGGATGCTTTGGCTCACCATTTTAAGAGGGATACGTTAGCAAACAAAATGTATCTGAAGAAACGGTATTTTCGTGCAACTATGAGCAGTGGGACATCTGTAGAGAAGCATCTTAAGTACATGAAAGACCTAACTGATCGTCTAGCAGCAATAAATGCTCCTATTAGTGAGGAAGATCAGGTTGTCACGCTCTTGGGATTGCTCCCAGATAGCTACTTTACTATCGTCACTGCTCTCGAGACTCAAAAGGAACATCCGACGTTAGAGTTTGTGAGACAGGCTCTTATGAATGAAGAGCAGAAACGCAGGGAACAAGTACCGGCTTCTGTCGGTGTTAGTGGTGTCAGGAGTCACGCCGACTCAGACACTGCGCTCTCAGCAGGTGCAGCTGCTGAGATTAGGTCCTCCAGGGGGTGCTACAATGTGGTGATCTCAATCATCACCAGAGATCATGCCCAAGAAACAACAGTAACAATCGAGGTTCAAGAGGTCGTGGGCGTGACCGAGGTGGAAAAGGTAGAGCTCATTAAGCATCTACCGCCTGTGGGTCTGCAAATGATGAACCGAGTCAGCTTTTCTAGCTCCACAAGCGAGCAATGATGTCGGTGTCACTCCAAAATTATGGGTCATCGAGAGCGGCGTGAGTAGTCATATGTGCTCATCAAAACCTGACTTCTATGAGTACACAGTTCTCGACAAAGCTGAGAGTGTGACTAAAGCTGATACTACAAAAGTTCAGGTCATTGGCAATGGTGTACAAGTATACAACTGTGTGTACAGGTAGGCGATGGTAAACAGGGAAATGCTACTGTGAATGATGTTTTACATGTTCCAAATCTAAATAAAAACCTGTTTTCTGTGAAAGCAGCAACTGAGCGTGGATTTGTCGTACAATTCGGTCATACTAAGTGCTAGTTAAAAGACAAATATGGTATAGTGCATTCCATGGGTACAATCAAAAGCGAACTTTATTATCTAGACCTGGTTAATAGTGAGCATCTAGCTTGTACAGCCAAAGCAGACAGTATCTGGCATAAGCGATTAGCACATGCATTTCATTCCACAATCCAATCTGCTAGCAATCAAGTTTTAGTCGATGGTGCTGACCTAGCAAATGTTAGCGTAGGGCTATATGCCTCTTGTGTGAAAGGGGAAATGTCGAGAAAGCTTTTCAAGTCAGCATGTGGCATCAAGTCACATCGTGCACTAGAGCTTGTACATACTGATGTGTGTGAACCGATGCAGGTCAATTCGCTAGGTGGCAGTAAATATTTTGTTAACTTTATAGATGATTATTCTAGATACGCTGATGAGTATTTTTTATCAAACAAAAGTGATGTGTTTTTTTGTGTTTCAGGAATATAAATAAAGTGTAGAGAATCATACCGGCAATAGTATAGGCACGTTACGGAGTGACGGAGGGGGTGAATATATGTCGAACGATTTCCAGAACTATCTTAGTGCATGTGGCATAAAACACCAGGTAACAGTACGATATACCACTCAACAAAACGGCTGCGCTGAACGCTTCAATGGCACGGCATGTGAGTCTGCAAGGGAAATGATAATAGATGCTGATCTACCAATATCTTTTTGGGCAGAAGCAGTCTTTGCCTCAGTGTATGTTAGGAATTGTCTTCCTACAACAGCTTTCAGCAATACCACCCCGTATCAACTATGGTTTGGCAACTTATGCACACATTACTGACGAACTGAGGCGTAAACTAGACCCTAAAGCTGAAGCAATGGTATTAGTAGGTTACAGTAGGCACTCAAAAGCGTACAGATTGTATGGCCCAGCTAGTAAGCCAGTGGTCGAGCACCGTGATGCGGTAGTTGATGGGAGTAGACTTGGCCTCCCAGACACAGACATTAAGGAAGTATCAGTGGGCGCTGAGATAGGTATTAAGCAGAGTCTGGAGTTGTCTAGCAATGGTTCCCCATCATCTCATGATACTAGTAGGCCCCGTAAATCAATGCGTGAATACCATGAGCCAGTCCGATATGGTATTCAGCATTCATAGAGCATCAAGCCCTGTGTGTCAGTGAAGTAGTGGAACCCACAACATACAAAGAAGCCGTGTCTGGTCCTCATTCTACTCAGTGGATAAATGCGGCAGATGAGGAGTATCAATATCTCATTGAGAACGACACGTTGGACTTAATGCCTTTGCCTCCAGGTAGACAGCCAGTCAGCTGCAAATGGGTATTCAAAGTAAAGAGTAAAAGTGATGGCACTATAGACAGGTATACAGCCAGGCTAGTAGCTCAATTTTTCTCTCAACAGCCAAGTGTTGACTTCGATGAAACCTACTCCCCGGTTGTACACAAAATGACGCTAGGAGCTCTACTGTCATACGGTTTCAGTCGTAACATGGTGATTCATCAAATGGACGTTGTCACAGCATTTCTCATTGGTGAGTTATCAGGGGATATTTACATGTCCCAGCCTGAGGGATTTGCCTCCCCAGGTAATCCGGTCTGCAAACTGAAGCTCTCCTTATATGGGCTAAAGCAATGACCGCGGTGGTGGAATATGGTGTTGGATGATTACATGAAAAAACTAGGTTTCCATCAATCCAGTGCAAATTCATGTGTCTATGTGTGCAACCATGTTGTTGAGCGGACCTTACTAGCGGTGTACGTTGTTGATACAGTGCTGCTAAGTGATAGTGAAAAGTCGATGTATGATGTCAAGTCAGCTCCCAGTCAGAGGTTCAAGATGAAAGACATTCGGCAGTTACATTATGTACTGGGCATTAGTGTAGCTATGTGCGATGATAGTCTCAAGTTATCTTGGCCACACTACGTGTCTCAAATGCTTAGCAAGTATGGCATGACAGACTGCAATGCGTGCAGCACTCCAATGGCCACAGATGTCAAGTTGGTCAAGAATGATGGCAGTAATGCAGCAGATAAAGCTCTATACCAGTCGATGGTGGGTAGTTTGTTATATTTGTCCACTGCTACTCGGCCAGATATATCATGCGTGGTGGGAATTCTCAGTCGTTTCACCTCCACCCCAACTCAAACTCATCCTATTGCGGCTAAGATGGTGCTTCGATTCCTAAAAAGCACTCTTGAGTTCGGCATCGTCTATTCTATGTCGGAGTCGTCACCAGTTGGCTATTCTGACTCAAGATGGACTGATGATGAAGCCCGTCTTTCCACTTCTGGCGGTGGCGGTCCAGTGCTGTGGCTCAGCAACTTTCAGAGTGTAGTGGCTATATCGACAGTTGAAGCCGAGTATATTGCCTCATTTGATGCCCCCGTGAAGCTGCCTGGCTTCGGCGGCTGTATCGTAATATTAGTAACAGATATTGTTTGCCCTTCACTCTCCATATTGACAATCAGTCCGCTGTATGTATTGCGAACAATACTTCAAGTTCTAGGAGAAGCCGCCATATGGATATCAAATATCATTATGTCTGTGAAGAGGTTCAGAATAACCATATCATGACAGTGTACTGTCCAACTGATAGAATGGTAGCCGATATAATGACAAAAACCTCTGTCTAGTGATCGATACGATCAGTTACGGGCTATGCAAGGTGTAGGATAGTGTAAAATGCTGGTATGAACTAGGCTAGGTTGGGCTTAGTTTGTGACACATTGTGATGTATTTTTACCTTGTACATGTAGTTTTTTGTTTCTTTGTACATTTACTTTGTGGATAGTTGGTATTCAAAACGCTGCAACTAAGGGGGTGTGTTGAATGGTAGTTTTTGGGTTTTTGGTATTTTTGGGATTGTTCAGCCATGTGTTTGCTCTCATGCCTTAGAGGTACTAAAGTTTTACTTCCTTCTTGTTCCCTGCTTTATAATACAAATAGTTTTATCTAAATTAACTGCACAACACACCCATAACATCCAATAAAGAAAATGTCCTTTTGTGAAGTCATAAAATGATTAAATGAAAGAAAGTTTACTGAACAGTTTTTTTCAAATGTACATCAAACACAATTTCAGATACATCAATAAAATGTTTTTTATTTGAAAGTCCTACAATTGTCACCAGTAAAAAAGTTTTTTAAATGGTTTCTGCCACACCGAGTTCCCACCAAATAATTTGAATATGTAAAAAAAGTTTTCAGTTTTTAAAGCAGCAAAGAAAATATTCTGGTCGTTTTAAAAATTTTTATTGAACATTTTGTTCCAAAAAACTTTTTTATCACCAATATTGACTTTTGTGCAAAAATCTGATTTGCTGGGGTTCTTACTGGGCCAGTAGTCCTAACAGTTAACCACCTGTAGAATAACAATGCAGGAGAACAAGAATTTAGTCGCTTGGGGAGTAAAGTTCTTGCTAGTTTATTAAAGCCAGAGTTTAATTGCCTACGATTGATAAATCAGCCTACCCACACATTCTGGAAAAGTTATTGTCAAACTTTACTCCTCCGTTACTCTTTCTCGTGAACTTTTTTATAGCCTAAAACATGAGTTTCTAAAGCAACTGTGTGATCGGGGTGCAATCTTGAATTTTCCAACGTATAATTATTTTGAAAATGTAGAAAAAATGTCAAATGCCAATGCAACATTTGGCAATGGACGGACAAAAAGTCACTGCCCACATATGCTGTGTTAATTTAGGTAAAGTTTAACAGGAATTAACTTTTACAGACTCAAATTATTAAACGTGCTCTCGAGAGGAACACTCAATCAAAACCCGAAGGACCTGTTCATTGCAAAAGTTGTAAGAGAGCTTTATTGGCCCCACTTGGCTTCCTTAAAGAACAGTGTGAATGCGGGCAATGGGTATGCCTTAAAGGAAGATGTTATGAATCTTATCCTTTTGAAAAAGATTTGATTAGGCACATTACACTTCAACATTTCCAAAATGCAAAGTTAGATAAGTGCTTGCATTGTGGAAACTCTAAAGATCGGAGTGTGACTGAATGTCCCGTTTGTGGGGCTTTATGGTGCGTAAGGGGAAACTGCAGATTTGAAACACGTGACATAAATGGCATGGCTGTTCATAAAGCGAGGTGTGGAAAGAACAAAAAAAAGGTTGGTCAACATATTTCTGTTTTGCTTGTAACTCCCACCAACAAACCAAATTGTTAACTAAGATTTTTTTCAGAGAATGTTTTTGTGAAACGGCAACCAGCTAACTTTGATAGGAAGCTATCATTCCGCTTACTTGGATATACTCACTTTTGTAATTATAAACAGGTTTTTGTACCCAAAAACCGTGACCAAATATAGATGGAGGTGTTCTTCAAGTCTTCGGTGTCTGCATAATAAACTTGAAATAGAGGTGTACAGTTCCTCTACTTGTTAGACGCAACTCACATCCATGAAGGCTGTTTAAAGAGACTTGGAAACACCGGCCTAGAGTTTGTTAACCCAAACCGTGTAATACGCATTTAAACTTGAGTGGAAACAACATACAATGTTTCTTTTGCTGCTTAGTTTGAAAGTTTTTTTTTGAAAACAAACAAAAACTGCTTAGAACGCTGAATACACACACGTTGCCCCTAAGATAAACTGTGTTGGGTCTCCATACCATCCACATATTCAAAGATGTCTAGCTATTGTTGAGGCATCACTTATATATCAATCAAATGGCAAGATCACCAGTAGGAAGTCAGACTGAATTGACCGAATCTGCTTCGGTTAGACACTGACCCGGCATTGGTACTGTGATGACCATGTACCAATACTGTATGAGCCAGTACTGACACTGTTGGATCCATACCAGGCGGGCAAGAAGTATATCATCATAGCCTGGAACTTGGAAGTAGCTTTAGAGAAAACAGAAGGCGACCCCTGCAATATACCTTTTTCTAAATTTGAGAAAGTCAAAGATAAGAAAATAGAAAGACTGATGTTCCAGTAGCAGGAAGATGGAATGCTTACTATTGGTCAGCTAGCATATTACTCCGTCTACCACTTATGGTCACCAAACATTGCTAAATTTACTGTATCTTGATCGTTTGTATTTTTGTATGCCTACTTATTTGTCGTTTTATGTCTTATTTCTGTGTTTTTGGCCAATGCACTATTTCACTTCCTAAGCCCTGCCTATAAATTTCAGAGCTTTTTCCGCTTCCAATCACTAGTGTAATGGGACTTACAACTGCTTGTATTATTTACAAGAATAAATCCATTATACTCTAAAGCTCTGAATTATGCGTCTTAGCCAAGTGCTTCACACCAGTTTGGAGTAAAGAACACTACTTCACCCTAGTTTGGTTTAGTACCAACTTGTTATTGCGGTTAGGTGAAACGTAATTGGTGGCAGCATACCTTCAAAATGCAACAGATTTGACTGTTCCAGTGAATGGAAAGCACTCAGTTAGCGGATTGAAAGCCCTAAAATTATGCCACAAAATTATGGATTAAAAGCTGATTGATGATAATTTTAATTCATTAAAATCTAAAAAAGATGATTTGAGTTGTTTGCTTTCATAAGTCGTAAACTTGAGATTTAGCTAGCAAAGGAAACATCAAAGGAGGCATACTCAACCAAAAGCCAAATACTGTCAATTTTTGAAGATTCTTTTTATTAACTCAGCAAAAAAACTAATTATTGCAACAGTCATTTTTCTAGTCTATATGCTAGGACTTATACCAGTTAGATATTTATTCTGCATAATCTACCAAACTCTGCCTATCATGCTATTAACCGATATTTGCTGAATAAGAGTTTAAGATTGGTTTGAGAGTTCTAACAGTCAGAATTGGTAAGTTTGGTTGGCAGGCAAAGTTTCCTAGGAGGTAGACAACTGCAACAGTCTCCGATTACTCAAAATGTTGCTCACTCGAAAAGATAGTTTTTGGCTTTATTGGCTTAATGTTAAATGCAGCTCCAACAGGAAAGTTTTCATGTCACAGAGGGTTGATGAGGGAATGGAGTCATGTCATAGAGGGCTGTTGAGGGAATGGAGTCATAGAGGGCTGTTGAGGGAATGGAGTCATAGAGGGCTGTTGAGGGAATGGAGTCATAGAAGGCTGTTGAGGGAATGGAGTCATAGAGGGCTGTTGAGGGAATGGAGTCATGTCACAGAGGGTTGTTGAAGGAATGGAGTCATACAGGGCTGATGAGGGAATGGAGTCATGTCACAGAAGGTTGATGAGGGAATGGAGTTAAAGAGGTTGGAGGTGTACGAGTGAAATGATAGGACGTAGAATGTTGCAACTGAGGGCATGGATCTAGAGGTGCAAACTGTCCGATTCCACTACAAGTTTATTTAAAAGTATCATACGTACTACTTTACCACGCCCTTACATCAAACATTCACGTTAATTTTGTAAAGATATTGGGCCCTATTTTTTACTGACAATGGGTAAAAACTCATTTCGGAAGCGATTTTTTAATGCGCAAAGAACGTTAAGCAAGAGTTGCAATTAAAGTATAGAATCCTAAAGTTGACTCTTTGACATTCCTGCTAATGGTGATTAAGTCATAGAAATGCACTTTTGTATACATACTAAGGTCTGAAGGGATACTGAAATGAGTAACAGGCTTTTAACGGTAATTTTCTCAAAAATTCTTGCTCAACACTAACAAAAAGCGCTTGTGTCGCCGAGATATGACAATGAAGCAGTTAAAGCAACACACACATCGCATTGGCTTGCACAAGGTATGATTTTGTAAATAGTCGACTTGTACTAGTTCTCCTCTTTAGGAAGACAACAACCTGGTTCTAGCACATCATGTACCCTCACCTGCACAGACATGCACGCACATAGAACAGACAGACACACATGTGAATACAGACACACACAGCAACAGACAGACTCACACATATACACTCACATATGAGCACAGACACACACAGATGAGCGCAAGCACACACAGCTACTCCGACACACGCAGAAACACACTCATACACGAATACACGTATACAAACACAGGCATATGCATTCATGCACGGACGCGCTCACACGTGCATACACACCTGTGTGGTGTTGAGCAACCAGTAGCAGAGTTGTACTGCTCTCGTGGTGGCTGCTGGGCACCTGTGTGGCTGGTTGGCAACTACATGAGCCCATTACATATGTTCTCTCAATTTGTGAAACTACTTGAGTCTAATATTGGTAACTCAGCATTCAGAAAACTAGTGATCTGATTGCGAATAGTCAAATATGGGGATAAGAAAATTCATGAGTAATTTAAATCGAGAACTGAGTTACATGCACATAGTCTGCAGGAGTTGCCCGAGTTGATCAACTTGATGAGGCAATTCTGCACTAAATAAGGGCATTTTTTCTCAGCATTTGATTTAACAAATGCTTATTGAGGAGGGGAGGTGGCTTTGGCAGCACTGGAGGTTAGCCTACTTAAGTCCTATCCTGAACTTTGCTCGTGAAGGAGTTATGTGCACAACTTGTCTACCACGAATGTTGTTCATTTTCAAAACTGTCTGGTTTTCGGAAAAGATTGCACACGTTTTTGAAAATTGACTGGAATATTTTTTATATCATCGTATAGAGCAAAGTCCTGTCTATCTTTTGATTTCTGTTTTAAGACTCCACAATCTTCTTGACGGAAACAGTTCTAAATCTCCTTAACCCTATCACTTTCTGTATTCAATCTCGGTATTTTTTTCAAAATTATGGTCAGTTTTTTTCTGGAAAACAGCTAGCACATTGTTTCTTCCTTCTGATATAACCAGTTTATTATTATCTTAGCTTGTTTGAGCTTTCTGATTGTGGAATTGAAGGCCAGTAAGTGGTAAATTAATTATTTAGAAACAGCGTTGATAATAAATAAATAATTATAACTTTGTTTTAGTATTTTTGTAAAATTTGTTGATTGATGTTGTTCTTTGTATCAAAATGTAGCTCTGGCTGTTTCTAGTTTCTCGTACCACAATAAAGGCCTTATCTTTGTTAAGAACCAAATTATTCATCATTTTCGGAAAAATAAATTTTTAAAGTATTTGGTATTCTGTGCAGCCAGTGCTAGATTGTTGTTACAATGTTCCAACTCTTGTTTTACATACATTTGCTTCAAATTTTGCCAGTCTCATCAAAGTCTTGTTTTCTTTTCAGTTATGCTATCAGTTTTGTGTTTAGTTTGATACTTGTTTTGTTGCTGGTTGATCGGTCAGGGTCACTACTAAAAGATGGTCCCTGAACTAAAAAAGTAATAAATTTAGTTTAGACTGGTGGAATCGAAATGTTATTAATTCCCCTCAGAGAAAAAAAAAAGTTTTAATTCATATGAACATAGATATATCACCATATCATGCATAGATAAATTTCAATAAAAGTTTGAAAACTGGACTTTACTGAAAAAAGCGGGTGACCGTTGAGCTCGTTAGTTGGTGGAAGTGATAGAAAATTAGAAGGTTAGAGAGCAGAATTTGGCAAGTTAAAAAATTTCATTAAGCAGAACTTTCATTTGGTTCAACACTACGAAGCTTACTACTATTTCTTCCAGGCAAAAAATTGCCAAAGACCACTTGCCAACCGTGGATGTAGAAGAGGGTGCCTTATGGGAAGGAGGCATACTTATGAAGTTTACATTATGCATACTCTCTGGCTGAGCTAGGCTATCTTGATTCATGTTGAGAGCCTGTTGTTTCTGAGGACCACAGTATACGGGAGCAGTTACCGCATGCAATGGCTGTACATGTTGGTATTGTTAGCATCTATTGCGGCAGCGGACAAGGTGGGGGTGCTTCAAGGAAATGAAAAGGAAAATTGAGGGATAACGCTCTTCAGAACGAATTGAAAGTTAAATTGGCCAAAATCTTGTCTCTTTACTGGCATCAAAATTGGTGGGTAACTGTTATGAACCCTTTAAGTTATCATTTAGGTGAAGATCTTTTCCCATGGGCCGCAAAACAGCACTGAGTTTGCCCGAAAAACTTACTGCAATTCAGTTTATTTTAGTAGTAGTGATACTGCAAACAGACTGCCTGTGAATTTATGTTCGGGTTGGAGTGAAATGAAGAAAAGTACTGGTAAGTGGTTGGTAGTAATTTTTTTCTTGTCCATCTGCTCTTTTCTTCCTAGCTAACTGGAAGTGTAAGAGATTCACCGAATATAATGGTCAGCAAGCACTCTTGAACAGCTGTTTGCAAAAGTGACAACGTTTTTTGTTCTCAGTCTCTGGGGTTCATAGTGAGTAACTGGAGAGAGGGAATACATCAAAACTGCGTTTTGATTTGCTAGCCGGAACCAACACAAATCTGTTCAAAGGTCACTTTAAACATTCGGAGACGTTGTGACTTTCGTGAAGTAGCACCCTTTTTACAGTAGGCATGCTCTTTGAAGAAAGAGAAAGAGAATCAGCAGAAAATTTAAATACTTCAGACAAAGAAAGTGCAAGAAGAGATAATAATGGCAATGCTTCCATCCAAGTGGGTGTACCTCACATGTTTGACCGTCAACTGGGCTCAACTGGTGCTGGTATCTGCCCGCTAGGGTCCAGAACGGTGTGACACTTTTTTCATTCTCTACCGATCTCTGTCTGAGCCCACTAAGAAGACAAGTGTGATTCTCACAGAATTCTTGCTTTCTGGCGGCTCAAGAATAAAGCTTGAAATTTGGTTACAATCTGTGGCAGATGCAACAGTTCACAGACCAAGTATGGTTTTTGATCATAGCTAATTTCTAAACATGAACCAAGTGGTTTCATCTCCTCCTTCTGCAAAGACTTCCGTCTGCTTATTTTTACTCGTCTAAGGAACCCCCTCCAGCCTGAGCCCAAGATTCTGCTTATTAGCGTGTCCGGATGTAATGTCCATCAAAGGAAGTAATAGAACAGATGACCAACTGATGAATATGTCTGCCCAGCATTTGCTAGCTGGCTGTCTTTCTATTAGTGGACTGAGAAGTAACTCCTATAGCCCTCATCAATTATAAGGACTCCTAGCTTCTGAATTTTTTCCTGTATCCCAGCATTAGGTACCTGAAGGAGTGACATGAAGTTTTACTATTCTTTTCACCTTTTTGTTTAACCTGCTTGTAACAAATGTCCTAAGGTGTTCTCATTGCAAAAGAGCCAAAGCAGTTTTAGTCTGTCCCCGGGAATTTGGATCTTCTGACTCAGAGTACCCAAGCAAAAGAATACGTTTTAGGTTAAACTAATTGCTGCCACTAGCGCACTGATGTTTGAAATTGCCAGGGGCCTTGTCATGTTGTCAAATAGGTGGGTAACAACAGAATCCAAGCACTACCTTGCTAGCTAGTAAACAAGATGCTAAACAACTTTTTCACCCATCTTTTGCATGAGGAAGCCAACATTCATATGCTTGTGGCCAGCACTGGACTTTGCTCAAATACTCTTGCTTTTCTGACAAACCTCCAAAATAATTACCAACGGTCATAACCCAAGTGGCTTCATATGCCGAAAATAATTAGGTTTCAACCCTTTCAGAATCAGTTCTTCATCATAATGTGCTATGGATTTGATGTGTCAATTATTGCCCAAGGAGACTTAATAAACAGACAGCTGTTTTTGAGAGTCTTGAAAACTCGTGTTCCACCCAGGGTCAGAAGTTATGATGAGAGTAAAGATATTGGTAGCCATTACCACTGCAAATGAGTTCTTGCTGTTGAGACAGTAGGCTCACTCCCAGTGACAGAGCTCCTTCCTGCATTAGGTGATGATTCAATATTTGCCTACTTGCACCTACGATAACACGGTAGCCAAACCCAATTTGCTGATATTTTTCTGTGAAGTGGTTTGAGTCTTTAGTCTAGGGCACCCTAAACCATGGGTTATTGTCTTGGTTTGCTCCAGATGCTGAAAAGTGCTCATGGTTTCTTTAGACGATTTCCAGAAAACTCATTTGCTAGTCAAATTGGTAAGGGTTTAGACATTGTGGATAAACTTTTTACAAATCGCTTTAAATATAATGCGGTACCTCAAAAAAATGTTGCTGCGCTTTCAAGTTATTTGGGCAACGGTGCTAATCTTTCACCGTTTAGTGATCACTTCTAAATGAACTAGTGTCCATACTAAATACTTGATATTTACCGGGAGAAACAATTGCTTTGCTTGGGCTTCATACCAGCCAACTGCAACTCTTAGAAGACCTTGGCTTGGTGCCAATTATCAAAAAAGGAACAATGACTGTTTTCAAGGCAAAAACCTAGCATTTCCAAGTGAAGGCTATGTTAAGCATTCTCAATCAAGGGCTAAAAGTCGCCAATGGAATCACAGCCTTAAATATGCACCTGGCATCTCCAAAGTCCGGATTCACTTGGAGAACTTGAAGTTTCGCTGACTTGTTCTTCAAAAGGGACATGTCGATACTCATTGGCCTGATGCAATGTTAAAATGCTAAATAACTTGCGCACAGACACATCATCTAAACTCTCATTAATGCATCAGATGGGTATGCATCAGGATGCTTCATTGCATTTGACCACTTGCGGGATGTATAAAAGTTTCAAGCTTGATCAGTGTTCCTAACTGGAATCACTGGAACCATTCCATGGTTAACTTCTCAACCCAAAATCTCACTATCACTCTTCTGTTAAATGGTTGTTTCATCTGCTTTTAAACCCTTATTTGTTTTTTCAGGCAAAAATCATTGAAAGATGTTGCCTGCCTCTTGGCCCTGGAGGTATTTAATATTGAAAGGTGCTTAAAGAGATTTCTTGTTTTTTTCAGCCACTTTTTGTAAATTTGCGAAGCCTCTAATTGCTGTTGAAAACAAAGAATTGAAAGCAAGGGTGAAAACTTGATATGTAATTGTGAAAGTGTTTCAGAGATGGAATCTGAAGTGGAGCAATTATGTCATGGGAACATCTGCCTTGAAAACTTCTTTCTTCATCACCGATTCAGATTGAAGTATGGTTTAGTGTCGGCAGAATTTATGGTTTGCGAAAATCTGCTTCCTATGTGGACAGTTTTCTTAAAGTTTAACTGACCAACATGAAAACGTGGCACTCAAGATATTCAAGTTAAAGTGCTTGCACTTCAATCCAGGATCTGGTGTTCGATGCCCAACACGGTTATCTGTGAGCAAGATATTTGGCTTCCTATATGCTCTGCCTGATCGGATATGGGCATAAAAATAAAGTAGTCCCTAGTTTGATTGCACTCTCCATAATAACTATGGAGTCACGCTAGTAGAAGATCCCCCTCAGCCTTTTCGGAAGAGTAGCCGGTGTAACGACGGGCATGGGTATAGGGTGCTGTTCACACAAGCTCCGCTTATGAGACACGCCTTTAGGGTTGCCCACTAGGCACAGCTGAAACGAACGAATTGTTCAAGAGCTCTTCAGTAAATGTTCAAAAATTGAAGGTTGTTTAAGTGTATGAGTATGAGTTGTATGAGTACTTCTACTTTTTCAACATGCTCTTTAATGAAAATTGTTGTGCCTTGTAGAGCAAGTTTTACAGAACAAGCTTCAAGCCCAATCGAAATGAAAGCCAATGACTATAAAGACTGCCGGGGAGTGTTTGGTTTTTTTGATTAGAAAAAGGCATAATTGGTTACTAGCTTGTCAGCAGCGAATATTTCAAGGAATAAAGTGATAAAGTTTAGCACATGCTGAAAACTTTGGAATTTCAAAGGCTCACAGTTTATTCTATAGATAGCATCTTGCTGTCTTTCTAGCTCTTTCTGTGTCTGTCTGCATTATGTACGCTGTCCCGGATTGGGAAGGGCCATTTACTGTGTCTCGGGGTATCAAACAAGGTCATCAGATGCTGCCAAAGAGTTGATGGCCTTGTAGTGGGTTCTAGGTGCTCTACCAGAGTCAATGATTCAGAGACAGAGTTGCAGAATGAGGCGGCCGAGTGTGCGGTTACTGCTGCACTGCCAAGAAATGCTGTTAGGTTTTTTGGCAGGATGGAAAGAATTGTTGCATAGTATGCAACAGTTGTTTGAATAATAATCATCGTTTTTAATGCTGTAAGAAACCAGTACTGGTGAGGTTCTAGGGAAAGGTTTACGGGATGAAAATAACAACTGCTAGATATTGGTCATTGGCTTCACCGGTTCTGCTTGTATGTTTGTCCAATACCAGTGATGCGAGCAGTTAAAAGGCTCTGTTTGCTACCTTTTCCAACCAAAACTAAGAATTCACTTGTAAAAAAAGTGACAAAGTTTTTATTAATTGCAAGTGGGGTTTGCCAGTTAAATATTGTAACCAAAAGAAAGTTCTTCCTTTGAATCTATACTGAAAATTGCCTCGTACGAAAAAAATTTCTTATACCGTTTAAGCTCCATGATAAAGTCCAGAAGATTATAGAAAAACCATAAAAGTATTTACCTTAACTTTACACCTGCTCTACACACACTCTAATCCGGCTTTAGCAATAGCAATCA
Organism: Cryptosula pallasiana; assembly: GCA_945261195.1. Taxonomy (NCBI): domain Eukaryota; kingdom Metazoa; phylum Bryozoa; class Gymnolaemata; order Cheilostomatida; family Cryptosulidae; genus Cryptosula; species Cryptosula pallasiana. Next base: position 23,683,353 of record OX183132.1, read on the forward strand.
TCTCGTTATAAAATTACCCTCCTTTACAGAGTGTAGCTTTCTAAACAACATTGTCACAAAGGCTGTCCTTAGTAATTCTTAACTGTTTTTGTTTACTTTTATTTGGCGCAAGCAGAACTGCAGAGCTTTCAAACCAACTTTCAGTTCTCAGCAATGCGCCTTATTTGTCCGAAGTCACTACCTCATGTTGTTTGGTTCCCTCCACTCCCTTTACTTTGCGATAGCATATTCTAACTTGAGACAGAGTTGTCACATTGTCAGAGACAACAACATTAATCCGTTCTAAAAAAGTTTCTGATAGCAATCCTTTCCCTATGGCATGTTACAAGAGTGTTTTACCATCAATCCGGAAAGTATATGCTCAATCGCTTCAGGCATTAGTGTCCACAAGCTCAATAAATCAAAAAAATAATCACCGTCTGAAAAATATTTTTACGCATACTAATTACACATTTTTTTGAAAACAGGAAGTAAATCCAAAGCCTACTACAACTGTTGTTTATAAATGCACATATGTAATAGTAGTAACATAGGAACAAATCTCTGTCATCGAGTCTGAGGATAAAGTTTTCCTGGTTCCAAGTGTACTTTTTGTCGGCCCCAGTTACCATGAGAGCCTGCGAGGTACTCTTTCGTGTGCACCAGGTGTTATGATTTTGAATGTTTACTAAATATTTATTGCGTAAGGTTTGTTTATATTGTGATTTTTATGTTGATTTAGATGCATGGGTTTGATTATTTCCCTTGGTATTGTTTTTGTGCAGCAGTTTTTATTGTTTCTTGTGCATGGGTTGTTTTTATAGTTGTATGATGATTTAGATCTGGGATTTGAGTCTTGTATCAAAATGAAAAGCTGTATTAATGTATAAATTTATAATATAAGAAACATCATAGATATGCATCGAGTATCTTTTGTAATCATTACCTCGAAAGAACGTAAAGAAGCATTTACCTCACAAAGAAATGAAGTAGATTAGACAAAAACTGAGAGTAGACTGCGTTAAACACTAATACACTGCTTCATTTTCATACAATACTTAAAACTCTTTGAATTTCAATCGCTTTGACCAATAAATTACCACAGGATTCACCCGCTTTTTGCAAAAAAAGTTCGATTTTCAAAATTTTTTTAAAATTCATCTATACATGATATGGTAACAAATTTAAGCTCATGAGAATCAGCATTCTCTTTTCTCTTAGTAGAATAAATAACAGATTGATTTCACCTGTCTAAACTACTTTTATTATTTTTTTAGTTCGGAGACCATTTTTTAGTAATGCTCTCAGCAGATCAACCAGTTACAAAAAAAAGTAACACACTAGACAAGAAACTGATAGCACAGATGAAAAGAAGACAAAATTCTGATAAGACTAGCCAAATTTGAAGCAAAAATATGCAAGAAAAGTGTTAGAACACTGCAACAACATTTGGACACTTGTTGCACAAATGACCGAAAATTTCGGAAATTTTTTTTTCTGAAAATAATTATTATTTTCATTACAGGCAAAAATAAAGCCCTCATTGGTGCACGAATGAACTAGAAACATTTAGAGCTACATTTTGATGTAAAGAACAACATCAATCAACAACTTTTCAAAAATAATAAAAAAAAATTAAAATTAATTATTTATTATCAATGCCGTATCTAAATAATTAATTACTAGCTTACTAACCTTCAATTCCATTATCAGAGGGCTCAAACAAGCTAAGATATTAATAAACTAACTAAATCAGAAGAAGAAAACAATGTGCTTGCTCCTTTCCAGAAAAAAATTGTCCATAATTATCAAAAATATTCCGAAATTGAAAACCGGAAATGTCTGGTCAAGGATATTTGGAACTGTTTCTGTTTAGAAGGTCGTATAGTCTTCAAACAAAACCAGAAAATAGGCAATTCTGTGCTCTACACGATGGTATAAAAATTATTCATGTCAGTCTACACAAACGTTTGCAATCCTTTCCGAAAACGTGACGGTTTTTGCTACGAGCATTGCTCGTAGAAGAAAAGTTGGACAGATAACTCCTCTACGAGCATTGCTCGTAGTAGAACTTGAAAAAGTTTTAAACCCCCATTTTAAATCATCATACAATAATAAAAACAACCCATTCACAGCAAACAATAAAAACTGCTGCACAAAAGCAGTATGCATGAAAATAATCAAACCCATGCATATAAATCAACAAACAGATCACACTATATACAAACCCTACACAGTAAAATGTTAGCAAGCATTCAAAATTTGAACACTGGTGCACACAAAAAGGTACCTCCCAGGTTCTCATAGTAACTGGGGCCAATTAAAAGTACACTTGGAACCAAAAAAACCTTATCCTTAGACTCCATGAGAGAGATCTACTCCTATCTTACTACTGCTTCTTATGCAATCTCTTTGCCAGCTCAAATCATCTATGCCTCAAAGGATCGAAGCTGCTCCTGGTATTTTTTTCTTTTAGAGCATTGTGTCAGCATTTTCAAGACTACTGACTTGTATGTTTAAACTTATGGATTGTCCATTCGGCATGATTAAACCTTGCTAGTTTTTTCAGTGCCTTTCCGTAGCAGCTGGTTAATTTCTTAGTTTCAGAATAGAGATCATCAAAATTGAGCAGGATTATGATAAGACTTTACGTACAAAACAGGAAGTACTTTTCAAAATCCAATTTAAATGTATTAATTGTTATAGTAAGTTTCAACACCCTTAAAGCTCCAGGATGCCTTTTATTTGTATCAACAAGCCAAGTGTCACTGTTTTTCAAACAGAAAGTTTTGCTGTAGTGGTTAAAGGGAAAAAATCTTATAGGAATAAAGTTTTTTGCAACAAGGTGAAGGGATAAGGATGTTCTTGAAGGGTGTTGACAGGGCACTGGAAAAAAGTAGGAGAAGAGAGTGGCATTTCTCCGTTCCATTTCGCCAAATCTCACCAGACTATTTTGGAGTCAAAGTGATTGCAAGTGCTTTTCAATATTGTTGTTGTGTTTTAGATTCAAGATAAAGATAATGTAGAACCAGACGCTTCTCAAAATATTGCACCAAAACTCACCTTAACCTCGCAATCTGTTCGAGCTACTGAAGAGCAGAGTGTTATTGAACATATGGCAACTTGTGGAAACTGTGGAAGTCCATTGTCTGCGAAGATTGGAAAAATTAGAATGCATTGTGTATGTGGAAAATGGGTGTGCATGATAAGGAATTGCTCGTATTGGCATTCTCAACCAGGTAGTCTAAGTTATCACATTGAGTTGGCACACTTTCGCGGCTCCAAAATAGATGAATGTGTACATTGTGGAAATCATAAAAATCGAGAACTAACCCAGTGTCATATTTGCCAAGCATATTGGTGCACAAGGGGAGAATGCCGTTATGAAACTCTCCAGCTCCGACTTCTTGAGAAGCATCAAGAAAAGTGTAAAGAACATCTTATGTAACCTCCTCAATAAAGCACCTGATGAGACGTTTTTAAAAGCTAAATAAATCAATCTGAGTATTGCACTGTTGTGAAAGATAAGTTTGTGCTCAATAAACAAATATGTAGGCTCGATGAATGCTTGGATATACTTTCAATTATTAAATATATTTAATTGTTGTTCAAGAACAAAAATAATGCAACTAAAAAAAATGAGCTGATATTGATAGGTTTATTGTTTATGGTGGTTCCTCCAACTATCCTTACTCTATCCTTAGTTGTATGTCAGTTATGGTTGCATTTTTATTGTTGATTCATTATGAATGGTAAAAAGGTTCCAGCACATTTACTTGTCATTTTAGCAAACTCGTTGTAAATTGTGGTTTCTATCGCTTAATCAGCTGTTTAAGCTATTTTTCAAACAAAAAATTTGTTTTGATGATTAATTTCAAGCTGTTCAGCAACCTGATTTGGTTCGATTGAGAATTTGAGTTTACCGTTCGTCTTTGTCAGATATTCGGCAAAACTGGAGAGAAACTATCAGAAGAAAAATTAGTTTACATCTGCTATGACACCTCCACTTCCACCCTTTGGACTCCCACCCAGCCCCACACCCACCTCTTGGACCTGCACCCCTACGCAACCCTCTGTTATAAACACCCTTTCTCTAAACCTTCAGTTTCATTTTCTCCCACACCAGTAGCAAACTCTCTTTTTGATGCAGTGACAATCCACCGAACGGCCTAAAACTCTGGTTCTTAAGAAGAAGATTGGCCCCTTTGCCCCAGCTCATCTATCAATAGGAGGTGGTAAGTTGTAGTAACCACCAGTCTGGGAAGATGGAATGTCAACAGTCAATTGGAGATCACGTCTTTCAAGCACCAGGAGAAATTTTTTATCCCCTAAATAGCTACCCTGAGCTACCCCGAGCTGCATAAGCCACTTCTAAACTTATACATAATATGTAGCCTCTTCCTACAAAGACTGAGACACAAGATCACTTGAGTAGGGGAGAATTATCAGTTGAGATGCTAAATACACAGAGATAATTAAAGCTAGGATAAAGAAAAAAACGAAATGGTGATGCAATAGTTACAAAGAGGCAGAGTCAAAGAGCCAAGACGAACACATATCTGTTAAATCCTTTGTACCCTAATGTTTGTAAATGTAAATTGTAAATATTTGTTATTGTGTGATATGATCGACCGTTGCTTTATTCATTTCAAATACATTGTAGGGGTGATGTTAAAAAACCAGAACTGGCCTTTCTTGATTTTAATCATCTCATTAGTACAATCTAGCCTGATAAGGAGAGCCAGAGTTTTATCACTTGGGGATTAAAGTTCTTATTGTGTCAGTATAGCTAAAAGTTAAGGACCTGTAGAATAACAATACAAGAGAACTAGAGACTTTATTCACTTTTGGCCTAAAACTCTTGCTAGCTGATTAAAGCCAGAGTTTAATCACCTGAGAGTGATATATCAACCTACCCACAAATTCTGGCAAGGTCATTGTCAAACTTTAAACCTCAGTTACTCCTCATAATTTTTTTTTAAATTTTTTACTGAAATATCAGATATCACCCCGTATACTGATGCCAGGGTGTGTTCCTATATCATTCATCAACCATCATCAGTTCTTGTCAGCTGATTAAAGCGAGAGTTTAATCACGTGAGAGTGATATATTGTAATAGAATTTAGTGAGAAAGTGCGAGCAATCAGTTGAGCCAGGAGTTGTCCTACCTTATCGACACAGATGAGATGTACCCGATGCCTAGCCACAAGATATAGCCTGCATAACCACCGATGTCAGAGCCGACCCAGCCAAGCGATGAAGGACCTCAACTAGGAGTTGACTTATTTATTTAGTATCGATTTGTAAGTTACTGTAAGGGGATCGCTTATCTTGTACACTTGTATATGTCTATGACCCAACGCTGTATGAAATTAATGATGTGCGCTTATTTTGTAGCAGTTATCGTATTTGAATCAGCCAATCATATATATTAATGTTTTAGCCAATTATATTCCTTTATTTCAACTGCATTCATTTACATTATCATTTTGTAAATACTGGGGCAAATCACCTAAAGCCTTCAGAGCTCTGGAGTAGTCGTGAAAGAGTTGAACTGTGTAACGTGGTGTAACGTTGTGTTCCTCGCAATCATTAACTGGAATGTATTGAAAGTCGTTTGTCAAACGTAACAGGATTGTTATTAAAGCTTCGAAACATCTCGCGCCACTATTGCAAGTTTTGTATCTTGCTCGAGAATATATTTGTTATTATCAACTGTAACTCTCTCCTTTGCTGTACAACTAGTGAAGCACTGGTAACTTGTGAATCGCAGTATCATTGATAATAAACACATGCTTAGATATTGTCCAAGACTGCCTAACTCGATTGCCGAAAAATTTTAACAAAAGTTAAGATGAAGTAGAAAGATTGTCAATTGTTGCTGAATTTATGCACTTGGCTGAGTCAGCTAAATTGATAAGACAAATTATATCATTATATCGTGTAACAGATTCGCATATTGTTAGTGTAATTATCCCGTGCTGTGAGGGATAGAACAATTAACTGTTCAAGTGTCGGTTGTTGGCAAAGCTATACTACGTTTAGTAGATGCCTGAACAGGGAGTTTATTAGTGCCTGAGGCTACCGGTACGCTACTGTTAGATGAAGGGTTTGAAGAGACAACACAAAACACATCTACTCACCATCAACTAGCAACTCAAGAAGACCGCTATTCAGCTCTTATCCAATTAGCCTAAGTTCCCGTAACCGTGTGTGTGTACCCGTATTCCTTTTCAAGCCAATGCCGACAGAACCTATGTTATAACCTTGAACTTCCTATAACACACAAACTCGTTATCCAACATGCCCCCCCTTTGATAAACCCAGTGAGCGACCAAGCTGACATTATACCATGGGAACAATTACCGTTGAGTGCGATCAAGCCTAACTAATCATGGTTAGCTGAAGCACTAGCCTTAAATCATACATCAAGCCTAAATACCGAGGGGGTGAAAATCAGCCTCACAACATACATACCTGTGATCAATACTTGTAACAGACAACATACCTTATTAATACTTTACCCCGTACCAAGTGTCCCTTGTTACTTCATCAACCACACAGCTCTCTAAACTATTAGCAAGTTCCACCAGATCGTCCTCTGGACTCTCTGCACCTCCAACACCCTGTTGAACCACATTCCTCGACTCCAACTCAACCCCAAGGGGTTCACCGTCAATTCCACTATCCCCTGGAGCAGTCGACTCCGACTGCTCTGTACTCCACTTCCTATCGGGTCAACCAGAGCAATTCTCTGCCCAGTATCTTCCCTTTGAAGTCTCGTACCAGGGTCAACCTCCTTGGTATCTTCCCTAACCGCATCCTTTTTCTACCTTGACACTGGTGTTGCTACCGGTCACCATTTCTACCTCTTCTACCTCGTGCACCCAACTGGCACTGCTCTGAGAGCCCGAGGGGGACTTGGACTCATCCCTCTGTGCGCTAGAGCCTTCCACACTAGGTGCGGGCACTGCTTTCACCGTGGAACTCGACGGAGTGTTACACACCACCGTCGATGGAGCTTTGCTACTAGCCCCAGATCTCAACTGCCTCCTTTTGGCCATAGCTTGCCTGATCACCAAGGTACACTCCTGCTCTTCCTCGAGCTCCCTCACACCATGCTCATACCTTTGCATCGCCATACGATACACTCTTTCAACCTCTCTCTTTTCAGCCTCAAGACGCGCATGTCTACTAGCATAGTCCTCATCACCCAAAACACTTTCACTCACCAAGAACTCAGACAATCTGCTACCAATCGCCTCGCTCTCACCCTGTACCTGTCTACCTTTCACCACACTGCTGTACTCCCTAGCACCAGCAGTAGGGTACCCTAAAGTGGCTCTATCTTTCGCAGTTGTACCAGCAGAAGCTTTCTGCGCCACCTGCATTGGTGAGAGATTGCCACCACCACTAGATATGGGCAATCCCATTTGCTCTACTGTGTCCTTTATAAAAGCAGTACCTTTGCATTTCCATACACTTTGCCTACACTCCCCTTCAACTCGTAACTCATCACTGTTGGTCAACAGTTTGAGTTTTCTGATATCCTCAATACCTAACAGGTTCACAGAGGACCATTTTACAACATAATCTGACGTCACTATAGATCTGGGAAAGTCATTAATACAAACATTTGACTTCCCGCTAACATTCAGCCTGGAACCATCAACCCCAATGAGATTATTAACAGGGCTACTTAATCTCAAATCCAGAAACCTGCCAGTATCCTCAGTCACCACAAACACTTCAGCTCCAGTGTCTAATACAAACTCTACCTCTTTACCATTTGTTTTGACAGAGCGTTTGATGCTACATTGCCTGCTACCAGTATCGCCAACAACATTGTTCACAAATCTCACTTTACGTGGAGAACCTTCATTACCACTACTATCCCTGTGCTGTGACCTGATATTGTCACCTTCCTACCTATTGTTGCAATCCCTAGAGGTATGGCCTCTCAGATTACACCGGAAGCACCTTACATCCAGGCAATGACGGACTTGATGTCCCCTCCTACCACACTGGAAACAGTTGTCCCCCCAGTTGGGGAGCTAAGCCTTCCAGGCCTTCTACCCGATGTAGATGAAGCTCGAGGTGATCGAGGAGAGTACCTACTATCTGGACTCCGGCGTCTCTGAGACGTCGCCTCATACCTAGGAGAATGCCAGCTATCCGGGCTACGGCGTCCATAGGACGTCGTCTCGTACCTAGGAGAATACCTGCCCTCTGGGCTGCGGTGTATATAAGACTCTGCACCATACCTACTCTTATAATGCCTATCTCCCCTATGGTAATGATACCCTCTATACTCGCAACTCCTCTCCCCTGGGCTGCGGCTTTTATGGCCGCGGCAATAGGAGCCCTTTTCCATATTACCATCTCTAGACCTACTACTGTCCCTCGAACGGTACGTAACCTTGCTATCCACAGCCTCCTGTGAGCTTCCCTGTCTACACTTAACTATCTCACGTACTGACGACTCATTTTGACTATTGTCAGCCCTTTTTTCACTCCCTTTCTCTACTCTGGCTACAGCCCCTTTACTATCGACTGAACGGACAGTCCTAGAAGCATTCAGAATTTCTTCTGAAGCAATAGCCAACTGCCTGGCTGCCAATTTTGTACCTAAATCTGTCCAACTAAGCTTGGTCTCTTGCATAAGCAATTTACGCACAGATGAATCCCTCAAACCATTGACTACCAGAGCAACTGAAAAACGTTGCCTTAGCTCATCGTTTTCATGCCCAAAATCCATTTCCCTACTTAATTTCTCAACTCTGAGTAAATATTCCCTTTCATCTTCCCCACAAGCCTGTGACACTGTCACAAACTTCATTGTCTTAACATAGACACTTTCACTACGGTCGTAGTGGCCTTTTAACAAATCTATAGACCTAGCAAACCCATCATCAGTTTGGTAATTTAAAGCATGACAGCACTTATCACTTTTTGGTTGAGTTTCTGAATATTCAAGTCTTAAGCAGCAGATTGATGTATTAAATAACCCTTTAGGCCTACTCAGTCATGATTTACAAGCCTGCAAAATACCCCTCTTCCAAAAATGCTCGCTAACTTTTACACTGCTTAAAGTTGACGTCATCTTTGAGAATTTACTTTTTCACGGCACAGTATTTATTTGACCAATCAGATGCCGCTATTTATTTTTATTATTATTTTATTTATTATTATTCTACCTACATATTACTGTCCATTATTCTATAAATAAATACCTTTTATTGTTCCCTTACTCACCAAAAGAAGCACAATTTTTTTTATCCTTTTTATGGAAGAAGGATAAGATGAGATGATCCTTTGTTTGTGATGGTGATCACATTGGACAACCTGACTAATCCCGCAATCGTCTATTGTTGCCATGTCACCTATGAAAATTGCGTAATAATCAAGCGTTGGTCTTGTTTACTATGCGTGCGCACTAATTGCGTCCATATTGATAGAAACCACTAATTGCGATTTTATGCGTGCGGCGTGCAAATTGAAGCCAGGTGAAAAATGGCGCGTAACAGTAAACCTTAACAATAAATGTTAGAACCAGTTTTTGATGGGGTGTGTTCGTAAGGACTGTTTATTCCTGTTGCAATGGCCTTCAGTAGACCTAAGACTAAATGAATTGCCCAATCAGATTTCATTTTAAACGCAAACGATGTAACTTCATTTATAAAACTTTGCCATTATTTATTATAATTGACCACGCCCACATCCCGAAGATGACGTACACCGCAATCAATGGAAGTTATAGTAAGCTAAATTTCAGCTGATACGACGAGCATTTGAGGCCAATGGCTTTTTGGCAAGCTTGTAAATCATGACTGAGTAGGCCTAGAGGGTTATTTAATACATCAATCTGCTGCTCAAGACTTGAATATTCAGAAACTCAACCAAAAAGTGATAAGTGCTGGCATGCTTTAAATCAAATCCCAGTGACTGCAATATCCCTATACCATTGCTACCTATAGCGCTCACTAAGGCTAGTAGTTTAGTTCTACCTCTAAACACATCTACAACGACCTCATTCCCCTCAATTTCCACTTTCTCGGTACCCAAAGTTAAAGCTGCTACCTCAGCAGACACCCTATACTGAGTCAACCAATTGTTGAATTCCTCAGACACATTGCTACCCGCTAACCTTTGCTGCGGAAATGACGACAAGTCAAGTCTCCTATTCATCCCTGTTGTAATTAATTAACACAGTAAGCACCCAACAATATCTGTATGATTATATCAATACAGTAGCACCTCTCCACCACAGTAATAGCCAATGCACAACACAACAATAGCAACAATAACAATTCACAATATCCCAAAAGATATCCACTGTACCCTTATCCACTGCACAATTAAACACAACACAATAATATTCCACAGTGACAATGTCACGTAATAACTCCACTGTACCCTTATCCCGGTAAATAATCAACCACAACGCCACAAATAAATACTTAACACCACGTCTAAACACTGTACCTTAATCCCGGTGAATAGTTAACAACAACACCAAATCACCATTTCACCAAAAATAATAAACACTGCACCAATATCCCTTTAAAACACGTAAACACCAAACACGGAGAGCTCACACAGCTCTGAAACACCCAACACCTCTACTCTACACACACCTCTATCCTCACACACACCACGGATGATCCACGTGGCCCTAGCACATCTACACCTCTCTCTTTTAGTGCCCACATGGCACCAAAAGCCGCTCACACACTTCCCTTGCACCAATAAATAATTCCAATAACACACAAATAACAATATCACCAAGTTCTATGCTGACTGCGCCATGTTAGATGAAGGGTTTGAAGAGACACAACACAAAACACGTTTACTGACCATCAACTAGCAACTCAAGAAGACCGTTATTCATTTACCATAGCCATGAGTACGTTACCCAAGCTTTAGTAGACAGTAGTCCGGTGAAGGTCGTACACAATGAGTGCACGCAAATCCTTTACGATATCAACCTACCTACAACTTCTGACCAAGTTATTGTCAAACTTTAATCCTCAGCTACTCCGCACAAATACTCCCAAAGTTTCTACTGCAATACCCCGATTGATGTGAGAGTGTACTCTTGTAGTAATCGTGCCCGGTGTTTAATCGCCTGTTTAATCTTAAATTTTTTGTTTTTGTTCTGTGATTGTAGCCTCACGGAGCTCACTGTTAACAAATGCAATTCAATGAACTATGAACACGTTTGACTAGTCAAGGGAGAGTTATCTGCTAAGGGTTTAGGCTAACACTTACTCTTCATTTCCTACAAAATTCTTGTTATATTATGGATAACAACCAACAGAGTTTGAACACGTCAGAAAACTTGTTGATGAAAAAGCCTTCCACTGAAAGCGTGAAAAAGTTCCGTTTCCGATTGCACAACAATTCTGGAAGAAAAGAGAACAATCAACTTTCAAGTTTTGTGCTACATATTAAACTTTTACTTAACTTCCAAGTTCTTATAATGAAGATTTGTACCAACACCATAGAAACATTAGAGTCTTTAGCAAGTCACCAAATGGGCACAACGAAACAAAAACAGTGGAAAACAATACAATGCATAACAAACTATTTTCTTAGAATAAAGATAATGCTTGAAGCATAACCGTAGAACCTAAGGTTACATTAAGACAACATGGGTGATGTCTTGTATTGTGTGGGTTTGCCTGGATACTTAGTAATGTCTTGTCTTGTATCGGTTTGCCTTGATACTTAGTAATGATGTCTTGCCTTGTATGGGTTTGCCTTGGTACTTAGTAATGATTTTTTGTCTTGTATGGGTTTGCCTTGATACTCAGTAATGTATTGTCCTGTATGGGTTTGCCTTGATACTTAGTAATGATGTATTGTCTTGTATAGGTTTGCCTTGATACTTAGTAATGATGTAGTGTCTTGTATGGGTTTGCCTTGATACTCAGTATTGTATTGTCTTGTATGGGTTTGCCTTGATACTTAGTACTGTATTGTCTTGTATGGGTTTGCCTTGATACTTAGTAATGATGTAGTGTCTTGTATGGGTTTGCCTTGATACTCAGTAATGTATTGTCTTGTGTGGGTTTGCCTTGATACTTAGTACTGTATTGTCTTGTATGGGTTTGCCTTGGTACTTAGTAATGATGTAGTGTCTTGTATGGGTTTGCCTTGATACTCAGTAATGTATTGTCTTGTGTGGGTTTGCCTTGATACTTAGTACTGTATTGTCTTGTATTGGTTTGCCTTGATACTTAGTAATGATGTAGTGTCTTGTATAGGTTTGCCTTGATACTCAGTAATGTATTGTCTTGTTTGGGTTCGCCTTGATACTTAGTACTGTATTGTCTTGTATGGGTTTGCTTTGGTACTTAGTAAAGATGTATTGTCTTTTATGGGTTTGCCTTGATACTCAGTAATGACGTCTTGTATGGGTTTGCCTTGATACTTAGTAATGATGTCTTGTATGGGTTTGCCTTGATACTTAGTAATGATGTTTTGGCTGGACCAACCACCTGCTTTAAGTACAGTCTCAATGTCAATTGATGATAATACTTAACTTCTGTCAGCCAATCTGATGTTTTATCCAAACACATAATGAGGTAAGCACGATGTCAAGGAGACAGAATATCAACAGACTAGTATTCAGTGATATGGTTTTAATCGAATGTGCTGAAATTGCTTAGGTTTTTTGTCTGCCGGAAGTCTGAATCAGGGAACATCAGACTTCATATTGCAAACAGATATGGGCCAAATCATAAAGCTTCATATAAAATTATTCTTTTCATCATGCCTCAATACAATTCCTCTTTGTGTACTACGGTTCAAGTAAATTGATTAGTATCACTTCCCGTTACTCGATAAACACTCTGCTGCAAAAAAGTGAAATACTGTAGTGTACTTTGGGGGCTGAAATCCACTAGGTAAGGTTGGTAGTGAGCTGCCACCAGTTGTTAGTTCAACCTGTTACAACAACAGGGTTGGTAGTGTATCAAACACGTGTGTGATAAAGTGTCTCCGACCTTACAACCAGTAAAGAGTCCTCGGCACAGACGCTTAACTCAGTGCTGTTGAGTATCTATGCATTTATTCATCCAGAGTGAAATGAGTTGTAAAAGGCACATTAGAGCTGACTTGCTAGAGCAAAGTTCTGCCTTTTATAGGCGATCTACAGAAATGGATTATGCACTTTATCCAATCACACAACCAGAATACAGTTTGCACGTATGACTGCAAATTTATAAATAGACAACGAATAAGATAAGGTATATGGGGCTGAAGGTAAAAGGCGCCGTGTAGTGGTGGGTGGAATCAGATACTAGTACACCAATCATAGCCTTAGCTGCTTCCTGGCTGTAGTCCTCAGCCTTTCTAGCCTTTGTACTCTGCCTTTCCTCAGGTTTAGGGGTGGTTATCTCAGGTAGACGGCTCTCTTCTTCCCTCAGGCTACTTTCTGGTCCATAGTCTACAGTGACACAATTCCTGCCGGACGTGTGAGTTCTGTACTGCTCCATGCAAGGTCGGTACAGCTTTATACATAAGTTCGGTCAATAGGGTATTACAGCTTTCGATCATTCTGGCCATCTAATGGCTTGTATAAGGATGCCAGAATGTGGTAGGGTGTGTGCGCAGACTTAGTGAACATCAGAATCCACAACAATTATTTTTGTGGATTCTGATGGTCACTAAGTCTGCGCACACACTGTACTTGTACTTGTACACACACATTGTACTTGAATCCATTTTTTTTGTTACCCTTATATGACAATGCAAGTATTATACTAGCATTGTCATATAAGGGGTAGCAAAAAAATGGATTCAAGTACAATATGCAATACCAGTGTTGCTCAACCGGGCATTGTAAAATTTATGGTGACTCGGCAGTTCATGTGAAAACTTGCATTTGATTAAGTGATTTTCACATCTTCTGTTCAAATTCACACAAAAAAGTTTGACTTTGATCTGGCGTAAAGTGTGATGTCATCAAAACTGAGTCTTTGATGGAAAGTTGTGTGTGCCAGCAACTCAGTTTGGCACGTGGAATCTACAGCCAGCTGGACTATGGCAACTGATGAACCAACAACACCAAACGTCGCTCTAGCTTATCTGCTGCTCAGGTCAATGGGTAAACATAAATAAAAAAAAATGGTTTAATCGGCAATCTCAACTTTTCCGAACAGCTGAAAGTGTTTGTGACGTTTGTTCGCCCGTTTGGTTTCATTTCTTTGTTTTCACAAAACTTTCTCAATCTTAAAGTTTTAAAACTAAATTTGAATAAAGGTGAAGCTGTAAAAATAACATCGCTCTATCGCGAAAAAGATTGAAATTTTTGCTGAACTGAATGACTATGCAAGAAACCATTCAAAGAAAGTCATAAATTAAACTGAATGTAATTCTTCTTTCAAGGTGATGCATTTTGTGATACCTTCAAACAGAAATAATGTTGCTTTCATAGAGTTTGATTTGTAAATTGTTTAATTAGTGGCATTTAATTTCTTACTAGGCTACCAACAGGAAAAAATAAAGTATTCAACTCAGAAATGCTTGAAATGCGGAAATGCTTGTTTAAAAAATTCTCCCCTACAATACTTGGAGGTTTAAGTGAATCTACAAAGAAGTGTGCCATGTTTCTAGACATACTACGTATGTTGATAAAGGCTTAAATTGTGAGGTTATTTGTGTGAAACAATTTTTCTGTACATTTCAATGTAGAATAGAGTGGTCAAATAGTTTACTACATAACACATGTACACTGGTAAACAACCAATCAATGCTGTAGAAACTGAAAACGGCAATAAAAAGCCGAGCTGGTATCCAAAACCATCACTTTGTATCTCTAAGTTGGATAATTGGAAAGAAATCAGATTGGAAGCATTGGTAACAATCTTTCAGCGGGGAACCATATCGTTAACCCAAATTATGCAGGTGAGTTTCCAGCAACATTTCTTTCATGAAAGTTCAGCCATTTATAATCAAATGTAGCAGAAACTACAGTAACTGGATAAAAATGTTTGATGCTAGTTGTCTGAAACATTTTAGTTGTTGGAGTTTACCATTTCCCAAATTTTGGAACTGTTATTTCAGAAGAACATACTGTTAGCATGTTCGTTGTTTGATTGGATGGTTGTTACGATGCAAAGAGCTCCCATAGGCCCAGATGGTGAAACTATTGACAGGTGGTTAGCTCAGAAAGGTGGTTGGGTATGTAAGCTCTTTTCAATCAGTATTCTCCAAGCATCAAGTTACAAACCATGTCAATATTGGTTTTTAAAAGTTTCCCAGGCTCCAAAAGAGCAAAATTGCTGATCAGAGAGAAGGTGCTCGGTACATTGATTTTCGGGACCAGTTTCTACCCTGCGTACAGCCGAAGCTAAATATTTATCTAGGACTATTAATCGTTTCCACAAAACTCATTGTGTGCTGGCACAATACTGCCTGTAGTCACCCATATCGTCCCTGCCATCGATTAAAGCTCCACAGATTTGGTCCTGTGTAAGAATGGGACAGAAAGCTCTCCAAAACCACATCTCTTTACTTTGCAAGGAAAGAGAGCCAGCGGCTCTGGCACCTAATGCATAGCTTCACAGTTTTATACAGGTATCATAGGCTAGCAACTCTAGTGTAAGCAAGCATGGGTAAAACATAAGCAGTGGAGTACAGTGATAAGTGAAAAACGCTTAGTTCTTTATGAGTGCAGGAAAAAGAAATAAGTGAATAACGCATGAAAATTAGCTAATAGTTTGACAAATGAGTTATGATTTGTGAACATCGACTAATATTGTAAATGTTTTGCTCGTACTACTTGGAGATAACTGGTGCTCTATCACGGCTAGTGCAATTTGCCTCCCTACTCTGTTTACTATTGTGGCGACAGGCACCAAGTTCGTCTGCTGCCACCCTACGTACAGCCGACCCTGCTGTAACAAAAGCGCGTACAGGGGCTTAAGCCCTGTTCTGTATGGCTTCTACTGAGGTCTGACCGACCCAGCCCGGTAACAGCTAACTGTTACTTTGGTATAAATACGGGTGTGCTACAACTGCAACTCCTAGTAAGTGAAGAGAGAGAGAGGTGTTGGTGTTCCAAGATTTATTATCAACTGACCAAAACTATCCGTTACATAGCCTTTTATAAAATGTATCATTCATATATAACATAATGCACACAATCACAGAATCACTCTTGCATAATACATTTCAACCAATAACAACAAGATAATGAAAAACAGTCCAACCACTGAGTGTAATTACTGAGGTGCTCCTCTCTCTGTGCTGGCATGTAGGCAGAGCCTTCACCATCTACCTAACATTTGTCTCTGGTAGCTACCCTGTCTGTAATCTGCACACGTTTTATCTTGTCCGCTTGCATTACTGCCTGACTGCACCTGTTGCTTGCTAGCTATAACAATTCTTAGCCATCTAACAAGTTCTCCCACAATATCAAATGATATCAAGTTGAAAAAATAAACACAAAGATTAATGAACCTTTGGCTCCACATGGTTGGCAGCCTTGACACACAAAAAAATAGGTAAGCAATGATCCAATGAACCATTCAGAGGAAGTGATGCAAACAATAAAACTATCCGCATGTATAACTAGCCAGTAAAACAATATGCCCAGGCTAAATAAAAGAGGTGCCAAATGGCCCACAAGTACAGTTGCAGGTGAACATCCAATTCTGACTCTAAACATTTTTGTAGCAACCTTAGCGCTGCAGCTGGTTGAACAATTAAATCAGTTTGCATCTGCACGAGTAGATTCTGATCACAGGCTGAGTGCTATCCTCAGGATATATCTTTTTGAGTTCGTCATGTTGCTGCCAGGCTTACCGGTCTAGTAGGGTGCTTACTTGCCACCGGAGAGAGGCCATACCGACATTGTAGAAGTTTTTATTGCCATATGAGCGTCACTACTGGTCATGTGGTCTCCTCAATAACCCTGTAAAAGACCTGAATGGCACCATCAGCTCTCATGCTGGCTTTGCAATGTGTTATTTGCCGTGACGAAGGTTTCACCAATTCTTTGTGCACATAATTACGAACATCTCTGAAATAAGTTTTTAATTTTACTGGGAGAGTAAATCATAATCTAGCACAATGTGTCAGTGTTTGTTAGCATTTTGTTAGTGCGAGCGCCATCTAAAGTAATAGTTTGACAGTTCTATTAACCAGGTTTTATTAACAGGTTTTGTATCGGAAACAAGAATTGATCATGCCAAAACCACCGCAACTAGTGTTCAGGTCGCTTGAAATATGGAATCAAAAACACTGGAATTCTTTAATGTCAAACTTATCGAAATGAACAGTGCTAACAAATTTTTCTTAACATAGCCAAATCAACGACATAAAAACTGCATAACGCTGGAGATAAAACCCACAAAAATTCACTTGGTAGGGAGATCTGCGAATATATTGTAATAGATTTGAGTCCTCTATTACTGACACAACGGAGTCTCTGCCTCTCTCTCTCTCTCTCCTCTCACTTCAAGTTCAATCCCAACAGACACTAACAACTGCACAGAGATCTCGACCCGGACCTATTATTAGTGTTCTATCAATGAATATACTTTATTACTACACAAACAAAAGGGTGCTTACTACTATATCAACTGCCTGCTAAAGGCACAGCAGCTTTATATGTAGAGTAAAAGGAACAGTTTCGTTACCTTATATGGCACGACAAATACCAATATACAATACAAAGAAAATGCCAATCATTAACACATAATACAAAACACAATAACAAGATAAGTCAATCAAGTCGAGAGCACATGGTAGCTTGGGGCTGGGCTCTAATTCCGGCTCTCCTCTGTCAGCATAAACTTACCATTCCTTATAAGGACGTGCAACATCCTAGGCTGTGCTCCTGAGAGAGGGAAGGCTCCGGTCTCCATTTTACAAAGGCCATTCACTTCAGGGGGGCACAGGCCCTAGTAATCACTGTGGTTGGACCCCAGGTCGGGGTAGGTTCGGGGTAGGTTCGGGGTAGCCGGTATCCCTTTTTCAGGGGGATTTGAGTAGCTACTGGGGAGGGAGCGCTCTGGCGGGGTTGTAACTCGTGCCAAAGGCACCAGGGGTGTAAGGGGGGGTGGATAGAGAGGGGGGAGGTGGGGGGGGGCTGAAACCACTTACTCACCATGCAAATCTTCCACAATATTACTCCTACCATAGGATCAGCCGATGTAAAGTTTCCCAATAGCCTGTGTTGATCATCCGTTTGCTGAGTCGTATCTATCTGCTGATAAGTGCATGGTTTTTCTTTGTTGCTTGTTGAAAAGTCTCTTGTACATATTTTATTCTTGAGGAAAAACATTGACGTTCCAAATAGGTAATCAAAGAAGCGTATCTAGGGTTTTTAAAAAGAAAAAAAATGGTGACTATTCAAGGAAATTGTACAATTTTCTTTTAAAAACAGATTCTGAACAATAAAACCGACACTTATGTTCAAATGACGACTATGTTTACAGACCATTAGCATCAGCTTTACCAGAAACTTCAACCATCGGATCATCAATTATCAACCATCTGTTTTTTCTATCCCTGGGAAAACTCGTTGTTATATCTATCATTCCTCCGTGAAAGAACACTCTGGGTACATCATCAAAGGCTGTTTGATAGGCTCTATTAAAGTAATGGATTTCTATCGGTGCAGGATAAGCTATAGACTGAATAGTTTTATTCATTTGTAAATTTGCTTGCGTCTTCCCCAAACCAGTTGGTCCTGCAATCATTGCCGTGAAAGGAGAACGCCTCCTTGGAACATTATCTTCTGTTTTACCATTCATGATAAAGGAGATGTTTGTCATCCATCAATAGTTTCATTTATGATTCCAACGGGAGAGCTTCTCGCTTTTTGTATTTCACTCGTAGCATTTTCATATATACTAAACTCAGTAACCCCTCCAAAAATTGAAAATCCTACGACCTATACCACTTTTCATTTCAGATTTGGTGAAACATCTACAATATCACTCCAAGTATCATCAACAGTATTAGTTTCATTCATTGATCCAATCTCAACATCTTCCTATGTTGACATCTTAGCTTTCATTAGCAATACAATCATATGACACTTCATTTTTATACAATATTCAAACCCCCATTTTAACACATTTAAAACACCTGGTGCACACAAAAAGGCACCAACATACCACACCAATAAATATCATACATATTAAACACCTGGTGCTCATAAAAAGGCACCCAATGGACAAGGAGAACCTCCAACCAACACACCATACAGTGTATAAATCTATATTCCATATGATAAAATTCCATACGTTCTAGACAAGTGATGCATGCAAAAATGTACCTCACGGGTTCTCATTGTAACTGGTGCATACTTTGAATACCTGGAACCAGCAGAACCTTCTCCTTAGACTCCATGGCAGAGATCTGCTCTCTTATTACTACTCTTGGTTTAATCTCATTGATGATAAACTTGTACGAGCTCATCTATAAAAAAAACTTTATCTGTGCAGTGGACACACGCTGGTGCACTTCAAGACATCAATCTAATCTTGATCATTATTAGTCGTGTTATTGGTGATACTATTCACACCATTATTGTTCTTAACAATAATAATGTTTTCATCATCTTATCAACGGTTACTGTTACTATTGTTGTGGATTTTCATAGCATAAATTCCTGCGCACCTTATCATTATCAAGCCTAGCACCTTATACTAATGGCTAGGCACAGAAACGGTCATGTCAGTGAATACCGAACTGACCTACTCTGCATCCAAATACAGTGCTGACCCTGTATAGGACTATACCGACCCTGTGTAGGACTATACCGACCCTGCATAGGGCAATGCCGACCTCACCGGGTCTGCAGGAAATGAATCATCATAGCCTGACGACCACAAACTATCTTAAAAGACTCAGGAAGACGAATCCAGGACATAACTACCCCCAAAGTTGAAGAGGAGCGGATACAAAGGCTGCAAAGGCAGGACTGGAAGTGGATAAGCCGTTGATTGGACAATTACCTTACAACCCTCCTACATTTGATGGCACCATATATATCTTAGCCATGTGATTCGCTGTCTATTATTATATGACTTTACAAGTAATTATGTAACATAAAAGGCAAAACAAAAGAAACCACACCTAGCACAAGTGGTTGGCTAGCGTGTACCAATCAGATATAATAGGTGGTGCTAAAGTAACCGCATGAATGATTGCACATGGCAAATGTATAAGATTACATGTAAAAATAAGGTAAGAGTAAGGCACATAGAACGAACTGCCCTAAAGCGTGGGCATAAAACTAATATGTAGACAGTCAGGTAGATAATAATGTAATAAAACGTTCGAAGTGTCGACGCCGTCCATCACAATATAATCAAACTAAACCGAACATGTCATGAAAGGCAGAAAAATATGGCCGGATATAACTTGGCATAACTGATGAGAATGAGGTTTCTATTGGAAAGATTGCTGCGATCCTCTAGCAAAATAAAAATTCAAGAGTGTTATAACCTAGAGAATGTAATGATGACTCTGAATATGTATTTTTTATTAAGATTGATTCATTAGTGCCGGAGTTTTAAGCTAACATCGCAAAAACCGACTTACATTTATATATTAGATATTGGTTGATTGAGTATTATTATCTTGCGATTGGTTGTGACAAAGATCACTTCCTGTCATTTCCTGTGAGATGCCTATAAAAGGCAGAACACTTACTATTTATCTTTGGTTAGTATTAGTGCGTTGTATTGTTTGTACCTTTTGACTATACTCGTATTTATTTTGGATGAATAAATGGCTTATTACTCAATAGCACTGAGTAATGCGTTTGAGCCGAGGGCTCTGTTTTGGTTGTAGAGTTGATACTCTATCTCGGTGGCATACCGACCCTGCTGTTGTAGCAGGTGAAATATAACAACTGGTGGCAGCAAGCTACCGACCTCAGCTAGTGGGTTTCAGCCCCCAAAATCAACTACACTATTACCATTACTGCTTGCAACATTTTTCTCATTGATACCATTGCTTGCCGTTTCGTCACTTTCAGTAATTGGTAACCTTGTATGATTGATTTATGAATAGAGATGCAAACCAGCAGCACTGCCCAAAGATTTATACTATGAGTAACTAAACTAAAAACTAAAGGGGCTCTCTTCTTTTAAAAAACCATAAGTTATGCAAATCAAGTACAAAACTAACCTAGAAGTAACTATTTTTTCGACAAGAAGTTTACATTTTTGTATGTACTTTTAATCCTATGGGAACAGGGAGCTGCACTGTTTAGCAGAGAATTAATTGCTAATTCTGAGTTTAAAGTGAGGTTATTATTTTTTTTAAAAAACTGATCCAGTACTTTATTCAGATTTGACTTGCAATCGATTTGGACTGGTCCTAGATTTACATATCACCTTCACCGACAATCCACGTTTTTATTAACTGGCTACCATAACTAAATATGTCCCAAAGTTACTGAATCACAATATATAACGTTCCGTTATGATTTATAACAGCAGTAGTTTTTGCACTTATAGAGTTGGTGTGCGATTGACACCTCAGCCTTCTATTGGTTTTCATGGTTCAGGTCCATTCTAATATCAGGTTTTCATACACCTTTAGCAACTGACAAACAAAAAGTCACTGCCCACAAATGCTGTGTTAGGTTAGTTAATGATTAACAGGAACTACTTTTACAGATCGAAGTTATAAAATGCGCTCTCGAGAGGAGCACTGAATCAATACCCGAGGGACCTCATTGCAGCATTTGTATGAGACTTTTATTTGCACCTCTTGGCTCCCTTAAAGGACAGTGTAAGTGTGGACAATGGGTTTGCCTTAAAAAAAACTGTTATGCATCTTATTCTCATGCGAACAATTTGGCTCGTCACATCTCAATTCAACACATCCAAAATGCAAAACTAGATGAGTGCTTGCATTGCGGAAACTTTAAAGATCGAAGTCTGAATAAATGTCTTGATTGCGGGGCTTTATGGTGCGTATGGGGAAACTGCACATTTGAAACACGTGCCAAGAATGCCATGACTCTTCATAAAGCATCTTGCAAAATGGTAGAAAGAAAGGTTGGTCAACATATCTCTGTTATGTACAAGCCGTTTTATTTATTTTTTGGTGATGACTTTTCCTGGATCAATCAAATGAATGCATCAGAAAATAAATTGGGTTTCAAGTGATCAAATGGTGACAAAGAAATAGTTTCATTCAAATTTTTGCGCTAACTTTACAATAATGGGGTTGTGACATCAAGAGTTATCTCTCTTTGAACTTTCCCCATCCAACCAGAAATTACCATTGAAACTTTCTTTTATTTTCAATTATTGTCATCATTTATAATTATGATTCCACTGTTTATGACTGCTATTGTAGTTATTAGGGTTATTATTGAATTGTTACTAAAAAAATAATAATTATTAATGATGCTTTTTATAATTTTACAATAATAAATAATAATTATAGTAATACCAGCTTGAATTAACAATATTATTATTATTTATTTCTTATAATAATAAATCAATTATGATAAAAAATGAATAATTGATTTTATTATTATAAAAAATTATCACCACATTAAGTTCTTGTTATCATTTATAATAATAGTTTCATAGAGGTGTAGATAGATGCTAATAATTAATTACTTGTACTATTATTATTTGCCGCACAGATACCAGACCACTTATACATCAGAATTGAGTTAAATAAATTAGTGATCGTTGGTGTCTTATCGTATTAGTTAACTACTGTACCAACGATCGTACATAATCGCTGACCGCATCGCGGCCATTCAAATATTATTATGCTCTATAGCTACACTTGTGTGATTAAAAACTTACGTAAGTGTAATCGACTATAGCCCTGTAAACTCCGTGGCTCGTTCAATTATATCAATCGCATTCCAATAGCCTGCTTATTCCAATTGAAACATCATAATTCCGTGTTTGTGCATTGAACTCTATATAAAACTTTTGACAACTTACGGTGTGATGTGCACAGCGCTCCCTGTAAGGGGGCGATAACCCCAGTCACTACCCTATTAACCAAATAGAAACGTTGAAAACACATAATGTGTTTCAAATTAAAAAAGCATGATAGTAGCAATAAGGGGGCAGATCTCTGTAACGGAGTCTCAGGAGAAGGTTATGCTGGTTCCCGGTGTACTTGAAGTAGGCATCAGTTATCATGAGAATCTGTGAGGTACCTTTGTGTGCACCAGTTGTTTAGAATGTATGGAATTTATAGTGTGGAATGTTGATTTAGACATTGCTTTGTATGTTTGTTATTTGTGATGGAGGTTCTCCTGGTCCTGTTTATTGGTGCTGAGGTGCCTTTTTTGCGTACATCAGGTTTTTTAATTTTGGATGTTGCATTCATTTTGCAGGGGCTTATCTTGGATTTTTTTCTGTCAACCCTTCAGGTTGACTGGTTTATAAACGGGTAGATTTATGCTGAGTTTTGTATTGTCAGTTTGATTGTTGGATTAAAACAGCACAGTTATAGGTGTAGATGCATTACCAGGAAATTTAATTCGTTTCCATACATAATCATGTTCATAAATATGTTGAAGATGATTTTTCAACCATAACTATTGGAGCTGTAGCAGTTGTGAGTTGAAAAGGAGATTTCTGAGTTATTCATTTTGATAAACGTTCCAAAAATAAATAAATAACAGAAACTTACTTATGTTTTGTTCAGTTATAAATAGTTGAAATTTAGTTGTGGCATACTATAGAGAGAGTAAACAAATTATTTATTAATGCTTGTATTATGATTTCCAAGAGTCCTAAATGCTGCTGTAATAGATGTTTTTCCTTTAGTCATCTGAAATTACTTTGACATGATCTTGTTTAGAATTGTTAAAATTTTTACTACCACTGTGTTTTGAGCCAAACAGAGTTTGAAGGAGGCATCATGTCTACATAATGCAAAAATAAATTGGTACGATTGATTCATTTGTTGCCAATGACTTGATTTATGTAAAATAAAATAATTATTTATCAATGTTAACCTTTTCATTTTAAAAGTCGTAGTTGCTACTGCAGCAGATGGTTATTCATTTAGTCATCTGCAAGTATTTCAATTTGATCTGGTGCAGATACTTTAGAATTTTTACCGCTACTGCATCCTGATCGCATAAAGTGAAACAGGACTGTTAAAAGTATGCTTTTGTTCCAGATGGTTTTTCAACAGCAGCTGTTGAAGCGGTACTAGTTGTGGGTTGATAATCAGATTTCTGAGTCATTCATTTGGATAACCATTCTTAAAAAATAAATAACAGTAGGTTGGCTATATTTTGTTCAATTATAAATAGCTGAAGTCTAGTTGTTGCAAATGAAAGACTGTAAAATAATTATTTAATAATGCTTACCTCATCGGATGGTGAAACTTGAGCAATTGATTTATTTTCACAAGTATTTTCAAGCTCAATCTCCATTTCATCATTGTAATCACAATCTGGAATCTTGAACCCAATGTGATTCTCATGAGCCGATCCCGAATGTGAAGTCTTGAGAGCAATTCACTTTAGATTCAAAGAGATACACCATCTCCAGCGCAAATAAATCTATCCTATGTACCCTAAGAAATTAATAATCATAGAACTCAGTTGCCTTAGATAAAATCCATGTTTATCAGCGCAGACTGTAAAGTGTTGAGAGCAATTCACCATAGGTTCTAGGAGACTTCCCATCTCCAGCGCTAGCAATTGAGCTCATCTCTGCTGTTTAATCATAATTATTTATTGAACCTTACCCTTTACAGAAGATCCAGTAGTTCTAGTAGATGTTGGTCGTTGAGAGGATGGTTTCATTCAGCGAACATGGCTGCTTTTATTATTATTCTATTGTCGATGAAATGTAAATATTTTTTCTATTTCCGTTTGTTTTCCAGACTTTAACATTTTTTAAGGATTCAAAAACCATTTGGGAAGTCGAAGATTACGCAATCGTTTGATCCAAGTCAAGTATTTCTCTTGCAATCGAAACCACGAAAAGAAATAAAGATGAGTACAATTGTCGTTATTGGGTTATCCACCGTTGCACTTCGTCTATTTTGTTCATGGAATTGGGAAGAGGTTTACGACTATACGTTGAAAGATTATTTCATCGGTTTCATACTAATTATGAAAATGATGATTGAAAGCTAGATACCAAAATTGAGCGAATCGTAAATCATCATCTTAAACATTTCCACACCATTAAATGCAATGAACTATCAGACTTGGAGTCAAAGATGATAGTCTATACCTTCTTTGATCGACTTTCATTGCAAGCTTTTGGATTTCCCACTGATTTTGGAATCCCAAGAACACAAAGTTTCTTCAGTCAATAAAAACCCTCATGGAGATAAAGCATTTAAATCCAAAATCGAAAAAAACTAGATGACTTCTATATGCTTTATCCCGGTGAGTATTTTCGTTCTCAAGGAGCGCAATAGGAGAACAACTCCGCATTGCAACTAGTTGAGCTTTTAAACTAGTGTTAGGTAATTATTGATTATTTCTGTTCTTATCACGATTTAGAATCCTCCTAGTACTTGTAGTAATACATGTATTTTCCTCAAGCTATCACTGAGAGTTCTCCTAGTAGTTGTAGTAGTAGATGTTGTTCCTATATCCTATCATTGAGAGCCCTCCCAGTATTTGTAGTAGATGTTGTTGCTTCAACCTCTGTTGTTGGAGTGAATGCTTTATGTGTGAAAACAGTGACTCTTAATTAGCTAAAATTTCACTGGCTATCTCAAACAAAAAATGCAGTTTCTTTTTCATGGAAAATGTTATTTTTTTGCTCGAAAACTGGAGATAATATAAAGGGTTTTTGCGTCAAAAATGTTGTTTTTTCCGCGCTAAGAATGATCTTTCTTGGGCAAAGAATGTGTACTTGTCAGAAAAAAACAATTCAGTCATGCTCACACAGGAATTGTTGTCTTATTAGTGCAAAAACAAGTTTTGTTCCTCGCAAAAAGTCTATATATTATAAAGGGTTTTCACCCAAGAAAAATGTGTTTTTTTTCAGACTAAAAATGCAGTTTTTTTCACACAGATAATGTTGTTTTATTTGCGCAAAAACCTATTTGCTTGAAAACTGTATTAATTAGTAAGGGTTTTCGCGCAAAGAATATGTTATTTATTCAGGCAAAAAGCGTTGGTTTTTCAGACAGAAAATTGCAGTCTCATTTGCCGGAAACAAAGTTTTTCTTAGCGCGGAAACTGTGTACATTATATTTAGTTTTTGCGCAAAGAATATTCTTTTATTTTTGCGTGAAGAATTTTGTTTGGCTCCATGCGAATAAATGCGTTTTTCCTCCCCAAAAGTGTTGTTTTTTCAAAGAGAAAATGTCGTTTTGTTCCCCCGAAAATTTTTTTTTCCTCGCAAGAGCCTCTTTATGTTATAGATACGGATTTTTTTCAAGAGAAGAAAAAACGCAATTTTTGCAAGTAATCCCTTTATTTTATATAAGTTTTTTCGCCTGAATGAACAATCATAATCAATTTCTTACATGATATAAATGGTTCTTTACACACGACTTTCCAATGGTTTGAGCTCATGTCAATGGCACAGCTTTAGCTAGTTAAGAACCATAATTTTTACACAGAAAGCATCCACTTCAACAACAGTGACTGAAGGAACAGCGTCTGCTATATCATCTACTACAACTACTAGGAGGATTTTCAGTATTAAGGTAAGAAATAAGAACTGGATCTCTTTTACTAGCTGAGAGACTCAACTCACTGCGCTACGGAGTGTGTATCTTTAAATTAATTACAAATACATAATAACCAATAACTTGGCGTTTTATTTTATGTTATCAGAATGAATAGTCAAGACAATAAAAGTCCATCGATGGATGAAGAGCCAGAATCCCAGCAAGTTTTCCTCCACCACCATCTCCCGTCTTTGATATCCCATCAAAAAGGAATAGTCAAGACGCTGAAAGTCAATTGATGATTGACCGATGAATTTTGTGATGATCCGATGTACACCATAACCTACCAATTTCCAAAAGACTCCACTCACACCGATTCCGATCTTCATTCAAGTCTGTGATACAACCGGTGTTAAACTACATGAATTTTTCTGCTACCTTGATGCTACCGAAACCAAATGATAGCTTAGACAACAACAAAAGAAAAGCTGCGATGGATTTTAAAGACAACACACTTCTCTGACAAACCAAGAATCATTCTCAGGGCGTCGACATCAACAACCTGAATGCTTTCATCCACAAGAACTCTTCTCTGCTCTACCAGCAAACAGAGTTAAGAAAACAGCATCAGTTTAAGCTCTATGAGGGTGCTTGCCGATGAATTTTGCGAAGAATCGATGTACACCATAACCTTCATATTTCCAAAAGGCGCCAGTCACATCTATTTCAATCTGAATCTAAGCCTCTGATACAATGGACAACATGACTTTCTCAACTACTTTGATGATACCAAAACAACATTCAGCACACACTACCAACAATGGTCAGAACCAAACTATCAACGAAAGACCTGTGACCAAATGGATGCTTACTTTGAAATTATCACTTTTGATAATTTCCCTGACAGCACAATCCTGACATTCGGCAGACTCTTTGCTTGAAAGAATTTGAAAATTAGACAGTAGATGTCATCCATACTTATTGCCCACACAGCCATCTACGAATTCATTCACTGTTGTTGTGTGACTCGGTTCTAAAAGAGGGAAGAACTTTGAAGTTTTCTCTATTTGATGATGCTGTTGACAAGGATGAAAAAGCGATGATGAACCATATCAAATTGAAGTAATTTCATATGACTAAATGATCAAAATCTACTACATCAGCAATCAGAAAAGTTTCCTTCTCAGCCAATAACTCCTACAGCTCCAATAGCTAATGTTGAAAACTCATCTTTAATAAAAGCCTACTTTTCAATAATCCTTTACACTTCATACAATCAGAATGCAATAGTAATAAAGACCAAAGTGTCTGAACAAGTTCAAACCGAAGTAACTGCAGATGACTGCTCCTCAACTCACAACTGTTACAACTCCAATAGTTGTTGCTGAAAAATGATCTTCAACAAGACCCTGCGGTTAAACATTTCACTCACACTTTATGCAATCAAAGTACAACAACAATAGAGACTCTAGAAGATATCAACAAGGTCAAATCCGAGCAACTAAATATGAGTAAGGGATAACATCTACTGCAGCAGCAACTACGGCTCTTAAAAATGATAAGGTAAACATTAATAAACAAGTATTTAACTTTATGTACATCAAATAACTGAGAACAAATGCATTGATTGTAATTTTTGCATTATGTGGAAATACGCCTCCTTTGAATGCCCATTTGAATCAAAACATAGTGGTAGTAAATATTTTAACGGAAAAATGGAAGATTTGGATTTACTCATAGTCAAACACAGATTCAGCTGACGAGGATTTACTTTGTGCTGTAATGTTAATGCGCTTTTAATTTCCTCCTCTGTTGTTCATATAAAGTTAAGGTATTTTAGTAAATATTACAATATCGTTACGATAAATATCGCTGTTTCCGTGCAAAAAATGCTGGTTTTTGTGCACGAAAAACACAGTTTTCTGCAGGAAAAAATGCTGCTCCCCGCGCAAATAAATTTGTTCTTTCTCACAAAAACTATGTTTTTTTCTTGAAAATTTTTTTATGATATGTGTAATTTTTCGCGCAAAGATATCGTTTTTTCGTACAAAAAAATGTGTTTTTTTACTGACAAAATGCTTTTTTTCACACAAAAATTAGTGTTTACTTGCACGAACAAATGGTGTTTTGTTTTGTGTGAAATATAGTGTTTCATTGTCACAAAAAACGGTTTGTTTTATGAAGACCGCTATCTAAAATAGATGACATTTCACGCAAAAAAGGGTTGTTTTTCCGCGAGAGGAAATGCTATTTTTCACGGATAAATGTTTTAACAAACAAAATTTGTGTTTTTTTTCGCGTGAAAAAGCAGACATTTCTTAAACACTTCTGTACATTCTTTCAGCAGTATAATATAATTATTCAATACGTAACTATGAACATGATTATGTATGGAAACAGTTTAAGTTTTCCTTTAATGTAACTATCCCAATAACTAAACAACTTTAATCTAACAATCAAACTCACAATACAAAACCCAGTATGAACCTACATGTTTATACACCAGTCAACCTCATAATCTAAACGGACAAAAAAAGTCCCAATATAAACCCCCTGCAAATTTTATGCAACAACAAAAAATTAAAACACCTTGTGCACACAAAAAGGTACCAGACAACCCAAAACCCAAAAAAATCTAAACTTCTGGAGAACACAAAAAGTCACCTCAGCCTCACTAAACAGGACCAGGAGAACCTCCATCACAATTACCATAACATACAAATCATTGTATAAATCAACATTCCACCCTATAAACTCAATACATTCTGAACAACCGGTTTGCACAAAAAGATACCTCACATGTTCTCACGCTAACATTAAGTTCAACTGGAATCGAGAGAACCTTCTCCTTAGACTCCATGACAGAGATCTGCTCCCTTATTACTACTGATGATGCAAAAATACTTTCAGTTAAATTTTTACAAAAACTTTTCTAGGATTACCTAATTAAAAACGTCAAAAAAACGTAATGATTTCAATTGTTCTAAACATGTTTCAGAGAGAGTTTCTTGTACGTTTTTGTGATGAATTATTTAAGATTAAACTTTTAAAAACGTTAAATACACGTATGGATTGTTAAGTGATCAAAACTTAATTTCGAAACCAAATTCGTTGCATTTTGCTGGTAACTAATTAAAAGTTAACCAGAAAGAAAATGCTAATAAAAAATGATAACTTTCAAGTGGTTCAAATGACATGTGATACATGTTATAATAAAATTGTGACTGAATTCCCCAAAAAAAATAATTACTGACGTTGAAAAAACCATCTGAAATTAGAATTGAAAGAATGCAATATTCTTGATGTCTTTTTCATGTTTGTTTAAAACTCTCCCTAGTCTTAACATATCAAAAAAATTAGAAACTAGTTTATTTTATAAATTCATGAAACGATTAGATATAAAACGTTTTCGGAGCATTTTTATTTCAAATGTACACCGAACACAGTTTGAGACTTCTTATTGGAAAGTCATATAAATGTAACAGGTTCCTAATATGTGTTTAACAAACTGAGTTCCTACTAAACAATTTAAAATTGTGAAAAAAATATTTTTTTTCAATTTTTATGGTAGCAAAATAAATTTGTTGTTGTTTTAAAAAATGTTTGTTAAGCATATTGTTTCAACGATTTTGATGGCCGATAATAAACCTTTTGAAAAAGACTGTTTTGCTGGGGTTCATAGTGGGCCAGTAGACATACCAGTTAGCCAACTGTAGAATAACAATGCAGGGGAGCAAGAGTCTAATAGCTTGGGGAGAAAAGTTCTTGTAAGCTTATTAAAGCAAGAATTTAATTATATAGATTGGTATATCGAGCTACTCCACGAATTCTGGCAAAGAAATTGTCAAACTTGACTCTTCAGTTACTTTTTCTCATAAATACTTTCAAATCCAAACTTGGGTTACTGACTCAACTTTGTGATCAAGAGTGCACTCTTGAATGTTCTAGCGATCATTTATTTTGAAACTTTTACCAAAGTGTCAAATGCCAAGGCAATATTTCGCAATTTACAAAAAAAAGTCACTTCCCACAAATGCTGTGGTAATTGAGTTGAAGTTTAACAAGAATTAACTCTTACAGACTGAATTTATCAAACGTGCTCCCGAGAGGAACACTCAATCAACACCTGAAGCACCTCATTGCAAAAGTTGTAAGAGAGCTTTATCTGTACCACTTGGCTACCTTAAAAAACAGTGTATATGTGGGAAATGGGTATGCCTCAAAGAGAGTTGTTACTTATTTTATCCTATTGAGAAGAGTTTGGTTAGGCACATTACACTTCAACATATCCCAAATGCGAAATTATATGAGTGCTTACATTGTGGAAACTTTAAAGATCGAAGACTGAATAAATGTCCTGTTTGTGGGGCTTTATGGTGCGTAAAGGGAAACTGCACATTTGAAACACGTATCAAGCGTAGCATGACTATCCATTCGTGTGGAAAGAACAAAACAAAGGTTGGTCATCATTTATCTGTTACGTTTGCAACTCCTAACCCATCAGCAAATCAAATTATGAACTATTTCACATGTAAATTTAAAGTTTTTTTTTTTTAAACGGCAACTCAGGCAAGTTAAGTAAATCATCTCCTGGATGCCCTCTCCTGTTCTCTCTGAAGTTCCCAAGTTTGTAGTTGTCTTTACTTTTTGAGCTATATGTTGATGTGTGAGTCGTTGTAACACTTGGTTTTTTCATGTTACCAACAATTTTTTCACAATTATTAAACGCAGTTCTTATCACCAGCTATTGAAGCTTCTCAATTGTTCTGCAGAGCTCACTTTTTGTCTTGCGAGTCACGCAAATCCGTGAATTAATGGTTGAAGTTTATTTCACTTGAATCCGGAAAGTTAGCAATCTCTACAACGTTGAACTTGTGTTCTGTGCTAACTCGAAACATTGAATATGCTCAACAGTTCTTAAAGTGTTCAAATTATTCATTAATACACAAAAAGTTGACCCAAATTATTGTTTTTCATTTTTTGCGTCATACTTTGACTCATAACTTGCTGTAACACCTGATTTGTCAAAATTACCTCCTAGTTTCTCTAATTTAAATTATGCACCTGGAGCATATGCTACAAACTATTGAAGCGTGAACACACTCTTTGCTTCACAATGATCGGCATTCAAGTCATGCATCCTTCCATCTTCGTTATTCCGAATGATTCATGGCAAGATTTTTCTCAGGTGTAACCTATACTCTTTCACTTCAGAAGATGAAAATTGTATATGGAACCATTGATCACTTTGCTTAAATCGACAATCAATTTCTCATTAAACTTATAAATCTAAATTCATCCAGTTTGTTTCGACAATCTTTTATTGGCATTAAAAACAAGTCACCACTTTTTACTCAATTTTGCAAGTCAGAGTTAAGTGGACAGAGAAGACTTAGATTACCTAATTGAACTCATTGCTTTTTTTCAGAATTGAGAAATAATACGAGGACCAACGGCAGGAAAAAAAGTAATTTCTTCAATTCTGATAAAGCACCGAATATGATGCAGCTGTTTTCTAAAAACTAGCAATCACAAAGTAATTCAATTAAATAATTTGAATTGTGATGTGTAATGAATTCATTTATTTGTATGATATGAAACTGTCAGTTTCACAACTAATAGTGTACTGGTGATAGTGAAAGTCACAGAATATTATTGTAGTTTATTGTGTTTAAATGAAAGATCTTCCGCATCGATAGCATAAAACAATACATAACAGCAAAGAGTGCAAAGTAGTTTACATCAATTCATTGCAAGTTATATAACACAGAAGTTCATGAAAGGCGTGTTACATACAATGGAGCTCTATCATTACGCCTTAAGCCCAAGCAGGTGAAGAGTAAGCATTCCTAGTGTGTGAGTGTCAGCGGAGTTATTGACCTAACATGAGAAAGTATGCCATTTTTCCAGTTACTGTATGGGTGGTAGCTCTGAATGCCAGCATGGGTTGCAGCAGGAGCAAGTCCCATTCGCTGGGTTGCCGTTTTAGCGGTAGTGACCGCAAAGAATCCCCTAGCACTCTGGTGTTTCTTTCCACTACACCATTAGACTGTGAGTGGTGAGGTGTAGTCCTGGTCTGGTTTATTTTCCACACGGAGGATAGTTCTAACATCAAACTACTCTTAAATTAGGCCCCCTGGCCGTTATATGATTTCTAATTAAGAGAGTACCCTTTAATCAAGGACAGAGGCCACCACAGGTGCAGTTGCATCAGGCAAAGCTAACGCGTTTTGCCAGCAGCTAAAATGATCTGTCAAAACCAAGATCCAACGATTCCCTCTTTCTGTCTCTGGCGATGGCCTGACTAGGTCAACTGCTAGTTTCTGCCACGGGTGGCCAGCATACGTGTGTTGCCTATAGGGGTTAGGAAAAGCCCCTCCACTCTTCGCATGTTAGCAGACCACACAACTTCGTACAAGGAGCCTGACACCAGCAAACACCTCTGGCCAGCACCGGGTGGATAACAGCCTCTGTTGGGTCTAGATGATCCATTGATGCGTCAACTCATGGACTTGCCACATGACAGCTCCCTAGTCCTGGAGGCCAGAGAGCGCACCAGTCAAACGACATCTATATGGCCACACAGAGCTCTGGGACACCGTTAGGCGGAATCCTCGTGGTTGATTTCCGGCGGGCTAGTATCCGTATTCTTGGGTCAGGATGTGACTTCCCAGAATCGATGCATACATCACAGCTACTTCATGTTGGCCTTCTGGTTGCACCCTAATTAACTCAGTGTGTGAGGTAGCCATGTCTTGGCCACCTATGGCTGAGAGGACATTGCTGGTAGGGAGGGGGTTTTTTCTTGGTGGGGAGACAGCTCCTTGGTCACTTTGACCTTAGTGGGACAACCGTCTTGCTTCTGAATATGTTGAAACTAAGTACAGGTGTTCGGGCAGCGCTCGCTGAGTCGGTCAGCGTTGCCATGGTGAAAACCTTTTCAATTCTCGATTGAGAACTGAAAAACAGAGATAATTTATAGCCACCTGGCTACCTGACTCAGCAGTTATCTCTATCGGCAAGGCCAGATCAGAGAGGCCTGGTCAGTGCTGAAGTTGAATTTCTGTTCATATAGGTATAGCCAGAAATGCCGTACAGCCTTTATTACCGCCGGGAATTCCTTTCTGGTGACCCAGTAGTCGTGTTCTGCTGTGGCCAGAATCCTGTTGTAATTTGAGATAAAATTCTTGTGACCCTTTCAGATCTGAGACAAGACGGCTCCCATGCCATCATGTGTCCAGTAGGTAAGACTCACGAGGCTCATGATAGCCTAGAATGGGGATGTGACGAGGCTGTGCTTCAGGTGGGAAAACGACTGCTCCTGTTTTTGGCCCCACGTTCAAAGGGTGTTCTTTCATGTGAGTCTGGTGAGGGGTTCGGAAACCGTTGCAAAATCTGGTAGGTACTGGCGATAGTACCTTACCTTTCCTAGAAACGCTTGAAAGTTTTCCAGGCTCCGAGGCAAACTCCAATTAGCAACAGCAGCGACCTTATTGGGGCCGGTAGCAAACCCTTGTTGACTGACTAGGTGTCCTAAGTAACAGACCTGCTTCTGTAGTAAGTCATATGTGTCTGGCTTTAGTTTGAGACTAGCCTATCGTAATTTGCGGAGAACTTATGCCAGCCAGCTCAAGGTGGGTGGTGAAGTTGGGAGAGATAAAAATTATGTCGTCTAAATGGAAGACCAGGGTTTCCAATGCCACCCGCAGAAGACCTTTTCCGTTAGCCTTTGGAATGTAGCTCGTGGCGAGGTGAGGCTGAATGGCAGCACCCACTTATATAGTCCCGCCAGAAAGAGATCGCCAAATTTGCTGGGGTTTTTGTCCAAGGATACCTGCCAGTACCCATTGACAAGATCAAACGAGCTAGTATGTAATTCCAGCAAGGGCGTCGAGGCTTTCAGGTATTTGGGGAAATGGATGAGCATCCAGCTGGGTTACTGAGTTCAGCCGTCAGTAGTCGATACAAAATCACAACGACCTATCGTTTTTTCTAACAAGGACTACTGGAGAACTCAATGCTCCGGTGGAAGGTTCTATCAGACCTTTACTTGACAAGAAGGTTATTTGTTTTTCTGTTTCTTCTTCCTTCTGTGGTCCAAGCGGGTAGGGGTGGGTGGTTGGCGGATAGGTTTAGCACCTGGTAGAAGGGAGATACTATGTTCTGCCAGATTGGTACATCCTACATGTACATAGTCCCCTGCACCACAGGTGATTCCATATTCTCCCACCACTTGGGCTAGGTGCCTTGCCTCTTGACTGTCTTGATAATTTTCTAGGTCTTTTTTGTACAGGTTTTCCGAGTGGATACACACCTTTGGTACCGGGTCCTTGGTGGCCGGATGTTCCCTGACCAAGCGTAGATGGAGTCCAGAGTGGGACAGTGTCAGATTTAGGAGGGTATAATGCTCAACAGTTCGGCCTGCTTTCAACTCAAAGGGTTGGTCGGTTGGGTTAAGGCATTGCACAACTGTTTGACCTTCCCTGTCTAGATGAAATATGCTTGTGGCCAACTCGGAAGCGTTGGAGCTCCACCATACCCAGAGCCCGTGGCTTTTGGTGTTTGCTCCCCCAACCAGTGTTGCCTCAGAGCAAGGCGGAAGGGTGACAGTTTGTGTTATGTGTACCTCAGTGACCAGTAACTTGCCCTGTTGGTCAGTGCATTGTAGAGGGTGGTCGTATATTGCCACCATAGCTTCGTGAACGCGTATCCATTACTTTAGGGATGAAAAGAGTGGTTTCACTAATATGATGTCTCAATCTTTCTGTCCCACAGTGAAGGTAATGCCTGTTTGGAATTCTCTCAGGGGAACAGGGGCCTTAACAGTAACAAGGTAGGTTCCCTTTGAACCATTCGCGATGACTCCACACGGGGATCCTGCTTGTAGGGTGTTATTTTTGGTGGGGGATAGAATTTGGAAGATTTGTGATCACAACAGGTTGAGAGCACAGTCAGTGTCCATCAGCATGGGTGTTGGGTGTCCCTTATCCATCCTGGAAGGAAATAGGGAACCGGTGGTGACTGGCTGTCCAGGGTCTTTTTTGGGAGGTTGGGTGTCTCTGCAGCCCCGGGTAGCAGTGCTTGTTTTCTGCTGCGTTTATTCCCTAGGGCAGGGGGTTGGCCCTTTGGTAGTTTGGAGGGGGCCTGCTTCAGAGGAAAAGGGTTGAATTGTTCTACTCATTGAACGATTTTGCTATTAAGGCGAGGCAGCTACCGCATATTGATGGTCATCGGTTCCAGGGGGATGCTTGCCAGTTCTGCGGTTGAGGTGCTCGGAGCAGTTACTTGTCGTAACGTCTGCATCTCATGGATAAATGCATTCATTGTGGTCAGTATGGTGGTTAATGATTCGGACAATAGTGGGTGAGTTACTGGCAGGTCCAGTGGTGCAGGGGCGTCAGGGATCATGGTGGGCATCTCCATTTTCTTTCATTCTATCCTACCAAGGGTACATGAGCTTGGTGCTCTTCCAACGCTGAAAAAAAGTGACTTTGCACGTAGGCATTTGAGACTGCAGTACTGAACGCATTCAGCATCCTGCTTTACATTGTCCTGTAAGGGAGGTCAGCGTTGCCAATGCATACTCAAGCTCTACCTCACTAATTTGCTCCTTGAGCGTTTTTTTGTGTTGTCTATGCAGGCTGTTGAACTGGGACATAGAGTTCTTCGGTGTGAGACCAAAACTTGATCATAGGGTTGTAAAGATACCCTGCAACTGCAAAGGCTTTCTGCAGTTTATTGCTCCACCCTATAGCGAACTTCTCAGGGGTAGTATGACAGTTTTCTCTGACCATTCGGTAGTCTCTGCCACTTTTATAAATCTGTTGATGAAGTATTTGACATTTCCTTATCCAGGGCTTTGAAAGTAGCTGGGACATTGCCTTGCTTGGGTCTCATGATGGCTTGCAATGCTTCTGTCAATATATTTATAGCTGTAACTTCGGGGTTGCCAGCAGGTGTTCCATCGGCACTGGATTCTCTCTCGTCTGCCACCCTTTGCATAGAGAGGGGTAACTCAACTCTGATTTAAGTGATAGTCAGTGCAACTGGATCCCAAGCCGGTATCTGTAATTCCGGTGGCTCCAGCAGCTGTAGTGGCTAGGTTAGGGAACATTGTGATAGTGTCGTACACTTTGCAGCCTGTAACAGCCGTTATGAGCTTTGGTGTACTGCTGCAGGGCATAGCAAGCTCTACGAGCTTACAGACAGTAGTGTAGGGACACTGTACATGGATATTCTGTTGTGGTCAATGTTACCAACTGAGTCGCACTCCAAGCTGAAGTAACCTCAGCAGCTGAGTCTGTATAGCTGGTGCATGACTCTATCTCTACTCTTTTTACAGGACAGATATCTTTATTTTAGGGCAAAGCGAATCAAGGAGCCTATAGGGAATATGGTAAGCGCTTGTACTTGACTGCTGCAAACAGGGCAAGAAAAACGGTTGATACAGACAGCATTTAGTTTTCTATACTGTGCTGGGATACCTACAGAGATATCTAGTAGTATACTGCTTCAATACTCTTCTGGATCTAAACTCCATAGGTCAATGTTCAATCGTAGCTGGCCTGTAAAGCATTCGCAGAGCCAGAGGGTAGCGTGAAAGAACACAGCGTGGGAAGGTACAGTTTACCGCACCGCTGCCACCAATTTAGTGGACTCTGGTCTGGTTTCCATGGTTATTCATTAGTCTCGATTTTGATACTTCTCTCCAGATGGGACACTGTGCAGCTCGACTGTGATAACTTTGCAATTCAATCAATTATCCGACAAATACAGAGCTCATGACTCACACAACAAAAAAACAGGGCAGTTTGAATACTGGCTTTTTTTCTCAACAACCAGAGTTCTAGGGGAGCAATTCACTAGGTTATTGGCAAGACATGAAAAATGAATGCACAGAATATGAACAATGCCAGCCCTTTTATAGGTAACTGGTAGAAAGTAATTACCATAAAATCACACAAAGGTAAAGGCACAGGAAGTAAATAGACCAATGCGCTAATATACAAATCACTAACCAACCATGTAATGTACAAAGTTTAAATGAAATAAGCGCATGGTGGCTACAACCAGAGTGCTGTCTCCTACTGTCCAATTAGACTATCCTCCAAGGCCCCAGGGAACTGGTAAGCTTGTGGTCTTGAATTCTTTGGATGCGAGGAAGAATATTTCTGATTCTTATCTTAGAGCAGTATCCTAACTAGTTTTGGAAGTCCTTTGCTGTTCCAGCCATCTTTGACCGGCCCTGAGTTACCGTACTGGGTCGGCAGGGGTCAACCTGGGTGATGTTGGGGTCACTTCCGGACTTGACACGGTGTTACGGTCACAATAAGGCTTTCCTACCTGCAGAGCATCTAACAGATCGCTGTGGTTGAATCTTTAGCACAATTGATGTGGAGATAGTGTGGCAAACTCCCAGTTTACTATTATTGTTCACAAAAATCTACCACAATTTACTGTACAAGTACGTATACTGAAGAATGCATCTACATTTAAAGCGTTCCTAGATGTACAATCTAACTACCCAAAGAACATTCTGATAATCACACTTTACATGCATACACAATCTACACAAAAGCTCCATAAACCTATATGTACAAAATAAATACATGTACAATATACATATGTGTACAAGACACACGCACACATGTAAAATACTGATACACGTACAGCGTATATATGTGTAAATTATACACACCTGTAAAGTATACATACTTATACAACTTACATATGTATAGATATACATGTGTGAACAGCATTCAAATGTTATGGTATACATGTGCAAACGATATAAATGCTTGAAAGATATGCATACATGTACAATATAACCACATGTACAATATACGTACATGTACAATATATGATGTGTGATATGCCTAAACTTACAGTATACCGACCTGCAGATACGTTATAAATACCTGTACAATTTACCTGCACGTGGAGTAGTTACGCATCAACTTAGTATTGTGATGGAAATTTACAGAGCTGCCGTGCGCAGCAGTAGGTGCTACTGGCATAGTAGTCATTATGAGTGAGCAGTGGTTGGCAATCAACAAGATCACGCTTGTTCAAGCAGGATAGCACAGAATCTTAGCAGGCAGAGCAGCCCATCAAGGGGCCCTCAGATGAGTCAAGATCAGGCATTAAGGACTGCAGCTATGGACTGAGGTGGTGATGTTATACGAGTACGCTACTAACTGTTAACACTTGAATTATTTGGAGGATCGCCAACTTAATACGTCAGGTTTTTTGTACTCTTGTATTTAATCTATTTGATTTGATTTAAACTATTCTAAATAGTTGCTGTGATATAGGATGTGATTACATAATACCTATCACCCTGTGCATATAATGAGCGTACAAGTTTTAACTGAGAAGAACATTGGGAGTAGCACAATTCATTTAAAACCAATTGGCATACTTTGCAGTTAAAACCTGGTTCACATTGGTCACTGAAATTCCTTGATGCATCACTGAAACTGTCAATGATGCATCACTGACAGTGTCACTGATGCATCACTGACAGTGTCACTGATGCATCACTGACAGTGTTACTGATGCATCACTGACAGTGTCACTGATGCATCACTGACAGTGTCACTGATGCATCACTGACAGTGTCACTGATGCATCACTGAAATGATGCTCGCATTATAATAATTCAGCCCATTGAAACTTGAAAAACAACAAAACCTGAATTTTCACCAGCTTCAATAAACAGGGAACTGGGATAGATTGTCCCAATAAAACGTCAACACGCCAACACAAGCATTTTAGGAAACATACCTCGGCAAACCTACACTTTGATTTTAGTATCAATAGCTGCATGCAACATGGTAATGTTGGCTTTTGTTACAGTGAGTCTCGAAATGTAACAGCAATTGAGAAACACCTTACTTTCAATATTAGTAGTCTGCAATGAATAATCAAATAAATGATAATTCTTTGGATATTATTGGAAGTCGTAGCTTTTGTTTCAACTGCCAGGTGAGATGATACATGTAAATTAGATTTGAGATATTCACAATGTCAGAATGAAGCCTAAAGGCTCAATAGCTGTTCGCATTTAGAAAAAAAGAGGCTTGAAGTAGGAATGAGTAAAAAAAGAAAAGTTTTTTCACTTCAGATGCGTGACATCTTGCCACTTTATAGCAGTGCTAGTGTGGCAAGTGTGACATTGGAGCTCAAGCAAGAGTTACAATTATTGGTACAGGTAGTACCACACAATAAATAAAAAGCCGTGAAAGACTTTATAAATCGATGGTCTAAGAAGTCTAATAGTAGTAGGTCTAATAAGTAAGAATTATGAAACTAAATTCAGCGTGGCATATTATCATCATTACTATTATTGTAATGAATAATAGTAATAATAACAATTATCTCTTTGAACTGATAATCAAGAATAATAATTATATCATAATCATTGCTCCTACTATTATGATATTAATCAATCATCAGTAATCATCAACCAATCAATGCCATTATGTTCTGTAACCACCACCATCAATGCCTACTACTAAAGTTATAATAGCTATGTACTACTAATGCTATAATAGCTATGTGCTACTAATGGTATAATAGCTATGTACTACTAATGCTATAATAGCTATGTACTACTAATGGTATAATAGCTATGTACTACTAAAGGTATAATAGCTATGTACTACTAATGGTATAATAGCTATGTACTACTAATGGTATAATAGCTATGTACTACTAATGGTATAATAGCTATGTAGTACTAATGTTATAATAGCTATGTACTACTAATGGTATAATAGCTATGTACTACTAATGGTATAATAGCTATGTACTACTAATGGTATAATAGCTATGTACTACTAATGGTATAATAGCTATGTACTACTAATGGTATAATAGCTATGTACTACTAATGGTATAATAGCTATGTACTACTAATGGTATAATAGCTATGTACTACTAATGGTATAATAGCTATGTACTACTAATGGTATAATAGCTATGTACTACTAATGGTATAATAGCTATGTACTACTAATGGTATAATAGCTATGTACTACTAATGGTATAATAGCTATGTACTACTAATGTTATAATAGCTATGTACTACTAATGGTATAATAGCTATGTACTACTAATGGTATAATAGCTATGTACTACTAATGGTATAATAGCTATGTACTACTAATGGTATAATAGCTATGTACTACTAATGGTATAATAGCTATGTACTACTAATGGTATAATAGCTATGTACTACTAATGGTATAATAGCTATGTACTACTAATGGTATAATAGCTATGTACTACTAATGGTATAATAGCTATGTACTACTAATGGTATAATAGCTATGTACTACTAATGGTATAATAGCTATGTACTACTAATGGTATAATAGCTATGTATACTAATGGTATAATAGCTATGCACTACTAATGGTATAATAGCTATGTACTACTAATGGTATAACAGCTATCTACTACTAATGGTATAATAGCTATGTATTACTAATGGTATAATAGCTATGTACTACTAATGGTATAATAGCTATGTACTACTAATGCCTAATAATACTTGTTAGACGAAGGGTTTGTAAGAGAAACAAGAAAACACGCCCACTCACCAGTAAATCGTAGCTCAAGAAGAGCGCTCTTATCTAGATGACGTCAATCATCCAGGTCTTCTCCAGTTAGCCAAGTTCCCAAAACCTGTGTATGTACCCATATTCCTTGGTTAAGCCAATACGGATAGAACCTACGCTATAAACTTGAACTTCCCGAAACCTTTGATAAACCCAGTGAGCAATCAAGCTGACATCATACCGTGGAACCAACCACCATTGTGTGCGACCAAGCCTACCTAATCATGGTTAGCTGAAGCACTAGCCTTAAATCATATGTCAAGCCTAAATACCGGAAGTGAAAATCAAAGCCTCACACCATACATACCT
This sequence comes from Cryptosula pallasiana, assembly GCA_945261195.1. Taxonomy (NCBI): domain Eukaryota; kingdom Metazoa; phylum Bryozoa; class Gymnolaemata; order Cheilostomatida; family Cryptosulidae; genus Cryptosula; species Cryptosula pallasiana. The sequence continues at coordinate 23,724,879 of OX183132.1, forward strand.
GGGATAATTACCTGTAACAGACACACACCTCATTAATACTTTTACCTCCATACCATACCTGTCCCTCGATACTTCATGAGTAGCAACGGTTTCCATTCGCGGGAAATTAAATCATTTATTCCCGCGAAAGCATTGGTTTGTATTCGCGTGAAAATAAAATTTTTTATTCCTGCGAAAGCAACGGTTTCTATTCGCGTGAAAATAAATTATTTATTCCCGCGAAGGCAACGGTTTCTATTCGCGTGAAAATAAAAGTTTTATTCCCACGAAAGCAACGGTTTGTATTCGCGTGAAAATAAAGCATTTATTCCCGCGAAAGCATTGAATTTCCTTCGTGTAAAAAAATGCTGATTCATAGAGATTGACACGAGATGATGTTCATAGGGTTTAATCAGTGCAACTTTAGCTATATAAGAACCTCTGTTTTCACACAGAAAGCATCCAGTTCTACAACAGCTAACGGAGAAGCAACATCTACTACAGCTACTAGGAGAGCATCAAGGTAAAAACTTGATAAATTACAATTTTTACTCATACATTATTTATTATACTAAAACAAGTGAAAAAAATTCAATCATCTGTATTCTTTTTAGATTCAGCCACAAAAAATGGAAATAGTTAACAACACAGAATCAGACACTCAGCCTAAACCTTTGACTCAAGAGGACTTGATACTTCTACAAAACATATGCAATAAAAAAATTGAAGAGAGAGTGCAAATTATCTCAAACAATTGTAAATTCGTACAGAAAGAATTGATAGAACAGCTAAATAATTTTCGAACTGAAGTTTTCGTAACATTAAAGCTCTTAGGGAATGATGTTACATCAGACATTCAGAGGTTATATTATCTATTACAACAACGACAATATCAACTAGAACAGGTAAACACACCAATTTCTATCAAGCATGCTCGTAAAGAGCTTGCTCTAAAAAGAAGAAACATACGGCGAAAGTCCGCTCAAAGACAAGCTAGAAGGGTAAGGACTCAACAACGTAAGGCACGACGAGCTACAAAAACATCCGATTAACAGTCAATTTTTGATGATAAGGTAATAACTAATAAAAAAAATACTATTTAGTAAGAGTTTGTAGTTGTTTTACATTTCTGTTTAATCATTCTATACTAATACATAACTTTTTATTGTGAAGGTGAAGATAATGTATTGGTTGACATTACAAGTTGTAGTAATTTGTATTACTTATTCATATACAATAAAGAGTAGACACCGCTCATTGAGATATTGATAATTGTAGATATATACAAATATATCTGTTTTTTATATGTAGACTCGATTTCGAATGCTGATGATATGTAGTCTCAGGTGAATAAATGAAGGTTATAGTACTTTGTATTACATAAAATTTACAGTAAATTTTAATAGATATAATGTTTTCTATTACAATTATTTCCCAAATACTGTAAATTTTAACCATATAGAAGACTAATTTGATGATTTTTTTTAAGATGTGTAGTAAAGGAAAAGACTTTGCATTAATTATCATTACAAGACCTAGTGCTTTGTATTACTTAGTCTTTACTCACTCTAGCTATATTATATGGGAAGATTTACCCCTACTTATTATGTAATAAATGTATATAATTGTATATTGATTCATTTTTAATCAATGTATTTATTCAAGCTAGATATAACTCCTCTCTCCTCTCTCTCTCAAGATGCTATATGAGTTCGAGTTATGTAAAAAAATTACCAAAACTCAAATACCATACATTCAAAATCTATATGCCAACAAGTTCAAATTAACTAAAAAAATAATCAAAACTCAAATGCCACTTAAATACCACTCAAATGCCCCTCAAATGAAATACAATATAAGCTCGGCGAACTCATTCAACGCCGTAACCCATTGCCTCAACCCCGAGATCTAATCCACAAAAAAACACTTGGTAGGGAGATCTGCTCATGAATTACAAGTCCTGAGTCTATTACTGGTAACTCAGCATTTAGATCAGTAGTAAAATAATTGCCAAATTTCAAATATGGGAAAAGGAAAAACGCGAGCAATTTAATTCGAGAGCTGGGTTACATTTGCATAATCTGCAGGGATTTCTCAACTTTACCAACTTGAGGCATTTCTGCACTCAATAATTCAACCAAGGACATTCTTTCTCTGCAAGTGACCTTGGAAACGCTTATTGAGGAGGAGACCAGATCTAGGGGCGTACATGTGGCTCTGGAAGCACTGGGGGATGAGAATAAAAGTATTGGCGTGTTGGAAAAGTCCGCTGAGGGTAATTTTCATTTGGTTCAACACTGAGAAGTTTAATACTCTCCTCTAAAGGCAAAAGTTTGCCCAATACTACTTGTCAACCGTGGATGTAGCAGAGGGAGCCTTCAGGGAACGAGTCATATTTTTGCAATTGCCTGCCCTTATTCAGGTCGAGAACCTGTTTTTTTTAAAACAACCGTAGCAGAGGAGCAGTTGCTGCAATGGCTGTAGATTTTAGTATTCTTAGCATCTACTGTGACAGCAGACAAGGTGGGAGGGCTTCAAGGAAATGGAAAGGAAAATTGATGAAGCTATACTCTGCCGAGTGCATTGAAAATTAATTTTGCTGGGATTAAAACTGATGGTTAGCTTTCATGAACCCTTTTAGGTATGAGTTGGGTTAGGATTTTTCTCCATGGACAAAAAACAGTACTGAGCTTGCTGGAAACATTTACTGCAACTTATTTTGTTTTAGGAGTAGTAATAATGCTGACAGACTGCCTGCACAATTATGTTCCAATGGGAGCAAGATGAGGAAAGGTACTGGTAAGAGGTTGGTATGCGGTATGTTGGTGTGCATACTGATTGATTTTTTGTCGATTTGCTCTTTCCCTCTAGCTAACTGAGAATTTAAGAGATTCACCCCAATGCAATGGTGAGCAAGCACTCTTGAACAAACGTTCGGAAAAGTGACAATGTTTTTGGTGTTCAGTCTTTGGGGGTTCATGGTGCGTAACTGGAGAAAAGGAACACCTCAAAGCTGTGTTTTGATTTGCTAACCAAAACCCATGCAAAGAGCTGTTCAAAGTCACTTTGAAAGTTGGGAGATATATTAGCCATCTTGAAATAGTAACCTTTTTACAGTAGGCATGCTCTTTGGAGAAAGAGAAACAGCAAAATAAATTAATACTTGAGACTAAAAAAGTACTGGAAAATATAATGGTGGCAAACCTTCTATCAAGCGAGTGTTCCCTACATGTTTGTCCATCAACTGGGTTCAATTGGTGCCAGTATCTTCCGTCTAGCGTTTCCACAAGCGTGACACTTTTTTCATTCTCTACTGATCCCTGTTTGAGCCCAATGAGAAGACAAGTGTGACCCTCACACACCTCTAGTTATCTGGATGTTCAAGAATAAAGCTTAAATTTTCGGGGTAAACTCTGGGCAGATGCAACAGTTCATAGACAAATTATGGTCTTTGATCATGACTAGTCTGTAACCGTAAATCAACTGGTCTCGTCTCCTCCTTCTGTAAAGACTTCCAACTGCTTCTTTTTTCTCGTCTATGGAAACACTTCAAGCCTGAGCTTGAGATCCTGCTTATTATCATGTATGGGTATGATGTCTATCAAAGGAATTGATAGAACTGGGTCTGGCGGGTCCGGTCTAATGATCATCTATAATAGATGATCATTAGATGAATGTATCTCCCAGCAGTTGCCAGCTGGCTGTCTTTCTATCAGTGGAATGAAAAGTATCCCGATAGCCCTCATGAATTATACAGGCTCCTAGCCTCCTCATATCAGTATGAGGTACGTGATAGAGTCACATGACATGTGACTATTTCTTTCACTTTTCCGGTTAACCTGTGTGTAACAAATGTGCTAGAGGTGATCTTTTTGCCAAAAAATGTATACCAAAATTTGGATCAGATCAGTATTAGTCTCAACCCCGGAATCATGATCTTCTGTCTCAAAGTACCCAAACAAGAGAATACATCCTAGTTTAGATTAATCGCTGCCACTGGCATCCTGATGTTTGCAAATACCAGTAGGCCTTGTCATTTTGTGAAACGGGTGGGTAGCAATAGATTCCAAGCATAACCTTGTTGATTATTTGGCAAGATACCAAACAATATTTTCATCCGCTATTTCATGGGGCAGCCATGATTCATATGCTGGTAGGCAGCACTGGACTCTGAACAATTACAATTGTCTCTCTCAGGGCCTTGTACCGGATTCCATATAAACTGCGGAAATACATGTCAAAAATTTTTTTCTTATCCTGTTTACGCTCCATGATAAAGTCCAGAAGTATATAAATTAACCGTAAACATATTTTGCCTTAACTCCACTCTGGCTCTACATCAACACTAATTCAATGTTAACAATAGCCATCCTCTCTCAATACATTCACCTTTTTTACCAAATTTAGCTTTCTAACCCACATTGTCCCAAAAGCTGTCATACTAACTCCCAAACTGGTTGGATTTATTTTCTATTGGCAAAAGTGAAACTACAGAACTTTCAATCTCAACTCTCAGCTTTCAGTTATGCCTGTCGTTTGCCCTAAATCACTACCATAGGTTGCTTGCTTCCCTTCACTGCCTTTACTTTAAGTTAGGAGCTTTTTAACTCGAGACGGAGTTGTCACATTATCAAAGGGAACAAAATTTTTCAGTTCCCAGTTTTTTCTGGCAATAATCCTTCCCCTACGGCATGTTACAAGAGCATTTTAATATCAATCCAGAAATCATCAGCTCAATCGTTTTAGGGATTACTTTTCCAAGCTCGATAAATGATCCCCGTCTGAAAAGTTTTTTTATGGATACTAATGAAACAAATTTTTGAAAACAGGAAGAAAATCCAAAGTTTAACCCACCTTTTTGTGTATAAATGCACATAGCTAATTATGCAATCTCTTTGCCAGCTCTGTTCATTGTTCCTGTAAAGATCAAAGCTGCTCCAGGTATTTATTCTCTTGAACATTTGGTCAGCATTTTCGAGACTTCTGACTTGTATGTTTAAGCTGATGGATTGTCCATTCCCCATGATTATACATTGTTAATTTTTTAAGTGCCTTTGAGTAGCAGCAGATCAATTTCTTAATTTCAGAATAGAGATCATCAAAATTGAGCAGGGTTATGACAAAACTATATGTATCGAAAATGATGTACTTTTCGAAATCCAATGTTGCCATGACAATTGTTGTAATAAGTTTTTAACACCCTTTAAGCTCTGGACTGACTCTTATTTGTATTTACAAGCCAATTTTCAATGCTTGTTAAACAGAAAGCTATGCCGCAGAGGTTAAAGGGAAAAAATTCTTATAGGAAGGAACTGTTTTGCGACAAGGTGAAGGTATAAGGATGTTCTTGAAGGGTGTTGGTAGGGCACTGGAAAAAAGTTGGTGATAAGAGGGGCATTTCTCCGTTCAACTTCGCCAAATCTCACTAAACTATCTAGAAGTGAAACAAAGTGATTGCAAGGGCTTTCCATTATTGTTGTGTTTTACATTCGAGTCGAAAATTATCTGAAACAGATGCTTCATCAAATATTTCACCAAAACTCACCTTAACCTCGCAAGTGGTTCAGGCTACTGAAAAGCACAGTGTGACTGAACATATTTACACTGTGATTCCCGAACAACATTCTGAAGAACCGAAGAATTTATCTTCCAACGTTGTAATATGTGGAGAATGTACATATTGAATAGAAATGTCAACTGGAATAATTAAACAACAGTGTACAAGCGAAAAATGGTTATGCTTGAACAAAAATTGTGGCTATCTTGTATCTGGTGTTAGCAACCTACTTGCGCACCTGGTGAATCACCATTTTTATACCTCAAGACCAAATGAATGTGTACACTGCGGACATTTGAACGACCGGCAGTTCAGAAAATGTCCAAACTGCCAAGCTCTCTGGTGCACAAAGGGATAATGCACATTTGAGACACGTTTAGAGTATGTTATGATATCTCACAGACCAAAATATAATGGAAGGAATAGGAAAGACCTAGCCCACTGAACCAAATATCTCTCAGTAACAGATTATTCAACTCATGGAAACTGTCAAAGGCCATTGTCTGCAAAGATCGGAGAAATTAAAGCACATTGTACATGTGGAAACTGGGTGTGCATGAGAAAAAATTGTTCCTATTACAGTTCTAGTGCAAGTAGTCTAACTCATCACATTGAGTCTAAACACTTTTATGCCTCTGAAATAGGCAAATGTGTACATTTCAAAAATCACAAAAATCGAGAACCAACACAGTGTCCCATTTGCCAAGCATATGCGTGCACGAAAGGACAATGCTGTTATGAAACTCTCCAGTTCCAACTTCATGAGAAACATCAAGAAAACTGTAAAGCACATCTTGTGTAACAACCTCAATAAGGCACCTGATCAGAAATTTTAAAAACTGAAGAAATAAATATGAGTATTGCTCTGTTGCAAAAGATAAGTTTGTGCTCAATAAACAAATGAGTAGACTCGACAAATATGTTGGTATGCTTCAAATTATCATTTATGAGCCATTGTTATTCAGGAAAAATAACACAATAAGATATATACGGGTTGATATTGTTAGGTTTATTGTTTATGATGGTTCCTACAAAGATCCTCACATTTTCCTTAGTTGTATTGCAAACAGATATGGGCCAAGTCATGAAGCTTCATATAAAATTAATCTTTTCATCATGCCCCAATACAATCTCTCTTTGTGTACTACGGTTCAAGTAACCTGATTAGTATCATTTCCTGTTACTCGATAAACACTTTGTTGCAAAAAATTGAAATACTGTAGTGTACTTTGGGGCTGAAATCAACTAGGTAAGGTTGGTAGTGAGCTGCCACCAGTTGTTAATTCGACCTGTTACAACAACAGGGTTTGCAGTGTACCAGACAGGTGTGTGATAGAGTACCTCCGACTCTACAACCAGTAAGGAGCCCTCGGCACAGACGCATAACTCAGTGCTGTTGAGTATCTATGCATTTATTCATCCAGATTTAAATGAGTAGTAAAAGGCACATTATAACTGACGCGCTAGAGCAAAGTTATGCCTTTTATAGGCGATTCACAGAAATTGGTTATGCACTTTATCCAATCACACAACAAGAATACAGTTCGCACGTATGACTGCAAATTTATAAATAGACAACGAATAAGATAAGGTATATGGGGCTGAAGGTAAAAGGCGCCGTGTAGTGGTGTGTGGAATCAGATACTAGTACACCAATCATAGCCTTAGCTGCTTCCTGGCTGTAGTCCTCAGCCTTTCTAGCCTTTGTTCTCTGCTTTTCCTCAGGTTTAGGGGTGGTTATCTCATGTAGACTGCTCTCTTCTTCCCTCCGGCTACTTTCTGGTCCATAGTCTACAGTGACTCAGTTCCTGACGGCCGTGTGAGTTATGTACTGCTCCATGCAAGGTCAATACAGCTTTATACATAAGTTTGGTCAATAGGGTATGACAGCTTTTGATCATTCCGGCCATCTAATGGTTTGTATAAGGATGCCCAAATGTGGTACAGTGTGTGCGCAGACTTAGTGAACATTAGAACCCACAACAGTACTTGCATTGCCATCTATGGGGTAACAAAAAACGGATTCAAGTACAATATGCAATACCAGTGTTGCTCAACCGGGCATTGTAAAGTTTATGGTGACTCGTGTGAAAACTAGCATCTGATTAAGTGATTTTCACATCTTCTGTTGACACTCACACAAAAATTTTGACTTTGATCTGACGTAAAGTGTGATGTCATCAAAACTGAGTCTTTGATGGAAAGTTGTGTGTGCCAGCAACTCAGTTCGGAACGTTGAATCTACAGCCAGCTGGACTATGGCAATTGATGAACCAAAAACATCAAACGTTGCTCTAGCTTATCTGCTGCTCAGGTCAATGAGTAAACATAAATAAAAAAGTAAAATGGTTAAATTGATCAATCTCAACTTTTCACAACAGCTGAAAGTGTTTGTGACGTTTGTTCGCCCGTTTGGTTTAATTTCTCCGTTTTCACAAAACTTTCTCAATCTTAAAATGTTCAAACTAAATTGGAATAAAGGTGAAGCTGTAAAAATAACATCGCTATATCGCAAAAATATTGAAAATTTATGCTGAACTGAAAAACTATGCAAGAAACCATTCAAAGAAAGTCATGAATTAAACTCAATGTAATTCTTTTTTCAAGGTGATGCATTTTTTGATACCCTCAAACAGAAATAAGTTTGATTTCATAGAGTTTGATTTGTAAATTGTTTAATTTGTGGCATTTAAATTCTTACTAGGCTACCAACAGGAAAAAATAAAGTATTCAACTCAGAAATACTTGAAATGCGGAAATGCTTGTTTAAAAAATTCTCCCCTACAACACTTGGAGGTTTAAGTGAATCTACAAGGAAGTGTGCCATGTTTCTAGACATACTACGTAAGTTGATAAAGGTTTAAGTGGTGATGTTATTTGTGTGAAACAATTGTTCTGTATATTTCAACGTAGAACAGAGTGGTTAAATAGTTTACTACATAACACATGTACACTGGTAAACAACCAATTAATGCTGTAGAAACTGAAAATGGGGATAAGCAGCCGGGCTGGTATCCCAAATCATCATTTTGTATATCTAAGTTTGATAATTGGAAAGAAATTAGAATGGAAGCATTGGTAACAATCTTTCAGCGGGGAACCATATCGTTAGCCCAAATTATGCAGGTGAGTTTCCAGCAACATTTATTTCATGAAAGTTCAGCCATTTATAATCAAATGTAGCAGAAACTACAGTAACTGAATAAAATTTTTTGATGCTAGTTGTCTGAAACATTTTAGTTGTTGGAGTTTACAATTTCCCAAATGTTGGAAGTGTTATTTCAGAAGAACATACCATTAGCATGCACTTTGTTTGATTGGATGGTAGTTACTATGGAAAGAGCTCCCATAGGCCCAGATAGTGAGACTATTGACAGGTGGTTAGCTGGGAAAGGTGGTTGGGTATGTAAGCTCTTTTCAATAAGTATTCTTCCGAGCATCAAGTTAAAAACTATGTCAATATTAAAACATTGGTTTCCAAAAGTTTTCCAGGCTCAAAAAGAGCGAAATTGCTGATCAGAGAGAAAGTGCTCGGTATATTGATTCCTATGACCAATTCCTACCCTACGGATAGCCCCAGCTAAATATTGTTTTAGGACTATTTATATTTTCCACGAAACTCATTGTTTGCCGACACAACATTGCCTGTAGCCACTAATACTGTTCCTTCTATCAAAGACATCTCCACAGATTTGGTCATGTGCAAGAATGGGACAGAAAACACTCCAAAACCACATGTCTTTACTTTGCAAGGAAAGAGAGCCAGCGGCTCTGGCACCTAATACATAGCTTTACAGTTTTATACAGGTGACATAGGATCAAAACTCTGGTGTAAGCAAGCATGGGTGAAACATAAGCAGTAGAGCACAGTGATAAGTCAAAAATGCTTAGTTCTTTATGAGTGCAAGAAAAAGAAATAAGTGAGTAACTCATGAAAATTAGCTAATAACTTGACAAATGAGTTATGATTTGTGAACATCGACTAATATTGTAAATGTTTTGCTCGTACTACTTGGAGAAAGCTGGTGCTCTATCGCGGCTAGTGCAATTTACCTCCCTACTCTGTTTACTGTTGTGGCAACAGGCACCGAGTCCGTCTGCTGTCACTTATATACAGGGGCTTAAGCCCTGCATGGCTTCCACTGAGGTCTGACCGACCCTGCCCTCTAACAGCTAACTGTTACTTCGGTATAAATACTGGTGTGCTGCAACTGCAACTCCTAGTAAGTGAACATAGGGAGGAGTTTATGTTCCAAGATCTATTATCAACTGACTGAAACTATCCATTACATGGCCTTTTATAAAATGTATCATTCATATATTATATAATGCACACAATCACAGAATCACTCATGCATAGTACATTTCAACCAATAACAACCAGATAATACAAATAGTCCAATCACTGAGTGTAATTACTGAGGTGCTCCTCCCTCTGTGCTGGCATGTAGGCTGAGCCTTTACCTTCTACCTAACAGTGGTCTCTGGTAGCTATCATGTCTGCAATCTGCACCTGTTTAATCTTGTCCGCTTGCATTACTGCTTGATTGCACATGTTTTATCTTGTCCCCTTGCGTTATTGCCTGACTGCACCCGCTGGTCGCGAGCTATAACAATTATTAGCCATCCAACAAGTTCTCCCTCAATATCAAATGATATCAAATTGAAAAAATAAATACAAAGAACATTGAAGCTTTTGCTCCACATGGTTGGCAACCTTGAAAGAAAAAAATAGGTAAGCAATGATCCAATGATACATTCAGAGGAAGTGATGAAAACAATAAAACAATTCGCATGTATAACTAGCCAATAAAACAATATGCCCAGGGTTAAGTAAAAGAGGTGCCAAATGGCCCACAGGTACAGTTGCAGGTGAACATCCAACTCTGGCTCTAAACAGTTTTGTAGCAATCTTTGCGCTGCAGCTGGCCTTGCACAATTAAATCAGTTTGCATCTGCACGGGTAGATTCTGATCACAGGCTGATTGCTATCCTCAAGATATATCTTTTTGAGTTCCTCATATTGCTGCCAGGTTTACCGGCCTAGTGGAGTGCTCCCTTGCCACCGGAGAGGCCAATATCAACATTGCAGAAGTTTTTATTGCCCTGTCAGCGTCACTACTGGTCCTGTGGTCTCCTCAATAACCCTGTATAACGCATGAATGGCACCATCAGTTCTAAAGCTGCGTACACACTAGGACGATTTTCAGCCCGAAATCGGTGCAAATACAAAACGGCCTAGTGTGAATGCAATAACGGCCGATATTGTATCACATCGGCCGGCGTTATTGCCATTTGAGCACTGCTCAAAATCCCCGACAATTTTTAGCAGATTCTCAAGGAAACCACAACACAAAATCAGTTCAGAAGTAGCTTGTGGTCACAAACAATGATGATAGAATAATAAAAAATCATCAATTCTCCCAGCAATAACCAAATAATATTAATTATTATTATTTTAAAACTCACTAAGAAAATTTATGATTTATGGATTACCATTTTTATTTTAACATGGTTGATCAATCATTGATAAGCATAAGCTTGATGCATAATTTGGAAATAATTTTTAATTAATTAAAATAAGTATTTGGTAAAGCTAAAAAAAAATAAAAAATTTTGTTCAGAACAACATAAATAATTAATAATGCCGCAGCCACAGTGCATTTACTAATAACAACCATAGACATGGTGAATAATTGTGAAATAACAGACAGCAATATCAACAGTAGTTCTATGGTTATGCTGAAAAACAAAATTTATCTATCTCTCTCACCAAAGAGCAAATGTTTTTCGGCCGAAATTATTTTCTAGTGTGTACGCAACCATCGGCCGACAAACGAAACAACTCCAACATGAACGATTTTTTGATCAAAAATCGTTCTAGTGTGTACGCAGCTTTATGCTGGCTTTGCATTGTGTTGTTTGTCATGACGAAGGTTTCACCAATTTCTTGTGCACATAATTACGAACATCTCTGAAATAAGTTTTTAATTTTACTGGGAGAGGAGATTATAATCTAGCACAATGTGCCTGTGTTAGTCAACATTTTGCTAGTGCGAGCGCCATCTAAAGTAATAGTTTGACAGTTCTATTAACCAGGCTTTATTAACAGGTTTTGTATCGGAAACAAGAATTGATCATGCCAAAATCACCACAACTGGTGTTCAGGTAGCTTGAAATATAGAATCAAAAACACTGGAATTATTTAATGTTGAACCCATCGAAATCCATAGTGCTAACAAATTTATTTTAACATAATCAAATCAACGGCATAAAAAACTGCATAATGCTGGAGATAAAACCCGCAAAAATCACTTGGTAGAGAGATCTGCGAATATATTACTGTAGTGGATTCTGGGGGCCGACAAAACGTCCACCAACAACACTTCACTCCAGAGGTCAACTTCTAACAGAGGAGTATACCGACTCCACAACTATTCTCAGAGCCCACGGCTCAAACGCACAACTCAATGTCTTTTTGAGTATACCATAGTTTATTATACAGCATAACCAGCAATGTATAATAACGGTAATTGTATTATGCTACTCGGCTCAATCACAAGCAGAATCCCAATACAATACAAAGAATAATGAGCAGTGTTCTGCCTTTTATAGGCAGAAAAGGATTCAAATATAGGCCCAAATAGGGGGGCAACAAATCAGCAGTGGCAGGAAGTAGTTACGCTAATCAAAACATGAGATATAAGTAAGTTGATACAACATTGGTTAATATAGGGTTAAATATGCAAAGCCCCCAAAAGTAGGGGGCGGAGCTTATCAATCAATCTTGCTGATTCATGACGGTGCAATGAGTAGCTCTAGTTCCTGGTCCTTATGGATTGTGGTCCTTGGCTTTGGTCAGTTCTGAGAACAGCTACGCTGCAAATTTCAGGCTCCTGCATCATTGGTATCAATTTAGGTTCTCAAACTATAGTAGTTCTTCCCTCACCAACCCAGTATAGGGTCGGTAGTGGCACTTCAGGGCCAGTGGTGTATGCTGCAGGGCCTGCAGGGTGTGCTGCAGGGCCGGCGGTAAATGCCGCAGGGCCGGTAGGGTTTCTACCGGCTGACTTGCTCGTGTTTTGGCTGTGCCAGGCTCTATTTAGGTGTGCCTGACACCCAGCAGTTGTCAGGGGGACCTTGCGCAATGGTAGTGGTCACAAAGTTTCAACACATTACTGCTAACATAGGATCAGCCGATGTAAAGTTTCCCAATAGCCTGTGTTGATCATCCGTTTGCTGAGTCGTATCTATCTGCTGATAAGTGCATGGTTTCTTTTTTGCTTGTTGAAAAGTCTCTTGTACATATTTTATTCTTGAGGAAAAACATTGACGTGCCAAATAGGTTATCGAGGAAGCGTCTCTAGGGTTTTTAAAAAGAAAAAAAATGGTGACTATTGAAGGAAATTGTACGATTTTCTTTTACAAACAGATTCTGAACAATAAAACAGACACTTATGTTCAAATGACGACTATGTTTACAGACCATTAGCATCAGCTTTACCAGAAACTTCAACCATCGGATCATCAATTATCAACCATCTGTTTTTTCTATCCTTGGGAAACTCGTTGTTATATCTATCATTCCTCTGTGAAAAAAAAACTCTGGGTACATCATCAAAGGCTTTTTGATAGGCTCTAGTAAAGTAATGAATTTCTACCGGTGGAGGATAAACTATAGACTGAATAGTTTGATTTATCTGTAAATTTGCTTGCGTGTTCCCCAAACCAGTTGGTCCTGCAATCATTGTCATAAAAGGAAAACACATCCGTGGAACATTATCTTCTGTTTTACCATTTACGATAAAGGAGATGTTTGTCATCCATCAATAGTTTCATTTATGATTCCAACCGGAGAGCTTTTCGCTTTTTGTATTTCACTCATAGCATTTTTTTACATACTAAACTCAGTAACACCTCCAAAAATTGAAAATCCTACGAGAAATACCAAGATCATTATAACTATTAGCTCTTTTCATTTCAGATTTGGTGAAACATCTACAATATCACTCGAAGTACCATCAACAGTATTAGTTTCATTCATTGATCCCATCTCAACATCTTCCTGTGTTGACATTTTAGCTTTCAATAGCAATACAATCATACAACACTTCATTTTTATACAACACTCAAACTCCCAAGTCTAACACATTCAAAACACCTGGTGCACACAAAAAAACACCAACATACCACACCAACAAATACCATACACTGTAAACACCTGGTGCTGATAAAAAGGCACCCAATGGACAAGGAGAACCTCCAACCAACACACCGTACAATGTATAAATCTACATTCCATACGACAAAGTTCCATACATTCTAAACAAGTGATGCATGCAAAAATGTACCTCACGGGCTCTCATGGTAACTGGTGCATACTTTAAATACCTGGAACCAGGGGAACCTTCTCCTTAGATGCCATGGCAGAGATCTGCTCTCTTATTACTGCTCTTGGTTTAATCTCATTGATGAGAAACTTGTACGAGTTCATCTAAAAAAAAACCTTATCTGTGCAATGGACACACTGCGGTGCACTTCAAGACATAAGTCTAATCTTGATCATTATTAGTTGTGTTATTGGTGATACTATTCACACCATTATTGTTCTTAACATTAATTATGTTTTCATCATCTTATCAACGGTTACTGTTACTATTACCATTATTGCTTGCAACATTTTTCTCATTGATACCATTGCTTGCCGTTTCGTGTTTTCAATAATTGGTAACGTTGTATGATTGATTTATGAATAGAGATGCAAACCAGCAGCGCTTCCCATAGATTTATATGATGAGTAACTAAACTAAAAACTGAAGGGGCTCTCTTCTTTTAAAAAACCGTAAATTACGCGAATCAAGTACAAAACTACCATTGAAGTAACTACTTTTTCTGCGATAAATTTATTCTTTTGTATGTACCTTTGATCATATAGGAACAGGGAGCTGCACTGTTTAGCAGAGAATTTATTGACAATGACAAACTTGCTAAGTGTGAGTTTAAAGTGAGGTTATTAGTTTTTTTAAAAAACTGATCCGGTACTTTATTCAGATTTGACTTGGAATTAACTTGGGCTGGTCTTAGATTTACATATCACCTTCACCGACAATCCACATTTTTATTAACCGGCTACCATAACTAAATATGTCCCAAAGTTACTGAATCACAATATATAACGTTCCGTTTTGATTTATAACAGCAGTAGTTTTTGCACTTATAGAGTTGGTGTGCGATTGAAACATCAGCCTCCTATTGGTTTTCATGGTTCAGGTCGATTGTAATATCTCCTTGTCATTCACTTTTAGCAACTGACAAACAAAAGGTCACAGCCCACAAATGCTGTGTTAGGTTGGTTAATGAATAACAGGAACTAACTTTTACAGATCGAGGTTATAAAATGTGCCCTCGAGAGGAGCACTGATTCAATACCTGAGGGACCTCATTGCAGCATTTGTATGAGACTTTTAGTTGCACCTCTTGGCTCCCTTAAAGGACAGTGTAAATGTGGGCAATGGGTTTGCCTTAAAAAAGACTGTTATGCATCTTATTCTCATGCGAACAATTTGGCTCGTCACATCTCAACTCAACACATCCAAAATGCAAAACTAGATGAGTGCTTGCATTGCGGAAACTTTAAAGATCGAAGTCGGAATAAATGTTCTAATTGCGGGGCTTTATGGTGCGTATGGGGAAACTGCACATTTGAAACACGTACCAAGAATGCCATGACTCTTCATAAGGCATCTTGCAAAAAGGAAGAAAAAAAGGTTGGTCAACATTTCTCTGTTATGTACAAACCGTTTTATTTATATTTTTGTGATGACTTTTCCTGGATCAATCAAATGAATACGTCAAAAAATAGATTGTGTTTCGAGTGATCAAAGCGTGACAAAGAAATAGTTTCATTCAAAGTTTTGCGCTAGCTTTACAATAATGGGGTTGTGACATCAAGAGTTATCTCTCTTTGAATTTTCCCTATCCAACCGGAAGTTACCATCGTTAGTAGTATAAAATATAGTTACTTCATGCGGACTCGTGACAGCTTTTTCCTGATAGCTTCCACGCTGTCAATTGTATACTATAATGACATCTCCATAAAAACACTCTACACTATTTTTTAAAGACAGCAGCATCAAATCTATTTGCAGCAACATAGACTTATATTTCTTTTACAGTTTTTTTAATTATTATTTATTATAGTTGTTATCCACGGAACTACGGGGCTTGCCGAAAGAAGTAACAGAGACGATGCGTCCTATAATAAAAACTATTCGTAGCAATATCCGGTTGCTTGCAAAAAGTTCAATATCATAAACCTAGTTCATTGAAACTGAGTGAAAAAGCTAGGTGACTACTATCACATTTAGTAACGGGCGCATTGTCTACTTTCTCTGTTTCGGCAAACCTCTGATGCACGTCTTATCATTATTTTAACTACTTGTGTTTATATTTATCGTTAAAATTTTCTTTTATTTTCATTTATTATAATCATTTACAATTATGATTCTACTGTTTATGACTGCCATTGTTTTTATTAGGGTTATTATTGAATTTGTTATTACAAAAATAATAATTATTAATGTGATACTTCTTACAATTTTATAATAATAAATAATAATTATAGTAGTAACAACTTTTATTATTATTATTATTATTATCGTTATCGTTATCGTTATCGTTGTCATTGTCGTTGTCGTTGTCGTTGTCGTTCTCGTTGTCATTGTCGTTGTCGTTGTCGTTCTCGTTGTCGTTGTCATTGTCGTTTTCGTTGTCGTTGTCGTTGCCGTTGCCATTGCCATTTTCGTTGTTGTCGTCGTCGTTATCGTTGTCGTTATCGTTATCGTTATCGTTAGTAGTAATATATGAGCAGATCTCCCTACCAAGTGTTTTTTTGTGGATTAGATCTCGGGGGTTATGCAATGGGTTACGGCGTGGAATGAATTCGCCGAGTTTATATTGTATTTCATTTGAGGGGCATTTGAGTGGCATTTCAGTGGCATTTAAGTGGCATTTGAATTTTGATTATTTTTTTACATAATTCGAACTCATATGGCATCTTGAGAGAGAGGAGAGAGAAGAGAGAGAGGAAAGAGAGAGAGGAGAGAGGAGATATATCTAAATTGAATAAATACATTGATTAAAAATGAATCATTATATGATTATATACATTTATTACATTATAAGTAAGGAAAATCTCCCCATATAATATAGCTAGAGTCAGTAAATACTAACTAATACAAAGCACTACAACTTGTAATAAATACAAAGTAATAACAGTTAATGCATCGTTTGTACCTTTACAATGATGTCTTTGATGTACTGATGTTATATCTTAGGAAGGAAGACTTCTGTTCCATGTGCTTTTATTTCGTAATGAACTAAAATAAAAAAGTTATGTATGATTATAGAATGATTAAGCAAAATTGTAAAATAATTTCATTAATTTGAATTATAGTTCTAGTTACATTGGATAGTTTACATTATTAGAAAAGGGAAAGAACTAACCAAGTTACATTGTTCAGCTTGTTCTTTCTTGAGCGTTATTTTGACCAAGTGTTTTCGATTCTCTTCCATCTATCTAAAACAAAACAAAAAGATACTTGCTTTATAAATTTGTTGTAAACAATACACTAATTACACCAAAAAAGTCCTTTTTTTTACCTGGAAAAATGTATATATTCAGCAGTTTGTTGTAAAAAATACATTATTCACACCAAAAAAGCCCTTTTTTCACTTCGAAAATGTATATATTCAGCATTGTGTTGTAAAAAAAATACACTAATTACATCAGAAAAAGTCTTTTTTTACCTGGAAAAAGGTAAATATTCAGCATTTTGTTGTAAAAAATACATTATTTACACCAAAAAAGGTTTTTTTTCACCTGGAAAATGTATATATTCAGCATTGTGTTGTAAAAAAATACACTAATTGCATCAAAAAAAGTCTTTTTTTTACCTGGAAAATGTATATATTCAGCATTTTGTTGTAAAAAATACATTATTTACACCAAAAAAGTCCTTTTTTCACCTGTAAAATGTAAATATTCAGCGTTTTGTTATAAAAAAATACACTAATTACATCAAAAAAGTTCTTTTGTCACCTGGAAAATTTATATATTCAGCATTTTGTTGTAAAAAATACACTAATTTCACCAAAAAAGTCCTTTTTTCACTTGTAAAATGTATATATTCAGCATTTTGTTTAATTTATGGTAAAAATTAGTAAAACTCACCTATAGTGATATGATAGCCTTGAGTTATAGATTAGCTTCTTGAGCTCTTGTTCTGGACAGTTTTCTTTTTCAGCATCATCGAAGTAGAATCCATGTAGTTTGAGTCTTCATTGGTTTGGTATCATCTAAGTAGGTGGTAGATCTTGAAAGGAATTTTTGCTGTGTTGGAGAAGTATGCTGTCTTCAAAATCCATGTAGTTTGAGTCTTCATTGGTTTGGTATCATCTAAGTACGTGGTAGATCTTAAAAGGAATTTTTGCTGTGTTGGAGAAGTGTGCTGTATTCAAAATCCATGTAGTTTGAGTCTTCATTGGTTTGGTATCATCTAAGTAGATGGTAGATCTTGAAAGGAATTCTTGCTGTGTTGGAGAAGTGTGCTGTCTTCAAAATCGATGTTGTTTGAGTTTTCATTGGTTTGGCATCATCTAAGTAGGAGAGAAAGTCATGTTGTGTAACATCTTTAAAGGGAATTTTGGTGTGTCGGAGAAGTGTGTCGTCTTCAAAATCCATATGGTTTGAGTCTTTATTGGTTTGGTATCATCTAAGAAGGTGGTAGATCTTGAAAGGAATTCTTGCTGTGTTGGAGAAGTGTGCTGTCTTCAAAATCCATGTAGTTTGAGTCTTCATTGGTTTGGTATCATCTAAGTAGGTGGTAGATCTTGAAAGGAATTCTTGCTGTATTGAAGAAGTGTGCTGTCTTCAAAATCCATGTAGTTTGAGTCTTCATTGGTTTGGTATCATGTAAGTAGGAGAGAAAGTCATGTTGTGTTACATCTATCGTTGGTGTTGGTAGATCTTGACCAGATGTTTTATAGTCTTTGCACTGCTGCGTTTTGTCTCAAACAAGAGTCAAAAGTAGACATCATGTCTACAAAACACAAAAAATCGATTGTTACAATTGACTCATTTATTTTCATTGGCTTTATCTACATAAAGTAGCGAAGAAAAAGTTTGTGTGAGTATGAAACTATCTAGTAGAGATAAATTTATATCTAGGTCCAACTACCATTAAATAATTACTTATTATTTTGTTAATAATAAATAATTAGAATCAGTTACTTTACTAGAGCTTGGACAAACACACAATTTTGTTAATGTCAAAGTCTGTGATCTTACAAAGAAATAGCTCAGACATTATTAGCATAAAATTATCTAGTAAAGATAAATTACCTAGGAGTGAATTTTAGTTGAGGTTCGATATTTTTAAATATAAATAATTAAAACCGCTTGGACAAACAGACAGATTTGTCAATGAAACAGGTTGCGTTCTTGTGAGCGAATAACTTAGACACTGTGCAGGGGCGGATTTTCAACATATTTAATAGGGGTCTCCGCCTTTGTGTTACCAGGGCCGTAGTTTAAAAAATTTTTTATGGGATGGTAGGGGTCGAAGAAACTCGGGCCGCAGGCCCGACTGCGGGCCGGAGGCCCGTGCCGGAGGCCTGTGCCGGGGTGGGTGCGGGAGGGGAGAATCAACTAGTTGGAAAAAGGTGTTTTCATCAGTTTTAAAAGCAACTTTTACTGATTCTGTTGGCCAAGAAAGCTAAGTAAGGGCTATTAATGACTAGTAAATTAGAATGACATTTAAGTAGCAACAATCAAAGTCAGTGCTCTATGAGTGTACACATTGGTATTATTACAAAAAAAAGCAATTTCTTTTTAACCACCTATGGCTATGTGAGAAAAACTGATAGTAAATTTATTCAAATCTTATCGATGTAAATATCGTATAACAAATATAGTATATACAATAAGATACCACTATTTGGTGTGATAAATAAATGTTATTGTCAATTATAAGAATATCAATAATAATTTATACACACTTTTATGGAATTAGTTATGATACACTACTACACTACTTAACCATTTTTCTGCCAACTCACATGATAACAATAAACAGAAACTAGAAGTATAGAAGTAGTAAAAATTGTAGTGTAATTATTACCATCAACTAAAAATTAATTGGAACAGTTGCCGCCATTCTTTAAATTATTATAATTCTCATATAACTAATATTATAACTCATAATAATAACAAGCATCATCATCATCATAATGATAATAATTATAATAAGAAAACCAAATAATATCACTCAATAATAATGCTAACGACAAGAATTAGAATAACAACAAGCGTGATGATAATAACTATTATTATGATTATTAAACCCACAATTTATTATTGTTTCATTTTTATCAAATTGTAATAATCATCATTTTATTACCTATTTATTACCTATCAAATTTATTATCTATCATTATAATAATACTTATTAGCAATAACTATTACTATCGACATCACCATCAGTATCCAGTGATTGACTAGATCAATAGAGCGAACAAGTAAATCGAGTCGGATTTTGAAAGCCCCCAAACGATTTCACAAAGCATTCAGAAGGTTTTCCAAGCTTCAGATTAGTTCAAAAAAGTTCATAAGGTTTGTAAATCGCTCAGACAGTTCAAAATGCAAAACACAAAATGTTCTGAGCCACCATAGTTAAACCCTCACATCTGAGGAATGATAGATATACATATATATGTCTTGAGCTTGGGAGAGAAATAAGCTTTAGTAAAAAAAGTAGCAGTATTAGTAGCAAATCAATAATTGTAAATTTTTGTGATTGGCAGAAAATTGAATAATGATAATAATAATCAGTATTTTTTTAGTTCACTAACAATAAGAGCTATAACTTATAATATCAAAACCAGCAACAACAATTTGTCGATAATATTGATGATTAAACAATGATATTGAATAGGCTGCTAATAATAATAAATAAAAAATGACTTTGGTAAATTATTATACTGGTGAAATTGTTATGATGGTTAGTTAAATTTCAAAAATAATAAAAATACTATTGAATTGATCATTATTATTATGACTATGATAAACAATAATGATGATAATAATAAATATTAGTCGCTTGCTATATTATTATTTGTAATTAATTATTAATTATCAATTACACAGCAGTCTTATTTGATTATTATGGTTAGCTTGCAGTAGTATGATGTATCATAGAAAAATAATTAATAATATGAAAGCTCTGTACATGAGAAAAATAGCTAGTTTTTCACATATTGAGAATAACCATTATTATTATTATTATTATTATTATTATTATTATTGTTATTGTTATTGTTATTGTTATTGTTATTGTTATTGTTATTGTTATTGTTATTGTTATTGTTATTGTTATTGTTATTGTTATTGTTATTGTTATTGTTATTGTTATTGTTATTGTTATTGTTATTGTTATTGTTATTGTTATTGTTATTGTTATTGTTATTGTTATTGTTATTGTTATTGTTATTGTTATTGTTATTGTTATTGTTATTGTTATTGTTATTGTTATTGTTATTGTTATTGTTATTGTTATTGTTATTGTTATTGTTATTGTTATTGTTATTGTTATTGTTATTGTTATTGTTATTGTTATTGTTATTGTTATTGTTATTGTTATTGTTATTGTTATTGTTATTGTTATTGTTATTGTTATTGTTATTGTTATTGTTATTGTTATTGTTATTGTTATTGTTATTGTTATTGTTATTGTTATTGTTATTGTTATTGTTATTGTTATTGTTATTGTTATTGTTATTGTTATTGTTATTGTTATTGTTATTGTTATTGTTATTGTTATTGTTATTGTTATTGTTATTGTTATTGTTATTGTTATTGTTATTGTTATTGTTATTGTTATTGTTATTGTTATTGTTATTGTTATTGTTATTGTTATTGTTATTGTTATTGTTATTGTTATTGTTATTGTTACTGTTACTGTTACTGTTACTGTTACTGTTACTGTTACTGTTACTGTTACTGTTAC
This sequence comes from Cryptosula pallasiana, assembly GCA_945261195.1. Lineage (NCBI taxonomy): Eukaryota > Metazoa > Bryozoa > Gymnolaemata > Cheilostomatida > Cryptosulidae > Cryptosula > Cryptosula pallasiana. The sequence continues at coordinate 23,746,479 of OX183132.1, forward strand.
TGTTACTGTTACTGTTACTGTTACTGTTACTGTTACTGTTACTGTTACTGTTACTGTTACTGTTACTGTTACTGTTACTGTTACTGTTACTGTTACTGTTACTGTTACTGTTACTGTTACTGTTACTGTTACTGTTACTGTTACTGTTACTGTTACTGTTACTGTTACTGTTACTGTTACTGTTACTGTTACTGTTACTGTTACTGTTACTGTTACTGTTACTGTTACTGTTACTGTTACTGTTACTGTTACTGTTACTGTTACTGTTACTGTTACTGTTACTGTTACTGTTACTATTACTATTACTATTACTATTACTATTACTATTACTATTACTATTACTATTACTATTACTATTACTATTACTATTATTATTATTATTATTATTATTATTATTATTATTATTATTATCATTATCATCATCATCATCATCATCATCATCATCATCATCATCATCATCATCCTCCTCCTCATCATCATCATCATCATCATCATCATCATCATCATCATCATCATCATCATCATCATCATCATCATCATCATCATCATCATCATCATCGTCATCATCGTCATCATCGTCATCATCGTCATCATCGTCATCATCGTCATCATCGTCATCATCGTCATCATCGTCATCATCGTCATCATCGTCATCATCGTCATCATCGTCATCATCGTCATCATCGTCATCATCGTCATCATCGTCATCATCGTCATCATCGTCATCATCGTCATCATCGTTATCATCGTTATCATCGTTATCATCGTTATCATCGTTATCATCGTTATCATCGTTATCATCGTTATCATCGTTATCATCGTTATCACCGTTATCACCGTTATCACCGTTATCACCGTTATCACCGTTATCACCGTTATCACCGTTATCACCGTTATCACCGTTATCACCGTTATCACCGTTATCACCGTTATCATCGTTATCATCGTTATCATCGTTATCATCGTTATCATCGTTATCATCGTTATCATCGTTATCATCGTTATCATCGTTATCATCGTTATCATCGTTATCATCGTTATCATCGTTATCATCGTTATCATCGTTATCATCGTTATCATCGTTATCATCGTTATCATCGTTATCATCGTTATCATCGTTATCATCGTTATCATCGTTATCATCGTTATCATCGTTATCATCGTTATCATCGTTATCATCGTTATCATCGTTATCATCGTTATCATCGTTATCATCGTTATCATCGTTATCATCGTTATCATCGTTATCATCGTTATCATCGTTATCATCGTTATCATCGTTATCATCGTTATCATCGTTATCATCGTTATCATCGTTATCATCGTTATCATCGTTATCATCGTTATCATCGTTATCATCGTTATCATCGTTATCATCGTTATCATCGTTATCATCGTTATCATCGTTATCATCGTTATCATCGTTATCATCGTTATCATCGTTATCATCGTTATCATCGTTATCATCGTTATCATCGTTATCATCGTTATCATCGTTATCATCGTTATCATCGTTATCATCGTTATCATCGTTATCATCGTTATCATCGTTATCATCGTTATCATCGTTATCATCGTTATCATCGTTATCATCGTTATCATCGTTATCATCGTTATCATCGTTATCATCGTTATCATCGTTATCATCGTTATCATCGTTATCATCGTTATCATCGTTATCATCGTTATCATCGTTATCATCGTTATCATCGTTATCATCGTTATCATCGTTATCATCGTTATCATCGTTATCATCGTTATCATCGTTATCATCGTTACATCGTTATCATCGTTATCATCGTTATCATCGTTATCATCGTTATCATCGTTATCATCGTTATCATCGTTATCATCGTTATCATCGTTATCATCGTTATCATCGTTATCATCGTTATCATCGTTATCATCGTTATCATCGTTATCATCGTTATCATCGTTATCATCGTTATCATCGTTATCATCGTTATCATCGTTATCATCGTTATCATCGTTATCATCGCGTATCATCGTTATCATCGTTATCATCGTTATCATCGTTATCATCGTTATCATCGTTATCATCGTTATCATCGTTATCATCGTTATCATCGTTATCATCGTTATCATCGTTATCATCGTTATCATCGTTATCATCGTTATCATCGTTATCACCGTTATCATCGTTATCACCGTTATCACGTTATCACCGTTATCACCGTTATCACCGTTATCACCGTTATCACGTTATCACCGTTATCACCGTTATCACCGTTATCACCGTTATCACGTTATCCCGTTATCACCGTTATCACCGTTATCACCGTTATCACCGTTATCACCGTTATCACCGTTATCACCGTTATCACCGTTATCACCGTTATCACCGTTATCACCGTTATCACCGTTATCACCGTTATCACGTTATCACACGTTATCACCGTTATCACCGTTATCACCGTTATCACCGTTATCACCGTATCACCGTTATCACCGTTATCACCGTTATCACCGTTATCACCGTTATCACCGTTATCACCGTTATCACCGTTATCACCGTTATCACCGTTATCACCGTTATCACCGTTATCACCGTTACATCACCGTTATCACCGTTATCACCGTTATCACCGTTATCACCGTTATCACCGTTATCACCGTTATCACCGTTATCACCGTTATCACGTTATCATCGTTATCATCGTTATCATCGTTATCATCGTTATCATCGTTATCATCGTTATCATCGTTATCATCGTTATCATCGTTATCATCGTTATCATCGTTATCATCGTTATCATCGTTATCATCGTTATCATCGTTATCATCGTTATCATCGTTATCATCGTTATCATCGTTATCATCGTTATCATCGTTATCATCGTTATCATCGTTATCATCGTTATCATCGTTATCATCGTTATCATCGTTATCATCGTTATCATCGTTATCATCGTTATCATCGTTATCATCGTTATCATCGTTATCATCGTTATCATCGTTATCATCGTTATCATCGTTATCATCGTTATCATCGTTATCATCGTTATCATCGTTATCATCGTTATCATCGTTATCATCGTTATCATCGTTATCATTATTATCAGTTATTATCATTATTTATCTATTATATTATTATTATTATTATTATTATTATTATTATTATTATTATTATTATTATTATAATAATAATAATTATGATAAAATAAGTAACAATAAATAAATATTATTGATAAAAGTTCTACCACCACAATACTAATTCTAAGGGTTTTTGGCTACAGCAACCATCACCCAAGGGAGATAGTACTAGTCAATAGGATGTAGACACAGAAATTTACAACTGTGATGATGCAACAGGGGATGCAGATCTATCATGTGCTCATTATCCAACAAAACCTTTGATTGAAATACACACGACTAAAGTTAACCTTGACCTAATGAATCCGGAAATGCAGTCCTAAGCTTCATGGTTATGTATGATGAAGTGGGGT
>OX183132.1:23750145-23957826 GCA_945261195.1 Cryptosula pallasiana
TTCTGTCGACTTGGATTATCAGGTGGACTGGTTTATAAATGTGTAGATTTATACTGAGTTTTGTATTGTCAGTTTGCTTGTTGGATTAAAACTGCAAAGTTATAGGTGTAGGTTATAGTTACAGTTATAGGTGTAGATGCATTACCAGAAAATTTAAGTTGTTTCCATACAAAATCATGTTCATAAATATGTTGAAGATGATTTTGCGACAACAAGTATTGGAACTGAAGGAGTTGTGAGTTGAGAAGGAGATTTCTGAGTTATTCATTTTGATAACCATTCCAAAAATAAATAAATTGCAAAAATTTACTTATGTTTCGCTCAGTTATAAATAGTTGAAATTTAGTTGTTGCATACTGTAGAGGGAGTAAAAAAAATTATTTATTAATGCTTGTTTTATGATTTCTAAGTGTCCTAAATGCTGCTGTAATCGATGTTGTTCCTTCAGTCATCTGCTGAAGTCTAGTTGTTGCAAATGAAAGACTGTAAAATAATTATTTGTTAATGCTTACCTCATCGGATGGTGAAACTTGGGCCATTGATTTATTTTCACAAGTGTTTTCAAGCTTAATCTCCATTTCATCATTGTGATCACAATCTGGAATCTTGAACCCAATGTGATTTTCCCGAGCCGATCCCAATTCACCTGTATTCCTACATCACACTCTCTTTCATCTCCATTCCCCCTCCGAAACTCAAAAAATACTATTACTTGCACAAAACAATTTTTCAATACTAGTTGAAATACTCAACTAGTTGCGCTAAAAAAATGTTATCACTTCAATCCCAGTGGTTTACTTTCGTTACTATGTTATTTAAACACAGATACATTAATCTATTTATTAAATCAACAGATAGACATATGTTATGTACCCAACAACTCCAGCGCAAATAAATCGCAACTTGTATGTGGGAAGTAATAATAATTGAAACAGATTTTTTCAGATAAATCTTTTTTGTCAGCACAGAATGTAAAGTCTTGAGAGCAGTCCACTTTAGATTCAAAGAGATACATCATCTCCAGCACAAATAAATTTATCCTATGTACCCTAAGAAAATAATAATCATAGAACTCAGTTGCCTTAGATAAAATCCATGTTTATCAGCGCAGACTGTAAAGTGTTGAGAGCAATTCACCATAGGTTCTAAGAGAATTCCCATCTCCATCACTAGCACTTGAACTCATCTCTGCTGTTTAATCATAATTTTTTATTGAACCTTAGCCTTTACCGAAGATCCAGTAGTTCTAGTAGATGTTGGTCTTTGAGAGGATGGTTTCAGTCTGCGAACGTTGCTGCTTTTATTATTATTATTCTATTGTCGGTGGACAGTTAATAATTTTTCTATTTCCGTCTGTTTTTCAGACTTTAACACTTTTTATGGATTCAAAAACCATTTGGGAAGTCGAAGATTACGCAATGAGGGGCGTTTGATCCGAGTCAAGTGTTTCTCTTGCAATCGAAACCACGAAAAGAAATAAAGATGAGTACAATTGTTGTTATTGGCTTATCCACCGTTGCACTTGCTCTATTTTGTTTGTGGACTTAAGAATGGGTTTATGACTACACGTTGAAAGATTATTCTCATCGGTTTCATGCTTTGTATGAAAACGATGATTGAAGGGTAGATATCAAAATTGAGCGAATCGTAAATCATCATCGTAAACATTTCCACACCTTTAAATGCAATGAACTATCAGACTTGGAGTCAAAGAGGATAGTCTATACCGTCTTTGATCGAATTTCATTGCAAACTTTTGGATTTCCTACTGTTTTTGGAATCTCAAGAACACAAAAATATTCAGTCAATAAAAATACTCCTGGGGTTGAAGCATTTAAATCAAAAATCGGAAAAAATTAATGCCTCAGCACATAAAAATTAGATGACGTTTATATGCCTTATCCCTGTGAGTATTTTCATTGTACAGGAGCGCAATAGGAGAACAACTCCACATTGAAACTAGTTGAGCTTTTAAACTAGTGTTAGCTAATTATTGATTATTTCTGGTCTTATCACGATTTAGAGTCCTCCTAGTAGTTGTAGTAATACATGTATTTTCCTTAAGCTATCACTGAGAGTCCTCCAAGTAGTTGTAGTAGTAGATGTTGTTCCTATATCCTATCATTGGGAGTTCTCCCAGTATTTGTAGTAGATGTCGTTGCATCAACCTCTGTTGTTGGAGTGGATGCTTTATGTGTGAAAACAGTGGCTCTTGAATAGCTAAAGTTTCAATGGCTTCCTCAAACAAAAAATGCAGTTTCTTTTAGACAGAAAGTGATGTTTTTTGCTCGAAAACTGGAGATAATATAAATTGTTTTTGCGGAAAAAATTATGTTTTTTTCGCGCTAAGAACAATCTTTTTTGGGCGAAGAACGTAATTTGTCAGGAAAAAAACTTCAGTCTTGCTCACACACGAAATGTTGTCTTATTTGTGCGAAAACAAGTTTTGTTTCACGCAAAAACTATATATATTATAAAGCGTTTTCACCCAAAAAAAACTTTTTTTTCACACTGAAAATGCAGTTTTTTTCACACAGAGAATTTTGTTTTATTCGCGCAAAAAAAAATTTTTTGCGCAAAAACTGTATAATTTATTAAGGGTTTTTCGCGCAATGAAGGTGTTATTTATTCAGGCAAAAAGTACTGGTTTTTTCAGACAGAAGCTCGCAGTCTTATTTGCTGGAAACAAAGTTTTTCTTAGCGCGGAAACTGTGTAAATTATATTGAGTTTTTGCACAAAGAATGTTGTTTATTTTCGCATGAAGAATTTTGTTTGGTTCCATGCAAATAAATGCATTTTTCCTTCTCAAAAGTGTTGTATTTCCAGAGAGAAAATGTCTGTTTTGTTCACGCGAAAAATTTTTGTTTTTCTCGCGAGAGCCTATTTATGTTATAGATACGGATTTTTTTCAAGAGAAGAAATAGATCAACTTTTTTCGCGTAATCCCTTTATGTTATACAAAGTTTTTTGCCCGAATGAACAATCATAATCAATTTCTTACATGATATAAATGGTTCTCTACACACGATTTTCCAATGGTTTAAGCTCATGTCAACGGCACAGCTTTAGCTAGTTAAGAACCATCATTTTTAAACAGAAGGCATCCACTTCAACAACAGTGACTGAAGGAACAGCATCTGCTACACCATCTACTACAACTACTAGGAGGATTTTCAGTATTAAGGTAAGAAATAAGAGCTGGATCTCTTTTACTAGCTGAGAAACTCAACTCACTGCGCTACGGAGTGTGAATCTTTAAATTAATTACAAATACATCATGATCAATAACTCGGCTTTTTATTGGAATGAATAGTCAAGACAATAAAAGTCCATAGATGGATGAAAAACCAGAATCCCAGCAAGTTTTCCTCCACCATCATCTCCCGTCTTTGATATCCCATCAAAAAGGAATAGTCAAGACGCTGAAAGTCAATTGATGATTGACCGATGAATTTTGTGATGATCCGATGTACACCATAACCTACCAATTTCCAGAAGACTCCACTCACCCCTATTCTGACCTTCATTCAAGTCTGTGATACAACCGGCGTTACACTACATGAATTTTTCTGCTACCTTGATGATACCGAAACCAAATAATAGTTTAGACAACAACAAAAGAAAAGTTGTGATGGATTTTGAAGACAACACACTTCTCTGACCAACCAAGAATCATTTTCAGGAGGTCGACATCAACAACCTGAATGCCTTCATCCACAAGAAATCTTTTCTGCTACACCAGCAAAACAGAGTTGAAAAAACAACATCAGTTCAAGCTCTACCAACAGCTATGAGGGTGTTTGCCGATGAATTTCGCGAAGAATCGATGTACACCATAACCTACATATTTCCAAAGGCGCCATTCAGATTTATTTCAATCTTCATTTAAGCCTCTGATACAATGGATGTTACACAACATGACTTTCTCTACTATTTTGATGATACCGAAACAACATTCAGCACACACTACCACACACTACCAACAATGGTCAGAACCAAACTATGAACATAAGACCTGTGACCAAATGGATGCTTACTTTGAAATTATCACTTTTGATACTTTCCCTGACAGCACAATCCTGATATTTGGCAGACTCTTCACTTGAAAGACTTTGAAGATTAGACAGTAAATGTCAGCCATGCCTATTGCTCAGACAGCCATCTACAAATTCTTTCCCTGTTGTTGGGTGATTCGGTTCTAAAAGCGAGAAGAGTTTTGAAGTTTTTCCTATTTGATGATGCTGTTGACAAGGATGACAAAGCGATGATGAACAAAATCAAATTGAAGTAATTGCATATAACTAAATCATCAAAATCTACTACACCAGCAATCAGAGAAGTTTCCTTCTCAGCCAATAACTCCTACAGCTCCAATAGCTAATGTTGAAAATTCATCTTTAATAAAAGCCTACCTTTCAACAATTCTTTACACTTCATACAATCGGAATGCAATAGTAATAAAGACCAAAGTATCTGAACAAGTTCAAATCGAATAACTGCAGATGACTGCTCCTTCTCAACTCACAACTATTACAACTCCAATAGTTGTTGCTGGAAAATCATCTTCAACGAAACCCTGCAGCTCAACATTTCCCTCACACTTTATGCAATCAAAGTACAGCATCAATAAAGACTCTACAAGAAGTCAACAAGGTCAAATCGAAGTAATTAAATATGAGGAAGGAATAACATCTACTGCAGCAGCAACTGTGGCTCTTAAAAATGATAAGGTAAACATTAATAAACAAGTCTTTTACTTTATGTACATCAAATAACTGAGAACAAATGCATTGATTGTAATTTTTGCATTTTGTGGACATAGGCCTCCTTTGAACGCCCTTTTGAATCAAAACATAGTGGTAGTAAATATTTGAACCAAAAACCGGAAGATTTGGACTTACTCATAGTCAAACACAGATTCAGCTGATGCGGTTTTACTTTGTGCTGTAATGTTAATGCGCTTTTAATTTCCTCCTTTGTTATTCATGTAAGGTTAAGGTATTTTAGTAAATATTATCATTATCGTTACAATAAATATCTTTGTTTCCGTGCAAAAAATTCTGGTTTTTGTGCACGAAAAACATGGTTTTGTGTAAAACAAAATGCTGTTTCCCGCGCAAAAAAAAATTGTTCTTTCTCACAAAAAACTGTGTTTTTTTATGAAAGCTTTTTATGATATGTGTAGTTTTTCGCGCAAAGATATCGTTTTTTTTTACAAAAAAATACGTTTTTTATTTTACAAAATCTTTTTTTCACGCAAAAAGTAGTGTTTAGTTGCACGAACAAATGTTGTTTTGCTTTGTGTGAAATATAGTGTTTCATTGTCACAAAAAATTGTTTTGTTGATGAAAACCGCTATCTAAGATAGATGACATTTCACGCGAAAAAGTGTTGTTTTTCCGAGCGAGGAAATGCTATCTTTCGCGGATAAATGTTTTTTGCAAACCAAATTTGTGTTTTCTTTGCGTTAAAAAGCACACATTTTTTAAACACTCGGTACTTTCTTTCAACAATATAATATAATTATTCAATACGTATCTATGAACATGATTATGTATAGAAACAGTTTAAGTTTTGCTTTAATGAAACTATACCAATAACTATACAACTTTAATCTAACAATCAAACTCACAATACAAAACCCAGTATGAACTTACATTTTTATACACCAGTCAACTTCATAATCTAAATGGACAAGAAAAGTCCCAATATAAACTCCCTGCAAAATATATGCAACACAAAAAGTTAAAACACGTTGTGCACACAAAAAGGTACCAGACAACCCAAAACCCAAAAATATCTCTAAACTTCTGGTGAACACAAAAAGTCACCCCAGCCCCAATAAACAGGACCAGGAGACCCTCCATCACAATACCGTAACACACAAATCATTGTATAAATCAACATTCCACCCTATAAACTCAATACATTCTGAACAACCGGTTCGCACAAAAAGGTACCTCACATGTTCTCACGCTTACTTTAAGTACAACTGGAACCGAGAGAACCTTCTCCTTAGACTCTATGACAGAGATCTGCTCCCTTATTACTACTGATGATGCAAAAATGCTTTCATTTAAATTTTCACCAAAAATTTTCTAGGATTACCTAATTAAAAAAGTCAAAAAAAACATAATGGTTTCAATTGTTCTAAACATGTTGCAGAAAGAGTTTCTTGTACGTTTTTGTGATGAATTATCTAAGATTAAACTTTTAAAAACGTTAAATACACGTATGTATTGTTAAGTGAATAAAACTTAATTTAGAAACCAAATTTGTTGCATTTTTCTGGTAACTAAATAAAAGTTAACCAAAAAGAAAATGCAAATAAAACATGATAGCTTTCAAGTGGTTCAAATGACAAGTGATACATGTTATAAAGAAATTGTGACTGAATTCCCAAAAAAAATAACTACTGACGTTGAATAAACCATCTGAAATTAGAATTGAAAAAATGCAATATTATTGATGTCTTTTTCAGGATTGTTTAAAACTCTCCCTAGTCTTAACATATCAAAAAAATTAGAAACTAGTTCATTTTATAAAGTCATGAAACGAATAGATATAAACTGTTTTCTGAACATTTTTTTTCAAATGTACACCGAACACAGTTTGAGACTTCTTATTGGAAAGTCATATAAATGTAGCAGGCTCCTAATATTCGTTTAACAGACTGAGTTCCTACTAAGCAATTGTGAAAAAAAGGTCTTTTCAATTTATATGGTAGCAAAGAAAAGTTTTTTTGTTTTAAAAACTGTTTGTTAAGCATTTTGTTTCAACGATTATTTATGACCAATAATAAACGTTTTGATAAATACTTCTTTGTTGGGGTTCATACTGGGCCAGTAGACATACCAGTTAGCCAACTGTAGAATAACAATGCAGGGGAACAAGAGTCTGCAAACTTGGGGAGAAAAGTTCTTGTTAGCTTATTAAAGCAAGAATTTAATTAAATGAGATTGGTATATCGAGCTACCCCACGAATTATGGCAAAGAAATTGTCAAATTTTACTCTTCATTTACTTCTTCTCGTAAATACTTTCAAATCCAAACTTAGGTTACTGATTTGACTTTGTTATCGCGAGTGCACTCTTGAATGTTCTGGCGATCATTTATTTTGAAACTTTTACCAAAGTGTCAAATGCCAAGGCATTTATTCGCAATTGACAAACAAAAAGTCAGTTCTAGTAAATGCTGTGGTAATTGAGTTGAAGTTTAACAGAAAGTTAACTATTACAGACTGAAGTTATCAAACGTACTCCCGAGAGGAACACTCAATCAAAACCTGAAGGACCTCATTGCAACAATTGTAAGAGAGCTTTATCTGTACCTCTTGGTATTCTTAAAAAACAGTGTATATGTGGGAAATGGGTATGCCTCAAAGAGAGTTGTTACTTCTTTTATCCTCTTGAGAAGAGTCTGGCAAAGCACATTACACTTCAACATATCCCAAACGCAAAATTAAATGAGTGCTTACATTGTGGAAACTTTAAAGATCGAAGACTGAACAAATGTTCTGTTTGTGGGGCTTTATGGTGCGTAAGGGGAAACTGCACATTTGAAACACGTATCAAGCGTAGCATGACTATTCATAAAGCAAAGTGTGGAAAGAACAAAACAAAGGTTGGTCAACAAATATCTGTTACGTTTGCAACTCCTAACCCATCAGCAAATGAAATTATGAACTATTTCACATGTAAGGCTAATGTTTTTTTTTTTAAACGGCAACTCAAGCAAGTTAGGTAAATCATCTCCTGGATGTCCTCTCCTGTTCTCTCTGAAGTTCCCAAGTTTGCAGTTCTCTTCCCTTTTTATGCTATATGTTATTGTGTGAGCTGTTGTAACACTTGGTTTGTTTATGTTACCTACAATTTTTTCGCAATAATTTAATGCAGTTCTTATCACCAGCTATTGAAGCTTCTCAATTGTTTTGCAGAGCTCACTTTTTGTCTTGCAAGTCACGCAATTCTGTGAAATCATGGCTGAAGTTTATAGCACTTGCATCCAGAAAGTTAGCAATCTCTACAACGTTGAACTTGTGTTCTTTGCTAACTCGACACATTGAATACGCTCAACAGTTCCTAAAGTCTCCAAATTTTTCATTTATACACAAAAAATGACCCAAATTGTTTTTCTTCATTTCTGCATCATACTTTGGCTCATAACTTGCTGTAACACCTGATTTGGCCCAGTTACCTCCTAGTTTTTCCAATTTAAATTATGCACCTGGAGCATATGCTACAAACTATTGAAGCGTGAACGCACTCTTTGCTTCACAATGATCGGCATTCAAGTCATGCGTCCTTCTATCATCGCTATTCCTAATGATTCATGGCAAGCTTTTTCTAAGGTGTAACCTATATTCTTTAACTTCATAAGATAAAAATTGTATATGGAACAATTGATCACTTTGTTCAAAGCGACAATCAATTTTTCATTAAACACATGAATATAAATTCATCCAGTTTTTTCCACAATCTCTTATTAGGAAAAAACAAGTCACCACTTTTTACTCAACTTTGCAAGTCAGAGTTAAGTGGATAGTAAAGACTTAGACTACCAAATGGAACTCACTGTTTTTTTTTAGAATTGAGAAATAATATGAGGACCAACGACAAGGAAAAAAGTAATTTCTTCAATTCTGATAATGCAACAAAAGATGATGCAGCTGCTTTCTAAAAACTAGCCCTCACAAAGTAATTCAATTAAATAATTTGAATTGTGATGTGTAACGAATTCACTTATTTACATGATATGAAGCTGTCAGTTTCACAACTAATAGTGGGAATTAGAATGCACTAGTGATAGTGATAGTGATAGTCACAGAATATCATTGTAGTTTATTGTGTTTGAATGAAAGATTTTTTGCTTCGATAGCATAAAACAATACATAACAGCAAAGAGTGCAAAGTAGTTTACATCAATTCATTGCAAGTTATATAACACTGAAATTCATAAAAGGCATGTTACAGACAATGGAGTTCTATCAATACACCTTAAGCCCTAGCAGGTGAAGAGTAAGCACTCCTAGTGTGAGAGTGTCAGTGGAGTTATTGACCTAACAAGAAAAGTTTGCCATTTTTCCAGTTACTGTATGGGTGGTAGCTCTGAATGCCAGCATGGGTTGCGGCAGGAGCAAGTCCCATTTGTTGGGCTGCCGTTTTAGCAGTAGTGACCTTAAAGAATCCCCTAGCACCCTGGTGTTTCTTTCCACTACACCTTTAGACTGTGAGTGGTGAGGTACAGCCCTGGTCTTGTTTATGTTCCACATGGAGGACAGTTCTTACCTCAAATTACTCTTAAATTAGGCCCCCTGGCCGGTATATGATTTTTAATTAAGAGAGGACTCTTTAATCAAGGACAGCGGCCACCACAGGGGCAGTTGCATCAGGCAAAGCTAACGCGTCTTGCCAGCGGCTAAAATGATCTGTCAAAACCAAGTTCCAACTGTTCCCTCTTTCTGTTTCGGGCGACGGTCTGACAAGGTCAACTGCTAGTTTCTGCCAGGGGTGGCCAGCATACATGTGTTGCCTATAGGGGTTAGGACAGGCCCCTCCACTCTTCGCATGTTAGCAGACCACACAACTTTGTACAAGGCGCCTGACACCAGCATAAACCTCTGGCCAGGACCAGGTGTATAACAGCCCCTGTTGGGTCTAGGTGATCCATTGATGCCTCAACTCATGGACTCACCACATGACAGCTACCTAGTCCTGGATGCCAGAGAGTGCACCAATCAAACGACTTCTTTATGGCCACACAGAGCTCTGGAACACCGTTAGGGCGAATCCCCATGGCTGATTGCTGGCGGGCTAGTATCCGTAGGTCCCCCCTTTAAAGTTCCAGTTCTTGGGTCAGGGTGTGACTTCCCAGAATCGCTGCATACATCACAGCTACTTCATGCTGGCCTTCTGGTTGCACCCGAATTAACGCAGTGCATGAGGTAGCCGTGTCTTGGCGACCTATGACTGAGACACCGTTGCTGGTAGAGAGGGGTTTTTTCTTGGTGGGGAGACAGTTCCTTGGTCACTTTGACCTTAGTAAGAAAACCGTCTCGCTTTTGAATACGTTGACACTGATTGCAGGTGTTTGGGCAGCGCTCACTGAGTCGGTCAGTGTTGCTATGGTGAAAACCTTTTCAATTGTCGATTGAGAACTGAAAGTCAGAGAGAATTTCTAGCCATCTGGCTACTTGACTTAGCAATTATCTGTATCGGCAAGGTCACAACAGAGAGGCCTGGTCAGTGCTGAGCTGAAATTTCTGTTCATATAGGTATAGCTGGAAATGCTGTACAGCTTTTATTACCGCCGGAAGCTCCTTTCTGGTGAAACAGTAGTTGCGTTTTGCTGTGGCCAGAATTCTGTTGTGACACGAGATAACATTTTCATGACCCTTTCATATCTGAGACAAGACGGCTCCCAGGCCATCATGTGTCTAGTAGGTAAGAGTCGCGAGGCTCAGGATAGCCTAGAATGGGGACGTGATGAGGCTGTGCTTCAAGTGGGAAAACGACTGCCCCTGTTCTGGGCCCAACGTTCAAAGGGTTTTCTTTGCTATGAATCTGCTGAGCGGTTCTGAAACTGTTACAAAATGTGGTAGGTACTGGCGATAGTACCTTACCTTTCCTAGAAACGCTTGAAAGTTTTCCAGGTTCCGAGGCAAACTCCAAAATTAGCAACAGCAGCAACCTCATGGGGGCCAACAGCAACCCTTTGTTTACTGACTAGGTGTCCTAAGTAACGGACCTGCTTCTGTAGTAAGTCACATGTGTCTGGCTTTAGTTTGAGACTAGCCCATAGTAATTTGCGAAGAACTAACACCAGCCAAATCAACCTGGGTGGTGAAGTTGGGAGAGGTGAAAATTATGTCATCAAATTGGGAGACCACGGTTTCCAATGCAACCAGCAGAAGACCTTCTCCATTAGCTTTTGGAAAGTAGCTCGTGGCGAGGTGGGGCCGAATGGCAGCACCTCCAACTTATATAGTCCCGTCAGAAAGAGATTGCCAATTTTTTGCTGGCGTTTTTTTCCAAGGATACCTGCCAGTACTCACTGACAAGATCAAAGGTGCTGAAGTATGTACTTCCAGCAAGGGCGTCGAGGCTTTCAGGTATTTGGGAAAAGGGATGAGCATCCAGCTGGGTTACTGGGCTCGGCCAACAGTAGTCGATACAAAATCGCAACGGCCCATCGGCCCAATGGCCCATGTTTTTTCTAACAAGGACTACTGGAGAACTCAATGCTCCGGTGGAAGGTTCTATCAGACTTTTACTCGACAATAGGGTTATTTGTTTCTCTGTTTCTTCTTCCTTATGTGGTCCGAGCGGGTAGGGGTGGGTGGTTAGCGGATAGGTTTAGCACCTGGTAGAAGGGAGATACTATGTTCTGCCAGATTGTTGCATCCTACATGTGTGTAGGCCCTGCACTGAAGGTGATTTCATATTGTCCCACCAGCTGGGCTAGGTGCCTTGCCTCTTGGCTGTCTTGATAGTTTTCTAGGTCTTTTTTTGTACAGGTCTTCCGAGTGGATACACACCTTTGGTACCGGGACCTTGGTGGCCGGATGCTCCCTGACCAAGCGTATACGGAGTCCAGAGTGGGACAGTGTCAGATTTAGGAGAGTATAATGCTCAACGGTTCGGCCTGCTTTCAACTCAAAGGGTTGGTCGGTTGGGTCAAGGCATTGCACAACTGTTTGACCTTGGCTGTCTAGATGAAAGATGCTTGTGGCCAACTCGGAAGCGTTGGAGCTCCACCATACCCAGAGCCCGTGGTTTTTGGTGTTTCCTCCCCCAACCAGTGTTGCCTTAGAGCAAGGCGGAAAGGTGACAGTTTGTGTTACGTGTACCTTAGTGACCAGTAGCTTGCCCTGTTGGTCAGTGCATTGTAGAGGGTGGCCGTGTATTGCCACCGTAGCTTCGTGAACGCGTATCCGCCACTTTTGGGATGAAAAGAGTGGTTTCACTAATATGATTTCTCAATCTTTCTTTACCACAGTGAAGGTAATGCCAGTTCGGAATTCTCTAAGGGAGACACGGACCTTAACAGTACCCAGGTAGGGTCCCTTTGAGCCATCCGCCATGACTCCACACAGGGATCCTGCTTGTAGGGTGTTCTTCTTGGTTGGGGATAGACTTTGGAAGATTTTGGATCACAACAGGTTGAAAGCACAGTCAGTGTCCATCAACATGGATGTTGGGTGTCCCCTTATCCATCCTGGAGGAAAACAGGGAACCGGTGGTGACTGGCTGTTCGGAGTCTTTTTGGGAGGTTGGGTGTCTCTGGATCCCCGGGTAACAGTGCTTATTTCCTGCTGGGTTTATTCCATGGGGCAGAGAGTTGGCCCTTTGGTAGTTTGGAGGGAGCCTGCTTCAGAGGAAAATGGTTGAATTTTTCTACTCATTGAACGATTTTGCCATTAGGGCGAGGCAGCTACCGCGGATTGATGGTCATCGGTTCCAGGGGGATGCTTGCCGGTTCTGGGGTTGAGATGCTCGGAGCAGTTACTTGTCCTAACGACTGCATATCATGGATAAATGCTTGCATCGTGGTCAGTATGGTGGTTATTGAATCGGACAATAGTGGGTGAGTTGCTGGCAAGTCTAGTGGTGCAAGGGCGTCAGGGATGATGGTGGACATCTCCATTTTTCTACCATTCTATCCTACCATGGGTACATGAGCTTGGTGCTCTTCCAACGCTGTTTTCATCTGCATTTACTCGTTACCGGCGCTGACTGCATCAGCTAAGTCAGTGGGCTGCATGGCCGAAAAGTGTCTTTGCAAGTAAGCATTTTAGACTGCAGTATTGAACGCATTCAGCATCCTCCTCTGCATTGTTCCGTGAGGGAGGTCAGTGTAGCCGATGGGTACTCGAAGCTCTACCTCACTAGCTTGCCCCCTGAGCGTTTTTTTGTGTTGTCTATGCAGGCTGTTGAGCTGGGACATAGAGTTCTTCGGTGTCAGACCAAAACTTGATCGTAGGGTTGTAAAGATACCCTGCAACTGCAGAGGCTTTCTGCAGTTTGTTGCTCCACCCTATAGCGAACTTCTCAGGGGTAATATGACAGTTTTCTCTGGCCATTCGGTAGTCTCTGCCACTTTTATAAATCTGTTGATAAAGCATTCGACATTTCCTTATCCAGGGCTTTGAAAGTAGCTGGGGCATTGCCTTGCTTGGGTCTCATGATGGCTTGCGATGCTTATGTCCATATATTTATAGCTGTAACTTCTGGGTTGCCAGCAAGTGTTCCACCGGCACTGCGTTCGCTCTGGTCTGCCACCCTTTGCAGAAAGACGGGTAACTCAACTCTGACTCAAGTGATATTCAGCGCAACTGGATCCCAGGCCGGGATCTGTAATTCCAGTGGCTCCAGCAGCTGTAGTGGCAAGTTTAGGGGACATTGTGATAGTGCTGTACACTTTGCAGCTTGTAACAGCCGTTATGAGCTTTGGTGTACTGCTGAAGGGCATAGCAAGCTCTACGAGCTTACAGACAGTAGTGTAGGGACACTGCTTATGGATATTCTGTTGGGGTCAATGTTACCAGCTGAGTCATACTCCAAGCTGAAGTAACCTCAGCAGCTGAGTCTGTATAGCTGGTACATGACTCTGTCTCTCTCCTTCTTACAGCACTGATATCTTTATTTCAGGGCAAAGCGAATCAACGAGCCTATAGGGAATATGGTAAGCGCCTGTACTTGACACAGACAGACACACAGACAGCATTTAGTTTTCTATACTGTGCTGGGATGCCTACAGAGATATCTGGTAGTATATACTGCTTCAGTAGTTGTCTGAATCTAATCTACATAGGTCAATGTTCAATGGTAGCTGGCCTGTAATGCATTTGCAGAGCCAGAGGGTAGCGGGAAAGAGCACAGCATGGGAAGGGACAGTTTACCGCACCGCTGCCACCAATTTAGTGGAATCTGGTCTGGTTTCCATGGATATCCATTATTCTCGATTATGATGCTTCTCTCCGGAGGGGACACCATGCTGCTTGACTTTGACAGCTATGCAATGGAATCAATTATCCGACAAATACAGAGCCCATGGCTCACACAGAAAAAAACAGGGCAGTTTGAATACCAGCTTTATTTCTCAACAACCATAGTCCTAGGGGAGCAATTCACTAGGTTATCGGCAAGGCATGAAAAATGAATGCACAGAATATGAACAATGCCAGCCCTTTTATAGGTAACTGGCAAAAAGTAATTACCATAAAATCACACAATGGTAAAGGCACAGGAAGTAATTAGACCAATGCGCTAATATATAAATTACTAACCAACCATGCAATGTACAAAGTTTAAATGAAATAAGCGCATAGTGGCTACAACCAGAGTGCTGTCTCCTACTGTCCAATTAGACTTTCGTCCAGGGTCCCAAGGAACTGGTTAGCTTGTCGTCTTGAATACTTCGGATGCGAGGAAGGGTACTTCTGGTTCTTATCTTAGAGCAGTATCCTAAGTAGTTGTGGAAGTCCTCTGCTATTCAAGTCATCTTTGACCGGCCCTGAGTTACCGTACTGGGATGGCAGGGGTCAACACCGGCGCTGTTGTGGTCACTACCGGCACTTGACACTGTGCTACGGTCGCAGTAAGGCTTTCCTACTGGCACTGCATCTTACAGATTGCTGTAGGTTAATCTTTAGGACAATTGATGTGGAGATAGTGTGGCAAAATCCCAGTTTACTATTATTGTTCACAAAAATCTACGAAAATATACTGTACAAGTACATATACTGAAGAATGCGCCTACATTTAAAACGTTCCTAGAAGTACAATCTAACTACCCGAAGAGCATTCTGATAATCACACTTTACGTGCATACACAATATACATAAAAGCGCTATAAACCCATATGTACAACATAATAACATGTACAATATACATATGCGTACAAGACACACACACGCACACACGCACGCACGCACGCACACACGCACGCACGCACACACGCACGCACACACACACGCACGCATGTACAATATTCATACATGTACAGCTATCATATGTGTAAAGTATATACACCTGTAAAGTATAGATACGTATACAACTTACATATGTCTATATTATACATGTGTGAACAGCATTCAAATGTTACAGTATACATGTGCAAACAATATAAATGCTTGAAAGATATGCATACATGTACAATATAACCACATGTACAATATATGTACATATACCAATATACGATGTGTGATATACCTAAAATTTCAGTATACTGACCTGCAGATACGTTTTAAATACCTGTACAATTTACCTGCATGTAGAGTAGTTATGCATCAACTTAGTATTGTGATGGAAATGCATAGAGCTGTCGTGCGCAGCAGTAGGTGCTACTGGCATAGTAATCACTATGAGTGAGCAGTTGTTGGCAAGCAACAAGGTCAGGCTTGTTCAAGCAGGATAGCACAGAATCTTACCAGGCAGAGCAGACGATTAAGGGACCCTCAAATGAGTCAAGATCAGGCATTAAGGACTGAAGCTATGGACTGAGGTGGTAATGTTATACGAGTACGCTACTAACTGTTAACACTTGAATTATTTGGAGGATAGCCAACTTAATACGTCAGGTTTTGTGCACTCTTGTATTCAATCTATTTGATTTGATATGATCCATTATAATTAGTTGCTGTGATATAGGATGTGATTACATAATACCTATCACCCTGTGCATATAATGAGCATACAAGTTTTAACTGAGAAGAACATTGGGAGTAGCACAATTCATTTAAAACCAGTAGGCATACTTTGCAGTTAAAGCCTGGTTCACATTGGTCACTGAAAGTCCCTGATGCATCACTGACAGTGTCACTGATGCATCGCTGACAATGTCACTGATGCATCACTGACAGTGTCACTGATGCATCACTGAAATGATGTTCACATTATAATAATTCAGCCCATTGAAACTTGAAAAACAACAAAACCTGAATTTTCACCAGCTTCAATAAACAGGGAACTGGGATAGATTGTCTCAATAAAATATGTTATTTTTACGTCAACACAAGCAGTTTAAGAAAAATCTCTCGGTAAACCTAGACTTTGATCTTAGTATCAATAACTGGATGCAACATGGTAATGTCGGCTTTTGTTAGAGTGAGTCTCGAAATGTAAGCCTACACACAGCAATTGAAAAACACCTTACTTTTAATATTAGTAGTCTGCAATGAATAAATGATAATTCTTTGGATAATATTGGAAGTCGTAGTTTTTGTTTCAACTGCCAGGTGAGGGGATACATGTATTTTAGATCTGAGATATTCACAATGTAAGAATGAAGCCTAAAGGCTGAATAACTGTTCGTATTTGAAAAAAGGCTTGAAGTGTGAATGAGTAAAGAAAGAAAAGTTTTTTCACTTCAGATGCGTGACATCTTGCCACTTTATAGCAATGACAGTGTGACAAGTGTGACATTGGAGCTCATGCGTTGAAACTCAAGCAAGAATTACAATTATTGGTACAGGTAATACCGCACAATAAATAGCCGTGGAAAACGTTATAAATCGATGGTCTAATAAGTCTAATAGTAGTTGGTCTAATAAGTAATAATTATGAAACTAAATTCAGCGTGGCATATTATTATTATTAGTATTATTGTAATGATTAAAAGTAATAATAACAATAATCTCTTAGAACTGATTATCAAGAATAATAATTATATCATAATCATTGCCCTTAATATTATGATATTAATCAATCGTCAGTAATCATCAACCAATCAATGTTGCATACCATTATGTTCTGTAACCACCACGATCAATGCCTGCTACTAATGTTTTAATAGCTATGTACTACTAATGTTTTAATAGCTATGTACTACTAATGTTATAATAGCTATGTACTAATAATGTTTTAATAGCTATGTACTACTAATGTTATAATAGCTATGTACTACTAATGTTATAATAGCTATGTACTACTAATGGTATAATAGCTATGTACTACTAATGGTATAATAGCTATGTACTACTAATGCGTAATAATACTTGTTAGATGAAGGGTTTGTAAGAGAAACAAGAAGACATGCTCACTCACCAGTAAATCGTAGCTCAAGAAGAGCGCTCTTATCTAGATGACGTCAATCATCCAGGTCTTCTCCAGTCAGCCAAGTTCCCGAAATCCGTGTATGTTCCCGTATTCCTTGGGTATGCCAATACGGATAGAACCTACGTTATAACCAAAAACTTCCCGTAAAACACAGACTCGTCATTGAACAACCCTCCCTTTGATAAACCCAGTGAGCAATCAAGCTGACATCCATACCATGGAACCAACTGCCATAGCCTGAGATCAAACCCAACTAGTCATGGTTAGCTGAAGCACTAGCCTTTAATCGTATGTCAAGCCTAAATACCGGGAGTGAAGACCAAAGCCTCAAGCCATACATACCTGAGATAATTACCTGTAACAGATACATACTTCATTAATACTTTTACCTCCATACCATACCTGTCCCTCGATACCTGATCAGTAGTAATAAGGGAGTAGATCTCTGCCATGGAGTCTAAGAAGGAGAAATCTTTCCCGGTTCCATGTCTATCAAAATGAACAGTACCAAGAAAATAATCTTCACATAGGCCAAGTGTTCAACCAAATGCTTCCTTGCTACTCATTGTAGAAGGTGTGATGTTCGATTTTTTGTATTTATTTGGTTTATATCATCAACAAAGATATACATGCAAGAGCAAAAGAGAAAACATTCAATGACAGGGTCCATCTGTGCATAAGCATTCTATATCAATGAGCAATGTTGTGGCGAACATTTAAAACCAAAAGAAAGGGGTGACCCCCGGCTAAGCAAGTATAGACATACTGTACATTCAAGGTCACACTTTTTGTCCAAGTCGTGAACTTGAGATGGAAAAGTGTTTAAACAGAATCTATGATTTTGTCGTGAATTCAACATGGAAAGTGAAAGGTAGACAGATGAACTCAGAGTCTAGCGAACTTTGTTGACTTGGTGTCAATATTTGGTAAACCTAGAACGAAACTTTAATTAAAACAGTAAAGGTACACAATGTGCATGTTTAGTAAAGCAGTTTGTTCAAACAAGGCATGATGTAAGTGTATCTGGGCTTTTTTATGTACAATTCATAAAATCATTTATTGAAAGATGGCTAATGAATACAGATACAAATCAGCAGCACTACTACCCTGAGATTTAATGCCTGAACTCAGTTTAAATTGAGCAAATAACGTTTAATGTAAAATTAGT
Source organism: Cryptosula pallasiana (assembly GCA_945261195.1). NCBI lineage: Eukaryota > Metazoa > Bryozoa > Gymnolaemata > Cheilostomatida > Cryptosulidae > Cryptosula > Cryptosula pallasiana. Next base: position 23,768,372 of record OX183132.1, read on the forward strand.
ATTTGTACCGCCTGTTACTCAGAGTTCAAATATAAAACTTTGGTGATCAGTGCAAGTTGTTTTATCAATGGAACTTTTAAGTTAGACAACAACCAATAAGCAAACTCACAACTTTAAGATTGCGGACTTCTATAAAACTTTGGCCTGTAAATCTTAAGGCAATTATTTTAATTTTAATAATTAAAATTAATTATTAATTCTGGTCATTTGCAAACATTACGCGATGTGATTAGTTAAACTTGATGATTTATACTCCGAAGCCACCATTTGCTTATCACAGCAAGTGTTTGATCTATTTGTTCTGTGGCATGTGAAAATTTGTCCGTGGATACTTAATTGAAACTTTGACATATTTCTAAAGTGGTAGAAGCTTACATATGCCATCGGAAATTTATTTTCTTTTAGGAAAGACTACGTCTTCATTTTATTTATGGTTAGCAAACAGGGGGCTAACAATTAGATTTTTTCAATGCCCTTCCTCAATTTAAAGGTGGTTGTACAGTCAGGTGAGAGTTTGAGATGCCGACCCTTGGTTAAAACTCATTGATGGGAAAATAGTAAGAGTTCACCTAAAGAAAACCTTATTTGTGCGAGGAAAACACAACGGTGTACCACAATATGTACCCCCAACCTTGGTCGTTATAGTTCTGTTGTAGGGGTTACTATTCACACCATTAACTTTCTTAACATAAATAACGTTTTCATCATCATATCAACTGTTAATGTGACTATTATCATTATTGCTTGACACATGTTTCTCAGTGAAAACATTGCTTCCTGTTTCATCATTTCCATTAATTGGTAACATTGTATGATTGATTTATGAATAGAGAGTCAAAGAAACAACACTGTCCCAAGATTTATATAATGAGTAATTAAACTAAAAACCAGAGGTTGCCTCCTCTTTTTGCAAACAACAAATTACGCAAATCAAGTACAAAGCTAATCCAGAAACAATTACTCGTGCTGCGAGAAATTTACAGTTTTATATGTAACACTGTTAATATAAAAACAGGGAGCTGCACTGTTTAGCAGAGAATTAATTGACAAAAACACAATTGCTAATTTTGAGTATAAAGTAAGGTTATTAGTTGGTTAACAAAACTTGCTCAGATTTGACTCAGACTTGACTTCTTACTCGACCTAGATTTACATGCTACCTTCAACAACAATCCATGTTTTTATCAATGGCTAAGACATTAAATATGTTCCAAAGCTACAAAATGACAATATATAACGTTCTGTTTGGAATAATAATAACAACAGTAGCTCTTCTACTTAAGGGTGGTGGATTTGGTGGATTTGGTGGATTTGGGGGTGCAATTGAAACAGCAGCCTCGAATTAGTTTTTCATGGTTCAGGCCCATTGTATTATCACCTTTTCATTATCCATAAGGTGCTAACGTTTTCATGATCTTTTGTACGGTGTTGTATATTGTAGTTGAATTTGTAGGGTGGCCGTTAAGTTCCAATAATTGCATATAGTAAACAGATTCCGTTCAGCTGAGCACTTGTGTGTTGTGAGCAGGCAATGTATCCTGGGAAGCGTTAGCTGAGACGATCATGGGCTTGCTTGGTTGAAGGAACTGAGTAGCAGTGGAAGACATGAGTCAAGCCTATAGCATACAGAGGAGCCAAGGTCGCCTGTACTCCTGAAAACCGTTAATTTTCCAGGAAGTCATCGTGTATTTTGAATTGTAACGGTAACTGGTTTCTTCTGTGCCAGCCTTTGCTGGAGTTGTGTCATATTGATTCTTTGGTGCCAGCTTGACTGTAGCCGATCATCAGGTGTCTTATATTTCAACTGCGTTTCAAACTGTGCATGCTCCTATAAATGAAGGAGCTTTTCACCCTAAAGGCTAGATCTGTTTGTGCACTTGGACAAAGAGTTCGCTTCTGCAAGCTTTTGTGACATTAATACAATAAAGTGTATCAAGCATTCCGTCTGTGGATTATGTCTGGCTGGTTGCCACCTTGTTAGTTGTTCCTCCTTGTCAGTAAGTCCTAGCGTGTAGGCTGTATACCGTCCAGGCATCAAGTCCAGAGTGATTATATTACCTCACGGGTAGCGCTCCTGACCCTGTACTACTGTTACAGCTACATGGCGCACAGTAGGTGTAAGCAACAGGACAGTCCGGTAGACTGTTACAGAGCATCACACGACCAACTCTCTCTGGTGTTGTTCAGTAAAGGCACATGGCACACACATAACCTGTACATTGGTAGTAGTAACATATGAGCAGATCCCCTACCAAGTGTTTTTTTGTGGATTTGATCTTGGGGGTTATGCAATGAGTTACGACGTTGGATGAATTCGCCGAGTTTATATTGTATTTCATTTGAGAGGCATTTGAGTTTTGATTATTTTTTTACTTAGTTTGAACTTATATGGTATATAGATTTTGAATGTATGGCATTCAAGTTTTGATAATTTTTTACATAATTATATACATTTATTACGTAATAAGCAGAGCTAAATCTACCCATATAATATAGCTAGAGTCAGTAAAGACTAAGTAATACAAAGCACTAAGTCTTGTAATGATAATCAATGAAAAGTCTTTTCCTTTACATCGCATCTTAAAAAATCCTCAAATGAGGTGTGGTAACACGTCTGACATCATACCAAAGAACACTTTTATTTTTCGGTTTTCCCTTTCTACCCAAATATACAACGTTAAACGGAAGGGGTAAATATCACAGCTGAAGGTTTTAGCTATTTCAACTGGACAAAAACGTATTTTGGGTTCGGGTTCATTTATATCTGAAGGATCATGGTAGCAAACTTGAGAATATCTACACTTCTCCTTACTTGATGGATGTATCACACCAGTCGCACGTATAATGCTTGGGATAGAAAGATCTTCAAATGTTTTGCAAACAAGAACTTTTGGTGAGTCAATCACTTGAGAACCTTTAGACTTTTCTATGAATCAACATATGATTATATACATTTATTGTATAATAAGTAGGGAAAGTCTCTCAATATAATTAGAGTCGGTAAATAGTAAGTAATACAAAACAGTACAACTTGTAATGTCAATCAATACACAGGCTTTTTTCATACATTCACTATCCGCTTGAGACTACCTGTTGTCAGCATTTGATATTGAGTTTACATACCATCAACACCAAGCTGTTCATCAAAATCTTGTAATTCTTTTTCTAGGAATTCCTTAAGAACTTCATCCTCACTATTCGTTTTCGTTAGCACCTCATTGGAATTTGTTTGTGTGCAATATTGCTCCCAATCACTAGCGTTGGTTGAAGAAATGAAGACAACATTGTGGTATGGAATAGGATTTCCATTCTTACTCTGTTTTTTTCCTTTGTAAATCATCACACCAGGTGCACATCTTTTAGCTTCCTCGTTGTATCTGATTGGTAGTAAAAGCTTTCTCGTCTCCCTTTTTCCATTCTTTTCAGCGACATAGCGAATGCAATTTACAATGGATTCTTTGCCATTGAATCGGAAAGGGATGAATCTTTCTACAACTTCGATGTAAGCAAAAATGAAACAATCTTTGAAATTGCTGAGATACTCGATGTCGTAAGCGAGTTTGAGTTCTTCTTCACTCATTTTTCTCAGTTTTTCAGCTTCAGCGGTAGCTTCCATTGTGGTTAAGCGTTTTGTGCTGATACGTTTGACATTGTAGTAAGTAGTCTCTGGTTTTTTTGAGTTTTCCATCTCACCCAACTACAAAATGTTGAAAGGTAATGGGTAGTTATCAACATTGAAGCTTTCAACTACTCTACTTGGGCAAACAACTTTCTGAAATTTCGCTCCAGTTGAATTATCAAGACAAGTGAGAATGTAGTAATTTCTGTATGCACCAGTACTCTGTTCAATAGAAACGATTTGCAAAACTGATGGAACAGGAAGTGATGCTAGTGTAAGAAACCCTCCAATCTTTTTCAAATCACATGCCTTTCATTTTTGGAGAGATTTGGTCATCTTGAGAGCTCTGTCAGTATCAGTGAGCAATTATTTTTGTTCCATATTGTTTGATGTTGTGGGTAAAACCAGTTTTGGAAGAGCTCGTCTCTTTATTGTTGCTTCTTTTGTGACAGAGTTAGAGTTTTTTCTTTTGGAGGGTGTTTTAAATGTTTTTTGTTTGTTTTCGATTGGCTCTAAGTCCGCGTAAGAAGCAGAAAAATGCTCCATAGTATTCTAAAAAAGAAAGAACTAGTATATAATTCAGCTTTTCATGTGGAACTAAAAGATTATTTCTTTCATACTTTACATTATAGCTAAACTAATTTTGATCTTTGCTAGGTAGGGAATAATAAACTTTTTAAAATTCTACCTTTTATAAAGAGAAAGTTTCTAGTAGTTGCAATGGAAAGTGTAGTAGATGTTACTTCTCCGCTCATTGTTGTAGAACTGGAAGCTTTCTGTGTGAAAAAAGTGGCTCTTAAATAGCTAAAGTTGCACTGGTTGAACTCTATGAATACCAACCTTCTTTATAATATAACTATAAGTCAGAATTTTGTTCACGCGAAAACCAATGTTTTCGCGGGAATAAAGAATTTATTTTCCCGCGAATAGAAACTGTTGCTTTCGCGGGAATACAACTTTTATTTTCACGCGGATACAAACCAATGTTTTCGCGGGAAGAAATAATTTATTTTCACGCGAATAGAAACAGTTGCTTTCGCGGGAATACAAATTTTATTTTCACGCGAATACAAACCAATGCTTTCGCGAGAATAAATACTTTATTTTCACGCGAATGGAAACCGTTGCTTTCGCGGGAATAAATATTTTATTTTCACGCGAATGGAAACCACTGCTTTCGCGGGAATACAAATTTTATTTTCACGCAAATACAAACCAATGCTTTCGCGTGAAAATAAATTATTTATTCCTGCGAAAGCAACGGTTTCCATTCGCGTGAAAATAAAGTATTTTTTCCCGCGAAAGCATTGGTTTGTATCCGCGTAAAAATAAAATTTGTATTCCCGCGAAAGCAACAGTTTCTATTCGTGTGAAAATAAGTTATTTATTCCCGCGACAGCAACGGTTTCCCTTCGCGTGAAAATAAAGTATTTATTCCCGCGAAAGCATTGGTTTGTATCCACGTGAAAATAAAATTTGTATTCCCGCGAAAGCAACAGTTTTTATTCGCGTGAAAATAAATTATTTATTCCCGCGAAAACAACGGTTTCCATTCGCGTGAAAACAAAGTATTTATTCCCGCGAAAGCAACAGTTTCCATTCATGTGAAAATAAATTATTTATTCCCGCAAAAGCATTGGTTTGTATCCGCGTGAAAATAAAATTTGTATTCCCGCGAAAGCAACAGTTTCTATTCGCGTGAAAATAAATTATTTATTCCCGCGAAAGCAACGGTTTCCCTTCACGTGAAAATAAAGTACTTATTCCCCCGAAAGCATTGGTTTGTATCTGTGTGAAAATAAAATTTGTATTCCAGCGAAAGCAACAGTTTCTATTCGCGTGAAAATAAATTATTTATTCCCGCGAAAACAACGGTTTCCATTCGCGTGAAAACAAAGTATTTATTCCGGCGAAAGCAACGGTTTCCATTCCCGCGAAAATAAAATCTTTATTCCCGCGAAAGCAACGATTTCCATTCGCGTGAAAATAAATTATTTATTCCCGTGAAAGCATTGGTTTTCGCGTGGAAAAAATTCTGATTCATAGTTATATTATAAAGAAGGTTGGTATTCATAGAGTTCAACCAGTGCAACTTTAGCTATTTAAGAGCCACTGTTTTCACACAGAAAGCATCCAGTTCTGCAACAGTGATCGGAGGAGCAACATCTACTACTACATCCACTGACTATTAAAAGTTTTTCTGTGTGAATTTGAAAATTTTCATTGAACTTAAGACTTAATTATTTGACTTAATTATCTCACTTAATTTTTGTCTACTTAAAAAGTAATGCTTTCACACAACAAATCACTTGTTCTAACAACAGTAACTGAAGCCTCAACATCTACTATATAATATACCACCTGACTACTAGGAGTTTTATTCACAAGGTAAATTTAATTAGCTGAGACATTTAACTTACCTTTTTATGTGCTATTGTCACTTCTATTAAAAAGTAATGATCTTATTGTTATTATAGTGCTATGGAAACAGAAGAGGATGATACTGATGTAGACATACATAAGGAATGGGAATGGCTCATGAAAAATCAAAATGAAATCAGTTTTTCAAACGCTGATAATGAATACATGAATGATGAATGCAAAGCTGAATATGAAAATGAAATAGAGATGGAACTTGAAAATGCTTTTCAAGACCAACCTTTGACTTTTCAAGTTTCAGCAACTACTGAAAATACAATAGCCTTTGATAAGCAGTAAGTTTTCAAAATCATAAATTAATAGCGTTAGTAGAGTAATTTTTTTTGCTGTTTTTTTATAGTCATCTCATGAGTCAGCAAAAACAATGCGTTATCTCTTTATTGTAGACAGGACTCAGAATATCAGAGAATTAATGTAAAAGAGGGAGTTGAGAATTCATGTCATAGTACACAGTAAGTTTTTAAAAACCTAACTAATAATAATGTTTGAGCCTTTTTTCCTAATTCCATTTTAAAAATTAATTGATAATGGTGTTTAAGTAATTTTTTCTTCTGTTACATTTCATACAAAATGTATGTGAATGTTTTATAGAACAACTATTATGTGTTAACATTTCTATTGTAGACAAAGTTTAAATTATCGGGAGGAGAATATAGAAGAAAAAAACCCTGAAAGTTCCCCTAATTGGAAATGGTTAGAAGTAAATCTCATTTGTTTTCGTTTACCCGATGAAACAATCAATCAAATAGGATTTTGTGCTGAGCCTTCACCACCAAAGACTAGCATAATAGCTCAAGATATAGAGCCGGTTGTGGAGGAGATAGTTGAAGAAAATGAGAATGATCCAATGATAGAAAATGAAGAAGAAGAAGAAGAAGAAGAAGAAGAAGAAGAAGAAGAAGAAGAAGAAGAAGCACAAGAGGAAGAACAAGAAGAAGAAGAAACGGAAGCTTTAAATTTTGAAAAACCTACCCGAGCATCAACCCTAGGTATTGTTGATGATAGCACAGCTCCAACTTTTCAAGATGAAGAATGGGATGATTTGATAGCTAGATATTGGGGAGCTATAAAAACGAAACATAGAGCTGAAAAGTCATAGAACTTTTAAATGTAAGACTTTGGGATGGGATTCCAAGAGACCAAGCTGATACCTACCAAAATGACTATCATGATTCAACAGTGTTAGAATTGCTAAAAAAAGTTTGGAGACAATTGAGCTCGAGAGCAAAAGTCAACTGTAGCGTAGGTTGTATACTAGAAAATAAAAATGATGGTGAACTCCGATACTTTCACTCATCATCAAACAATGCTACCATATATCCAAAAGCTAAACTGATTGAAACTGAAGGAGATCTTGATGACTTCTTTGTTGATGTTATGGAAACTGATCATCGTACAAATAGCTTGAGACGCAGACCAAATACGACTTGGAGATTGATGTTAATCACAAACATTTTGTTTCATTTCTACAAACTACTCGGAATGGGAAAAGTTGAATCACCACCAGAGCATTTACCCTCTCACCTCATTAACAACAGACACATACGAACCATGTTAAAAAACACAAAAGGAAAACAAATTACCGACAATCTTTTGTTTTTTTAGATGTCTAGCATTACACAAAGAACTACAAAAAAACGGTGGAATTGCAAAAGATCCGATAATTAAGGAGGTGAAGGAGTATCAACAACAATATCATAGTTTCATCTATGGTGATAGTGGTAAAACTTGTGATGGGAAAGGAGTGACAGAAGCTGATTTATTGCTTTTGGAGCAAGCATTTCAACTGAAGATAACAGTGTTTTCTTTAAATGATGATATGACTTCAACAGTTATTTGGAATTCAAACTCCAGTTATAAGGAGAATCTATATTTGGATCTTTATATCAATCACTTCAGTCTTATTAGAAACTTGGAAGGATACGTCAAAGGCTACAGATGTCCAACGTGTTCTACTTGTTATGACAGATTGGGGAATCTGAAAAGACACAGATGTTCAATCTCAGAGTCAACAACTATGCAGTTTTCTGGATGGCTATACAGCCCTACTGCTACAATATTCCACAAACTGAAGGTTCAATTTGGGATAGATATCGGGTCAGATGATTCCTTGAGATACTATCAATTTTTTGCAACATTCGACATAGAGTGTTTGTTACCTAATTGCGAAAAAGATCGAGATACAGACACAACCATTTACACGAATGAGCATAAACTTTTAAGTATTTCAATTTGTTCAAACGTACCAGGCTTCAACAACCCATGTTGTATTGTCAATAAAGGGGATGATGATGAATGCGTTGGAAAGTTCATTGAATACTTGGATGATATTAGTGAAGAATCATATAGCCGATTTGAAAAACAATTTTCGCGAATCATAAAACAGATAGAAGGTGAATTACAACGACTGGAAGAAGCTGAAGAAAAGTTTCGTAGTGATTTTGAAAAAAATCGTTTCAGACGTAGAACAGGAGCTGAAGAAGTTCTGGATGATTTGTACAGCTATATGAAAAAATTCCCTATTCTAGGTTTCAATTCACAGACTTATGATGTCAATGTGATGAAAGGAAAACTGTTTCAAAAATTGAAAGATGTCTCCGACACAGATTTTGATTTTGTTATAAAAAAAGGAACCAAGATGCCTTTTATTGGAATAAGATCTTTTTTTGTTTTTAGATTGTACAAACTTCATCGCTCCTGGATATAGCTATGAAATGTATCTCAAAGCATACAAATGTGAAGCCGGAAAAGGATTTTTTCCTTATGAATGGCTGAAAAACTTGGAACAACTTAATCAAGAACATCTACCTCCAAGAGAAGCTTTTTACAGTTCTTTAAAACAAAAGAATATCAGTGAAGAAGAGTACATAATTTGTCAAGAAGCATGGAAAAATAACGACATGAAGACAATGAGGGATTTTTTAAAATGGCACAACAACTTGGATGTAAAACCATTTGTTCAAGCGTTGGAAAGACAAAGATCGATCTACAGAGAGCATGGGATTGATATGTTAAAAGATGGTATATCTTTACCAGGATTAGCGATTCGATGGATGTTTAACAAAGCTCCTCAACCACCCCCTCCATACCTCTCTACATACTTGGATTTTGATGAACTTGGTAACTCGTTTCGTCAGACTCTCCCAATTTGTCTGATTGACAACTGCAATGCAGAACTTTATCCTCTAATAAAGAAAAACATAGTTGGTGGGCCAAGTCTAGTGATGCATAGATATCACGAAAAAGGTATAACTAAAATTAGAGAACATTGGTTGGGAAAAGAAGCAAAGGTTTGTGATAGAATCTATGGAGTTGACGCAAATGCGCTCTATTTATGGTGTATAATGCAATCAATGCCTACTGGCTATCCTCGAAGAAGAAAAATCGAAAACTCCTTTGTCGCTGAACCAGTAAAATTTAGCAAGATAGCTCATAGCTGGTTGCAGTTCCAAATATTCTCAAAAAAAATCAATATCAGACATCAGCTCAATGGAGGAGAAGTTACTCTCGGACAGCGAGGATTACCAGTTGATGGATTCTGTGTTGAAAATCGTCATGTCTTTCAATTCCACGGATGTTTTTGGCATGGACACGACTGCTCTTATAACAACGCTAAAGCGCAAGAGCTTGAAGCTAGTGGAAGAAAATCAAAAGCAAATCTGTTTAAAACTACGATGGAAAATGAAGAATATCTTTGAGCATTAGGTTACACTGTAATCTCGATTTGGGAGTGTGACTGGATGAAGCGTGTAAAAACTCATACAAATTTACAAAAATTTGTCAACACGTTTTACAATTCTTTCTACCCTAAAATACTTGAAAAAAAGCTGAATCAAGAAGAAGTGTTGGAGAGAGTTCAATCAGAAGAATTCTTCGGATTTGTTGAATGTGACATCGAAGTTCCTGAGGAAGAGGAAGAAAAGTTCTCCGAAATGCCTCCGATTTTTAAAAATACGATGTTAACCAGAGAACACTTGAGAGATGAAATGAAAGTCTTTGCTGAAGCCCCAGGTTTTTTAAAGACTCCTCAACGCTCATTAGTTGGAAGTATGTACGGAGATAAAATATTGCTAATGAGTCCTTTGTTGAAATGGTACTTGAAACAAGGATTGAAAGTCACCAAAGTTTATCAGCTAATAGAATATATTCCTAGAAAAGCTTTTGAAGCTTTTGGAATATCGGTTTCAGACGCTAGGAGAATGGGAGATGCAGACCCTAGTCAAGAATTACTCGCTACTACTAGCAAGTTGGTAGGAAATGCTGCTTATGGAAAAACAATCACTGATAAAGAAAAACATACCACCATCAAGTTCATCGAAGGCGCCAGAAAAGCTTCTTTTCGTATCAGAGGAAACAAATTTATCTCCATGGAAGAGATAGTAGATGATTTTTATGAAATCGTAACCTGTAAACAGCTAGTAAGTTTTAAAACAATCATTGTGCAATTCAAAATTTATATTCCACAAGTTTACTTTGCTAATCAGTATCACCATCATTTCAGCTAACTATGAATGTTCCAGTACACTTGGGTTTCTCCGTGCTACAGTATGCTAAACTGAGAATGCTACAGTTTTACTACGACTCTATGGATAAGTAAGTAAAACCTAATTCCCTACTATTATCATGTATAAGTAAGTAAAACTTCCAAATAATTGAAGCAATCTTTTTATTTATAGATATATTGACAGAAGTGATTTCCAATATGTTGAAATGGATACAGATAGCGCATACATGGCGTTGAGCGGAACATTAGAAACACTGGTAAAACCAAGTATGAAAAAAGAGTTTTACAATGAATATGGTGATTGGTTTCCACGACCATACTGTGACAAACATAGAGATGAATTTTTAAGAATCAAAACAATGGGTTTAGAATGGAGCATGCAAGAATGTTGTGAAAAAGTACTAAAACATGGAAAAAGAACACCTGGATTGTTTAAAGAGGAATTTACCGGAGATGGAATTGTTGCTCTTAACTCTGAATCCTATTATTGCTGGGGAGAAAAAGGAAACAAATTTAGCTCAAAAGGTTTTAACAAACGAATTAATCAATTGAGCAAAGACAGTTATCTGAATGTATTGAACACAAAAAAGTCGTTTATGGGTAAAAATCGAGGATTTGTAGTAAAGGATAAAAAAATGTTGACATACAAGCAAATAAAGCGAGGACTCACATAATTTTATGCTTAAAGACGAGTGTGTTCTGATGGAGTATCTACCGAACCTACTTTGGCTTAAATAAAAACCTTCATAATAGTCTTCTTTTTAGAATAGTTACTATAACTATATATATATAATACAAGAAATCGTTCATCGTATATATATATATATAGACTTGATCTCAAAATGCTGATGATATGTAGTCTCAAGTGAATAAATGAAGGTTATAGTACTTTGTACTACATAAAATTTACAGTAAATTTTAATAGATATAATGTTTTCTATTACAATTATTTCCCAAATACTGTAAATTTTAACCATATAGAAGCTAATTTGAGGATTTTTTAAGATGCAATGTAAAGAAAAAGACTTTGCATTGATTATCATTACAAGACCTGGTGCTTTGTATTACTTAGTCTTTACTGACTCTAGCTATATTATATGGGAAGGTTTACCCCTGCTTATTATGTAATAAATGTATTTATTATTCAAGCTAGATATAACTCCTCTCTCCTCTTTCTCAAAATACTATATGAGTTCGAGTTATGTAAAAAATTATCAAAAACTTAAATGCCATACATTCAAAATGCATACATCATATAAGTTCAAATTAGGTAAAAAAAAAATCAAAACTCAAATGCCACTTAAATGCCCCTCAAATGCCCCTCAAATAAAATACAATATAAACTCGGCGAATTCATTCAACACCGTAACCCATTGCATCACCCCAGATTATGACCCCACAAAAAACACTTGGTAGGGAGATCTGCTCATATATTACTACTATTGGTGGCCGCAGTGGGATCCCATGAACAGCGACACTACCGGAGAACTTTGCAACAGCCTTTTACAACCTCTACTTTTTCCCTCTAACCCGAGTATTGGTGACATCTCCCTGTAACAGCTGTCCGGTAGCCACCCAACTACCACCCCAGGCACTGTTACACTTATCTTTTTTCCCTCTCCCCCACTAGCAATTGATAGGTGACATTTAGGCTACCACCCCACAGACACTGCTAGACCTCCTCTATAGAGAGCTACGCCTCTTCCTCTTTATCATGCGCCCTCCCCTTTCCACGTCCACAAACCCTCCGTGTTGGCAAACCCCTCCCTAGATGGCAGGTCAGAGAGCCAGGAACTCCAGATGGATACCAGCAGGCACAGTGGAAGCCCCAGCTCTAGACAGACTGATACAGGCCATTCATGGGGCGTTTCACCCTCAGCACCTCCCCATCTCCTGTGCTCAACTTTAAACCCGGAAAGTTTGTCGGTCAAGGTGATGAGGAATATTTTATCACAAGACTCCTAGAGTTGTCTGATGTAAACGAGTGGAACGCCCAAACAATATTGCTGTATGTCAGAGAAGCAGTCTGCGGAGAGTCACCAGACTGTGGGAAGCCACATCCCTTTTAAGCTATATTTACAGCTTTCTTTTCCCGTTTGGGCCTCACATGCTTTATGGCCCAACAATGGACGACCCACTTGGAGAAAACACCCACGACCTCCCTCCAGGAGCACACTAATGAAGTGGAGAAGTTAGTCCGGGTTGCGTATGAAGACCAACCAGCCACACACAGGGAACCTATGGTCCTAGAAATTTTTTTCTCCACGCTAGGTCACACATATCTGCAACGGCACTTGCTGACGGTGGACCCACAGAGTTTAGAAGAAGCGGTACGTGCTGGCGGTGAGTTGCTTTACATAAACACAGCACCGGAAAATAACTCAGCCATAGTACTGGCTGTCAAAGAAGAAAAAGATGACGCTGTATCCTCATCCATATACCCCCTTTCCAGTGTGTACACACCCGCTGCTGACGTACACCCTGTGCTTCCACCAGAACAACCCCTGACTAAGGTTCCAGACCACACTGTTCCAGCGGCACACTACTTTTCTGTTGCGACACCTACTTACCATGCCGTTCAACAGACACCCCTTGCCAGGACACCGTCGGTGCCACCCCTTTGTTGGAGCTGTGGACAGTCCAGTCACTACAGCAAAGGTTGCAATGTTGAGACACAAAGCTACCCATACACCCGGAGCTACACCTGGGTCTGGAAACGACCAGCGCCCCCAGTAATCATTCCCCTGACTAGCTTCCAAAAGACGCATAGTTGGAAGAAAGAACTAGAGAGTTTGGAAAAGTATAACCCTGTGCATTCCGCTCCCTCTGCAGAGCACTCCTGTAGGAAGAAAGTATCATCTTTTCCTGTCTAAATGGCATTTCCCCACCTCTAACTGCTATCCAGTGTTGGCCTTAGTGTCAGCAAACAGATAACCGTATAAAACCTCTGTCACCATACATGTCTTGCCGGACGTGCCCACCTTACAACTTGTGAATTGCTCAAAGCATCAGCCTATCCGCACTTGTGACTACCAGCTAGCAGTTTAACAAGCCAGTCTAGAGGTGTAGCTTTCTTCACGCCCTAGAAATGAGCATCGCTTCCTCACTCTAGAGCTGCATAGATTCACCCTACCCACCGGTTTAACAACAAGATAGAGTGGCCCTACTGTGTAAGCTACTCCTTTCCAGGAAAACTAGAGGGCAAGCCTGTCACCCTCCATCGGATGAACCACAGACCTCCTGTCCAAGCACCTCTTCAACCGGTTATTCGAGTCAGTAAGACACTCAGTGCAGGAGAGTCAGTTTCACAGCATAATGGCAGATTGCAATCAGACCCGCATCTACAGCAACATAAGAGTTGCTCTTCATCTCAGTGATGAGAAAATACAGCCACTTTTGTGGTCAGCCACATAAGTGAAGACGCTTTTTTAGGGATGCCCTTTCTCACAGACCATGATTGCTGTTTGAAAGTTGGTGAGTGCTCCATTGTCGTATCAGGCAAAGAGATGCACTGCGCCGACAACGATGGCAACCTACTTATGAAAAAACATCCAGTTCCTCCGTGCTACTCAACTACCCCCTGTGATGGAATCCACCATTCTGTGTAAGGTTACTACACAGAGCTACCTATCCCCTGGAATAATAAAGTCCTGCCCAGGATGATCTCCTATAGCCATTAGCCTGATTGCACCTGATAGCAAGGACCGAATACTTGTGAGTTGTTGAACCCTACTACCGAACCAATGGAACTCAAAGCAGACAGCGCATTCGGTCATCACAGAGGAGTGAGCCCCAACGATGTGCAACCCAAGGGAGCAATTGCCATGACTTCCCCTGCTCCACCCGACTAATCCTCGTGTCCCGGTTTCCCCTCATGTCTCTGAGCTGTACAGAGCCGTTCTGCTGGAATGTTATGACAGTACTCTTCCCTGTTTAGCACTGGAGACCTTGATTTTGCTTGACCATTACGGTGACACAAAACATTCCCCTTCTCCCTGGGACTCGACCCAACCACTCCACTGGCTAGGACCGGAAAAGGTGGTAAAAGCAGACAGACAGGTAGAGCAATTGTTGAAGTGTGGGCTCATAGAGCTAGCCCTAGGAGAATGGAGGTCTCCTGTAATTCTAATGAGAAAAAAAGGATGGTGCGTTGAGATTCTGTATAAACTACAAGTGGCTAAACACGGTTGCTCATCAAGATGATTACCCACTTTCTTGCATCGAATAAAAGCTTAAACCCCTGTCGGGAAGCGGATTCTTCAGCACCCTTAACTTAGTCGGTGGTTACTGGCAGGTCTCCCTAGATGACGAAACCAGTGAATGTTCAGCGTTCACCGCCTGTACCGGACGGTGGAAGTTGAAGGTTCTTCTCTTTGGCCTCACCTAAGCCCCAGCCAACCTCCAATGGCTGATGGAGAAGATACTATTGGGTCTCCATTGGAAAACCCTTCTATTTACCTCGAGGGTATTTTTGTTACTACCTCTGACTTCTCCACTCATATCCAGTGTCAGTCTGAAATCTTTCAGCAGTTGCAGCAAGCCGGTTTGAAGCTCAAACCCAACAAATGTGAGATGCTCAAGCCAGAGAACCGGTATCAAGGGTACGTGGTGAGCAGTGCATGAGCGGTCACAGATCCAGAAATCAGTCGACACCCACAGAGTTCCGGGATTGCAAGCCTTCCTAGGTACCGGGGGATACTATAGGCAGTACATCCAAGCCATACTCACTAGTAAGCATATTCCTTGGGAGTGGTCTTCAGCCCAAGAGATTGTTTTCCACCAGCCGAAATGGGCCATTAACCATGCCCCTGTTATTGGTTACCCTTACCAAAAGCTACAGTAAACCTTGAAAACTGATGCTAGCAATGCGGGCATAGGTGCTGTGCTGTAGCAAGTACAGGAGGGTAGAGAGGTTATAATTGCTTACTACAGCATGACGCAAATACTGCGTGACCAGGAAAAAGCTGCTGGCAGAAATGAAGGCTGTCAAGGACTTCCGCTCCAACCTCTATGGCCAACACTTTTGTCTCCGAACTGACCATGCTTCCCTAATGCGGCTGTGCTGCGGCCGGCACCCTATCAGTAGGTCGCCAGATGACTTGAGGCCCTCCTAGAGTTCAAGTACCCAAATAAACACAGGAGCAGCCGCTGGCACATGAACCCAAACGGTCTGAGCTGAAAATGCCCCCCAGAATGCAACCATTGTGGTCACATCCGGAAGTGAGATGGCGGAATTTTAAAAGCCGAAGTGCAGCAGAAACCAGCCCAACCACACTCTCTGCTCTTCAGGTACCCCTTTCCACTGCTGTTTAGTCCGCTCAACTGGATGTCGACCTCGTACAGGCTCGGAACGAGGGCAATTACGCTGTAACTGTTATCTATCAGGCAGTGTCTACACAGAGCCTCCTCACCAAAGAGCAGTTGGAGCCCGGTAGCCAAGAGTTGAGAGGTTTGAATAACTGTGTCATGGCTATGACACTTCAGACAGATGGTGTGTTGGAGCTGGCGATCTCCCCAATTGCGGCTATCGATGGTGTGCAGTCTGTCCAGCAGGATTACGTGTAAACACTGCCTGGCAGATCCATTCCCTTGCACGCCAGGACAAACAGAGAGCTCTTGATCGCCTCCAGCTCAAGTGGTACTGGCCGGGTATAACGACAGACCTGCGATGAATGGTTAGGGGCTGTGAGGTTTGCCGGAGAGCCAAGAGTTGCGGTACTGAAACCAACCTCTGCTGTCGCCGCATGTATCCTGGCTGCATCTGGCAGAAACTGGCTGTTAATTTGGTTGGCCCATTCCCTGATACCGAGCAAAGAATTGTCTGGATCCTAGTGTTGACTGACCACTTTACCAGGTGGTAAGACGCTCTGGCTCTTCCAAATACCACGGTCCAGTAGTAGTTAGTTCTCTGGATGAGCGAGTTTTTAGCTATTTGGGCATCGCCAAACAGATGCACACAGACCAGGGAGCACAGTTTGAGTCTCACTTGATGAAAAAGCTGTGTCTCCTGTAGAGTAGAGAAGACCCCTACCACCCCTACCACCCACGGGAAAGAGTTAGTGTTGAAAGAAACAACAGAGTCCTAGTTGACTCCGTATGGTCCGTGCTCCTGAAGCGTAACCCCGGTGACTGGGACTTGTTACTCCTTCAACTGATGGAGTCATTCAGGGCTACCCCATACACCACCTTGGATTTAACGGCCAATTACATGGCGCTAAGTGGAGAGCTATGCCTGCCAGACCAAGTATCCAACCACCCACCTCTGACCAATTGCCTGCCCGTTCACAACTACCCCAGATATGTAAGCTGAGACTGGACGAAGTACATGTGATCCTGAAAGAACAGAAAAGTTAGAGTGGAGTAGGAAGAAGAGCACGGTTCATGCACATCTATTAGACAGGAATGTCTCCTCTAGTCAGGGTGCTAACCCACCTACAACTGACATTCCTACCCATACTTTTCCCCTTCTCCAAAAGCTGTTGGCCACTGAATCCATTCAGGGCTCTACAGAACCGAGTTCCAGCACTCAGACAGTCAATGCAAAGCCAACTACTAGTAGCCCACTATCCCGTATGGTTACCCATTATCGAATGCATCCATTAGGCAAGATAGTGCCAGGCAGAGGCAGAGTTGCAAAGCTGTTATCTGAGTTTGCCAAACCAGTCCGTCCCCTGTTGTGCAAACCCGTCCACCCCACTTGTATAACCACCTTTCAACGTGAGATATGTCTCTGCCCGCCCTGTTCCCATAGATCACGGCAAGACAGAGACTATGACCAGCGTGGTGCCCACACTGATGTCTGCACCTCATCCTGTAGACACCACTGCCAACACCCCTGTGTCTACTCCTCCTTCTACTCCCAAGCGTGTGGGAAAATCACTTCCCTCGACTCGCAGAACTGTAGTCCGTTTAATAGACGTTGCCCCCTCCGAGGATGCCTCACATACCGTTACGGAAGAAGTAGCAGCCCCTCACCAGATGCGTAAAAAATTCCCCATTGCCAAATGGCTCCTCTAATGGACCATTCTTGAAAAAGATAGAGCCATCAAAGACCATCCAGCTAAAGTACTGCACAATGCCTGTCCGAAATACAAGTTCATTGCCCGGAACATGAAACAACTCAGGGTACACATGCATCAGCACTGCGTACAGTAGCTCTGCAGTTTTAAGTATGCAAGCAGCAGTTGTGACAGCAGGAACTATCATCAGAAGAACTATAGAGGAACTGAGTACCCGAACAATTACCAACACTTCGGCTACGCTTACACAGTTGACAAGCGGAGCTAATCTGCTTTTTGCCGATGTCAACGATGGACAAATCCAGAGGCTTTCTGCATGTGCAAACCAACTCAGACAGCTAAACGCTCCTCCACAGAAGCTCCGCCACCCCCACCAGATGCTATGTCTATGCTACCACCCGTTTCCCAAGGCCTTTCCCTTTCCAAACCAACAATTGTACTCCTTATGGCCATATGATTTCCCGGGTATATTGTACAGGAATTTGTGGTGGTGTGGTAGCTGTCACCTGTACAGCGGCCCACAGTAGTGAGTGTATTGCAGGCAATGCAGCGTCTCGCCTCCAGCAGGCCCAAGGTCAGCAATCTAGACTGGTCAAACAAGATTTGCAGCGTTGCAAGCTCGTAAGCTATACACAGTGAGGAGTTGTCACAACTACCTCACTTTCCACTGATTTCTTGTTCGGCAGAATAACTGCGTAGGGTCGAACTATCAGGTGGAACAATCGTTCCAGTATCATACGCCCGAAGGTAGTGTGCAGTGTAAGTCGATTCGACTGAACACTTTCTAATGACTATTGTTCTTTCTACTAGTTGACTTGTCCAAGTAGCCGCTTGTCTGTAATTATTTAATTGTATGTATGCAGTGCTTGCATATGCTGTCGCTGCTATTGTAGTCTTTGTGTGTGGCTCTTGCTAATTATGCTTAGCTCGCCAGCTATTCTTTGTATGTTCGCAGTGCTATATTGAAAGATTCAATCAAGCAGTGAGAGTGCCAGGTTAACTCTGAGTTTATTCAATGATTGCAACAGTATTTATACAGGAAAGATTACATCATGTTTTCAGCAAGGCAGAAAAGACAATAGATAAGTCACACCTACTTGGCCTGATTGACCTATACAATAAAAAGGGGGCAGCACTTCGCTATGGCTGACTAGAGTTGGCCACATGGGTTTGTTGTTGTGAAGTGCTTTCTCATACGTAATACAATATAAAATCTGCTACAGTTTGATTTCCTTGCGTTGATTTTAAAAACCAAAACTGGTTGTAAAGTCTGGCATATCAACTTCAATTCTTAGTTAATATCAAATACTTTTGACTTATATTGCTGGAATATATTGTACCCTCTCTGGAAAGTTGTGAAATGTGCTATGCACTTGAATAGGAAGGAACTAATGATGTAAGAGACAATTATACTTGGGAAACTGTGAAATCAGTCAAGCCTATTGTATATTGCTAGGGGGAGGAGAAATTTGCAATAAGATTACTGTATGGAATTTCAGTAGATGGCTCTGTAACAATTTGGAGCTTTGAGTCTGGGAAAGCAGTAGTGCAATTCGAAGAGGGCATTGTCAAAAAATTACAGCGGTTCAGCTCTTGCTGTTTAGGCAATTGATTCGTTGATGTTGGTGCCTTGTACCACTCTAGTTGTGTCTGCGAAGGTACAAAAAAACATTTCACACTAAGTTGTATCTTCAAAATTACAGAAAACAAAAGTTTTGAGTGCACAATCTATTTATTAGATCGACTGCACAAATTTCCATGATAGTAATATATTCTATGGACAAAACGCAAGAAGGACTGTGGAAAAAACTAAGGAATACAGGAGATGGTCAATAGCTTTGGCTAAGATTGAACATGGTGCAGCTGTTTTTGGTTATCACCGTGGATTCCACTGAACTTGTAGGCAGTTGTAGCGGCAATTCGATATGCAGATGATTGACCGTCGGTCTTACTTTCTAACTTACAGAATTCTGCTCTCTCTCTCTCTATAAGTCCTTTTAAAAACTGGCCAGCTGTCTGGCTGCTTTTTAACCCATACATCTGGTCAGAGCCCATCTTAACATCAGACTCTATACTGCAACACATCTTTGGTTCTATGAGCAGAATTGGTGTTGTCAGTTCACTGATTACCATTGCTTTATATTTCATCACGCTTAAATCTCACATCTTATTGGCACATACACAAATATAAAGCGAAAACAAACTTAAACACATACTCTATAATAATACAGTAAACAAAAACAATGTCTGTAACTAATTAACAGTATTTACACAAAGTGACCATGGGTAAAGACAGCATAGACACCTCCAATTAAATGCGATAAAGCAGCAAGAGATTTTTATTGCGTTAGCATTTGACGAGTCTTCCCTCATTATAGATCCGTAATTGTCATAAGTATCTTTGTTTATCCACTGTTGTTTCTCTTGCCATGAATATAGTACTTTTATAACTGACCCCCTTTCAATCAGCTGGAAGGGCTCTTTGTTTAGTGCTGTTAAAAAAAACATTAGAACAGGTTTACACGCACAGAATATTCTATTTTCGAAAAAAACACTAGTAGACTCAAAGAGCTCAGTGTTCACCAAAAAAGTTAAACGAGCTGTGAAAATCGTTATTAAATCAAGGGAGAGTTATCTACTTGGTGTGTTGGTTAACACTTACCCTTTATTTCCTATTAAAATATTGCTAAACTATGAAGAACAGCCACCAGAGTTTAAAAACATCAGAATAACTCCATGATGAATAATTACTTCCATTGGAAGAGTAAAAAGCCCTTGCTCCTAATTGTAAAACAGTGCTGGCAATCAAATTAAAATCAATTTTCAAGTTTTGCGTTACATGTTCTATTTTCACCTAAATTTCAAGTTCTTATGATGAAGATTTGTACAAACACCATACAAACATAGGACCTTTTGGTAAGTCACCAAATGGGAATAGGAACAATACTTTGACAAACAATAATTTGCATGACAACCCATTTTCATAGAATAAAGATGATACTGGGAACATAACAGTAGCACGTAAGGTTACATTAAGACAGCATGGGTAATGAAAGGTCTTGTATGGGTTTGCCTTGATACTTAGTAATGTTTTGTCTTGTATGGGTTTGCCTTGATACTTAGTAATGTATTGTCTTGTATGGGTTTGCCTTGATACTTAGTAATGTATTGTCTTGTATGGGTTTGCCTTGATACTTAGTAATGTATTGTCTTGTATGGGTTTGCCTTGATACCTAGTAATGATGTCTTGTCTTGTATGGGTTTGCCTTGATACTTAGTAATGATGTATTGTGTGGGTTTGCCTTGATACCTAGTAATGATGTCTTGTCTTGTATGGGTTTGCCTTGATACTTAGTAATGATGTATTGTAGGGTTTGCCTTGATACTCCGTAATGTATTTTCTTGTATGGGTTTGCCCTGATACTTAGTAATGATGTTTTGGATGGACCAGCCGGTTGCTTTAAGTACAGTCTCCCTGTCAGTCAATGATAATACTAGACTTATCCTAGCCAGTCTCGCATTCTATACAAAAAAAGTAGACAAGAATATCTGAAGAGTCAAAAAATTCACGGTTAGTGATTTGTGATATTACCTCAGTGTGATAACTTTGAAAACATCTGAGAAACGCGAATTAGTTGGTGCCACCCAATTTCCTGTTCAGCTCCAAATATGAGCAAGAACTACCGGCTGGTGAAAATTCACACACTTGAAACACTGTAAGCACCCTTGTTCAAGTTGGTCTTATGGCACTGTTAATACAACAAGTCAATTGTCTTGGATCGGTAGTTCGCTGAGGTAACAAGGCTGGTACTAACTAGTCAAAGGTCGTTGCTAGTATATAGGTACATTCCATAGTCTATTTTCTCAGAAATGCAGCCACATTAGTTACACTCTGGAGGGAATTTAGTAGAAGTTTGACATCCTGTGATGTTATGCCTCGATCCCTTAGACATCAGTTCAAACACATCTTTCATAAATTTCACGCATAGTAAAACTTCTGCAAAGTTGGTAAACTAATTTTTGTTTGAGGCTGGTGATTCTGAGTGTTGTGAGCAGGTTGCAAATGCCCACAGATTTTTTGAAAAAGGTGATGAAGCTTCCATCTTCTGTTTAGACATGTGTAATTTAAGAATGTACTTAGTGTGTTAGAATGTATATATTCTGCAAAAGCTGGTATTGTAACCACGTTGTGCTATGAAGGCAACTTGGTTCGGTAGGCACAATAACAATTCATGAACCGTGCAAACCAGCACATATGTTATTCAGAAAACTGCAAACAACAAAACTTATTCATTGCCTGGTATACATATATTACCTAATTTACAAACAAAGTATGAGTTGCGAAACAATAGCAGCGGCTTAAACCGCTAAATTGTTATAACTTCAAAAATAACAGGGTCAGAGGTGCATGAAATATATCGGAAAATTATATGTTTGAGCCTATATGCAAATGAACCAAATTCAGAGACACTAGATGGATTCATCTTCACCATTGAGTATAAAAGGATCTGAAACCATTTCACAAGATAGTTAAAACTCTGAGATTTAAAGTAGGTTGTTTTCAGACTGGAGGTAACTGTTGGGCCAAAAGGTTTGTGCCTCAAATTTTACGCAACAGCAAAAGTTGTTTATACTTGGTTATTTTTTTGTAAATGTAAAACAGACCACAGATACTGTAGATGATGGTGACAGGCAAGAAGAAGCGGCTTAGTTTCATAGTGTTATATATTACTTTTAAGCTACCAGTATATATTGATGTCTAAGTCATTTAATATTAAAATACGTATACTTTTTGAAAATCTTTTACCATATTCAGTTTCATCTAGCTTGTTACCGTCTTTGGCTTTCTTTGTTCTATCTTCGGTTTGTATATGTGAAGTAAAATTATACTGATTCTCTAACAAGACCGAAATCGGGCCCAGTTAGTTGTCTGTGAACAGACTGAAAACAGGCCCAGTTGATAGTCTGCAGGTGGACCAAAATCAGGCCCGGTAGATAGCTGAAGGACCAAAAACAGGCCCAGTTGATAGTCTGCAGGTGGAGCGAAAGCATGTCCGATAGATAGTTGAGGGACCGAAAACAGGCCCGGTTTATAGTCTGCAGGTGGACCGAAAGCAGGTCCAGTATATAGTTGAGTGACCGAAAACAGGCCTTGTCAATATTCTAAACGCTTATTATGATTTAACTCGCAGTATAACTAATCACCACCTCTAGTAGCAGTAATACAGGAAGAGATTTACTTAACTACAAACTAATAGCCACCGTAACTTGCAGTGTCAATGGACTTGCCAGGCTAAACTAGTGTATATGCAGTGACTACTATGAGACGTAGATTTGTATAACTGTCATAAAGTAGAGCGGGTGCAGAGACCTATTTAGCTACAAGCTTTGTCTCTAATTATCTCCAGAGTAACTACTAACTTATAAACTTGCCCGGCTAAACTAGTGTCTACGCAGTGACTACTATGAGACTTAGATTTTTATAACTGCCAGGTGGTAGAATGGGTGCATAGGCTTACAGTTAGAGTTCAGAGCTGCAGAATTCAGTAAAGTATAAGCAGAACTTTGTTCACTGCCAACTCTGGCAAAAATAAAAATAACTCAAGCCTATATAGTAATGGTATTCAAAATTATGTCTCTGATTGGACAAGATTTTAATGAGTAAACTACCTTCGTTTTTACACAACCTCCGACAGTAAATATTTGCACCAGAACTAACTAAACAATACTTATAATAATTTTTAAACATCCACAACACAAATTAATTGTAACTTGTAATAAAAAAATAATAATAGTTATTGGAAAATAAATACAACGATAGAACATTATACAACAATGCAAAGAGTGGATTACATCATACATTCTATACAGCGTTCACTATTTATGACTGATTTTACCAGTATGCCAAGTGCCCAGAAGTTTATAGACAACTCGGTAAACTTCTCTGCGCAGCAGAGCGCTTGGAGAAAGAGATTGGTAGTCAGAAAAAATTAAAGTAAAGACAGATTCAGGAGAAGTGTTGGGGCTGCCAGTGGGTTATTCATGACTGGAAGATGTGTCCTACCAACCCATGAACCAATGGACAGTGAAACGATTAAAGCCAGCAGCTGGAGAGAGCTATCTTTGCTGCACAAGGCAACCAAAATGTAAGGGGAAAGGAGAAAGCACCCTTCCAGTGGCTAGGAGAAAGCATGTAAAAAGTTGCCTCCCCTGGACCTCCTGCCCGATTCCCAAACAATCCTGCATAACTGTTTCATAAGCCTGCCATAACTACCAGCTTTGTTATGCTGGAAGCAAAAAGTGAATTGAGTCTTGAGCAGTACGCACCGCAACAGCCCATGTTGAAAGACAAGCAAACCCATCCTTAATTCTGTCACCACCTGGATGAACCGTATAGTCAATTCATATTGTCTTGGCTATTACCTTCCATGATGGAAAAGAATCATTTATTTACCATATCCGCCCAGGTTGTACTACCCATCTGTTGGCAGAACAAGTCTAGGATTACCCGCCCTCCCACTGGCGACAAAAGTTGCAGCGCTATGACTCATGTGGGCCCACAGCAGACAAGAACAGGCTCCCTCTTTATCGGTTGCCCACATCAACTGGAACATTACTCCTCATCTTACAAGACTCTCATGTTGAACCAGATAAATGAGAACGTGGTCATCAATAGTTTGTTCTTGGCCAGGCAAAAGAGCAAGGCGAAAAGCTGATAAGCACACTGTATCATGGCAGAAAGGTTGTCTCAACTAGGCTTAGTTATGGTAGGACAGTCAGCTACCACCCATCCCCCCCTCCCTTCACTAGACAGGTTTCACTATTCCCGGATTTCTTGTCACTAAGGAGATATAACCTAAAGACAGAAGATACAAGACAGCGTACCTTAAGCCGACAGTATCATTGAGCCGGGTGCACAATGGTGCACGCTGAAAAATGTCTGTACCTTAAATATTAATAAATTTAATAATATTATTGTTTGAATAGTCTTCCAAAATTTTCTCAATACAATGGCGATTTTCATTGTCGTGTTCTTGCTACTATAGATGCCAAGTATGCTTAAAAGTTATAAACTTATATCAAACTTTAGTTCTTTTTCCATCTGCACTATCATTTTTGAATTTTAAGCTTTAATTTTGTGATTTTTCCTAAAGTATAACTGTCAATGTTTGAAAAGTGTAAAAGAGGTGTGGCAATCACAAAATGTTTTTAACTCTTCACCATTACAAAGTTAAGTTTATTTAAATCCCCACCAATATTATTGGACATGGTGAATCTTATTCTGTTCTTTTTGATTCCATAACACTAACTGCTAAAATCAAAAAAGATATGAATTTTTTTTTAAAAGTGCTTGAGACCAAGGGTTGCGCTCAAGCAGAAACCTGTCCAAAATTAAAGAGTTTTAAGCGGATCCGAGTTGGCTTTTTTATTGTAGCAATTTTTCCTCTCTCCCTTAAGCCATTAAGAGCTACAAATAGCTGTCTTACTCTTCACCATTCCTTTAGATTTTTTTCATCTTTAGTGTAATGCTGCTTTCAGTATAGGGAGAATTACAGCGCTAATGATGTGCCTTAGTATGAAAGCTAGAATTCCAATTTTTTGCAGCAGAACATTTTTGTTACCAATTGTCGATTTACTGAGTAACCTAGTGATATGTTTTGTGTTTCACTGCAATTAATTAGGCTTAGCCATCAAAAATGGTGTTCTTCAATTATAATAGGTTTTGCGCATTCTATCAGAGTGATTATCAGATCTATTTCATATTAGCTATTACAGACTTTGAAACTGAAATGCATGCATTATTACGCGATAACAACACCCCACCTTCATTTTAAACTTTTGTTGAAAAATTTTAGTCATTGTATTGTAAAGGGTTCCATTGTGATCTCAAATAACCTTTCACTGACACTGTTAGGAGTTGCCTGCATTGTGTGTAATAACCATTTGGTGATGCAGAGTGCAAGTAGATTGATAGAATCGGATCTCTGAGGAAGGTAATTAATTTAACTATCAAGCGCTACCGGTATAGTAGTGAAGGCTCTTTTTTGTAGAAGGTAATGGATATGAACAGCAGGTGCTACCGGATGGTAGTATAGACTCTCTGTTGTAGGAGATCTGTATAGCAGACTGCTCCGGTGAACAAAGTATGCAATCTTTAGTGGTACAGGGAACTGGCCTTACTAAATACACGTGTCTCAGATAAGTGACAATTTATTAGTAGAACACAAAAGATTGCCGGATAAAATAGTCCTTACAAGTGTACAGTAACTTGACACCCCTGGCATGGTAGCTCTATGCAATTTCTATTACAGTATTAACTTGTTTGTTTGTTTGAGCTGCGCCTTAGTGGGCAACCCTAAAGAGCTTGTGTGAGCAGCACCCTATACCCATGCCCGCCGTTACACCGGCTACTCTTCTGAAAAAGCAGAGGCGGATCTTTCACTAGCATGACTCTATAGTTATTATGGAGAATGCAATCAAACTAGGGACCACGTTGTTTTTATGCCCATATCTGACCAGGCAGAGCATATAGGAAGCCAAATTACTTGCTCACAGATAACCGTGCCGGGAATCGAGCCACAGATCCTGGGTTGAAGTGCAAGCACTTTAACCACTAGACCACACGTGCTATGCATCCAATAAAAAGTACATGTGAGATGAATCGAACCATCATTGTATTCGTTTGCTATCACTTGGGTACATATAGCATTGTAGGACAATCCAATAACGATTTTCCCAATGGTCTGTGATGATCATTGGCTCGATAATTTCTGTGGACGTATGGAAAGTAATAAGGTTTGTCGATCATTGGTTCAAAGATTTTTGAGCACTTTTGACTCTTCCAATAATGCATTGATAAGTGAATTAGAGAAGTGAAGAAGCATATTGGGGGTTTTCAGAAAAGGAAACACTGACTAATCAAGTAGGCCTGTGGTGCAGGCGAGTTATTTTTAGTGTAACACAAGTAATTTCCAGATAAGATGAACTCAATTCTGTGTTTTACTTTTTTCACTTGGGCCTTGCAATTTTGTTTGACTTGATGGCTTATTTATGCCTGGTATTGCTTGTTATGTTTAAATTGTACCATTTTTATGACTGAGAATGAACTCTGACCCATCCTATGTTATTAAGCTCCAATCTGGCCAGATAAATCTGAACTATTTATATGGAAAATTGAGTTATTCTTAGGTATGGCAGGAGATTAATTTTGCAAAAAATCAACATCAATATATATGAAAATACGAAAAATACTGACTAAAATTTTTAAGCGTGTCACAGCCTCATATTCAGGGAAGTTGCGCCACTTATTGTTGAAAACAGATTCTGAACAATAAAAAAGGAGCCAATAATCAAATGATAAGTATTTGTATACAAAACATCTATGAGGTCATCAATTATCAACCACTTCTTTTGTACATCTCTGAAAAAAAAAACTCGCTACATTTATCATGCCCTCGTGGAATACCACACCGGATACTTTCTAATAGGCACCGAACAGTAGTGTACTTCTACCGGTGGAGGATAAGCTATATTTTGACAAGCTTCACTCATTCGCTATATGGCTCACATCTTCTAACAACCTGTTTGTCTCGCATTCATTGATTAAAAAGCAAATGCATCTTTACGTCAAAATTTTCAGCCTTAAGAATAATGATGAGTTAGATGTTTGTCATCTGCTTATCATTTTATTTATGACTTGAACAAGAGATTTATCTTTGTATTTATTTGATAACACTTTCATAAATGTTAAAACTGGCAACACCTCCCTAAGTAGACTAATGACCTAAGCTTATGACTAGCACAAATAATCAGCATAACTCCGGTTGCTTTTCGTTTCAGACTAATAAAAAAAATATCTACTCCTACTAGTTCATTTTCACTACCTTCAATCATATCATTTTCTCTCATCGCTCTCATCTTTAAATCTTCTTCTCCCAACAAAATATTGAGAAAAAACAGTCATAAATACTCAAACACTAACCAAACAACAATCAAAACTGTGATACAAATCCTGATGTAAGCATCCGCTGCACAACAAATGCATAAAAAATCATCATAATTGTAAACACTAAAAACACACAAGAATTTCAACTGGGATATTCAACATCTGGTGCACACAAAAAGTAACTCCATCAATTCTCATGGACACCTGGTGCTCAACTTGTAACAAGAAAAACCGTTTTGCCCTAGGGTCCAGTATAGAGTTCTGCTCCTATTATACTACTTTTACATAGCGTTTTGCTATCAGTGTTGTATTTATAGATCCCTTACATTCATGTCTGATGCAACATTCTTTCTTGTCATGCATCTTTTCTATGTCATATCATCAAGCTTTTTATTAAGCTGACGATATATTTAGAGCTTCACTGTAGCTGATTTTATTGAGATTTCCACGATGGTACGGTTCCATATATAATCCTTTTCGTGCATTCCATGAAAATTAATTTCATATTTTTTCACATTGCCTATTGCAGACTTTTGAGTTGAAGCAGATGGGTTTCTGAGCACATTTCTAATATTTTTGTGAAAAACTCTATTAACTGTTCTAGATTGTCATATGTCAAATTGTAAATACTTCTGTTAGATCTAGGGCTAGGATTTGATCGCGTTATTTCCACGATTAACGCGATCAATTTCCCCAAAAGATTAACGCAATTAAAAACAATTATCTAATCAATCTCTATTGATAACAATAACATTTTTTCCTTAGTAGTGACTTGCTGGTTTCAATTTTTTATAATTGACAACGGCAATTTTGTTTGAATAATGGCAATTTTTCATTATTATTGCTTGTAATGTGGAAATAAAACGTTTCTACGTGATTACCGTTACGTTAGGCAATAGTTAGTAATGGCCTGCCTTGCAAGTAGCAGACACGCTTTTGTGAGTCAGTAGAAGTCACAAAACAACTGAGCCGTGGACTCAAGCATGCATTTGTGACTGCAAGTCTAAGCAAACAGCTCTCATTCACAAGCTCAACCTAATTGAATGGAGTATTCACAATGAATAAGACAGAGACACGGTGAGTGAGCCACGCCACGTATCATTGGTAACAGATGATGAGATTGGCTGTGCAATAATAATAGAAATGATAAAAAAATTACAATAACAAAAATATGATGAAAGAACAAAGTAATTTTATAAGCAACAATAGTAAATGATATAGTGCTATTCTATAAATGATCAATAAAAATGCTAAATTCAGTGATTATGATAAATAGTAACATACTAGTATCAGCAACTAATAATATGATTTAGAAATAATAACTAATAAGCAGAAACTGGATAAACACAAGTATAAACACATATAAAGTTAATGTGCTTTGTTTCCTCTTTCAAGTTTACCATGTCTATGACTGAAAATCAATTCCAATCCACCATAATGCAATCCCATGCTTATAATTTTTAATAGGTGCGGAAAAATCAGAATTATATATTGGAAAATGGAAGCTAATTATAGATATCTCGCATGAGATTAATTTTGCGATTAATTAAGATCAATAAATTTGAAAACAAGATTATTCATGATTAAGCTTTCGAACCATGGCACAGCCCTAGTTAGATCACTTGGTTGGTGTTTTTATATCTACACTTTCACTTGGGTGTGTATAAAATGATAAAGTTGCCCAAGATAAATTTTTAAAATAGTTTCTGACAGTCATCCGCTTTCTGAGCAACATCTGTACATATAAAAGAATAATATTTCCTTATTACATGTTCGAAAACTTCTCGTATTTCATTTTTGGTGGTGATCATTGACGGCCAAAAAAAAACATATCAAGGATTTGCAAAAAAAATGGAAACTTATTGGGTAAATTGTGGTGACTTTTTCAAATAAAGTTTCGGAACAGTACAATACGCACTTATGTTCGAATTCGTGATCTGTTTCATATACCGGTGTTGAAATATTGGCAGTGTCATTGGCTCTACAAAATAAGTTATCTATCAGATCAACGATTACCAATCATCTTTGGGGACATTTTTCATTATATTGAGCAGCTCTGGAGAAATATCACTCCAGGTGGCCAGACAATGGCATCTTTGATGAGTGCCATACAAAGATGTAACTCTACTCATGGAATATGAGCTACAGTTTCACCGGCTTAAATCATTCATAGGATGCTTCACTTTGTATCTGATCCCTCCAGTGCCATCAAAGGTGATCATAGTTTCAAGGTCAGAACTTTCAGCAGTAATATCTATAAGTTCCATATTTTTGAAAAAAATCTATTGACTTATTCATGATTCAAACGGATAATCCGTTACTTTGACTTTTTCATACTTTTGAAATTGCGATTTCAAAAATGGTTAAATTCAAAAACAGGAAAATACTCCGGGTAGTCTTTCAAATTGTAGAAAATCAACATTGATGCATATTAGCATAGCTATTACCACTTTTTGTTGCAAATTTATAACAGCGTTATCCAAAGTTTTAGCTCCGCTACCGTCAACCGTATTTGCTCATGCATCATTTACATCTTTACACCTTCTCCCAACATTTCACCTATGTGTTGTTTTGAATTAAAACGATGCTCTCATTTTATACATAGTACTTGATATTGTGAAGGATCAGTTGTGATTTCGAGAATACCTTCCCCGAAAACCGTCAGAAAGTGCCTGTACTTAGTGTGTAGCAGTAGCGGTACAGTAATACAGAGTGCAAATAGACTGGTAGCATAGGCTCTCTGTGGAAACTAGTTGATACAAACAGTAAACTCTACCGGTATGGTAGTACAGGCTCTCTGTTGTAGAAGGTCTGTATAAAAAACAGATCCGAATATTATTTATGCAAGCGGTAGTGATAAAGGCAACTGGCCTCACTAGGCACACAAGGCTTCAGATTAAAAATAATGTATTAGTTATAACACAAAAGCTTGCCAGATATATAGTCCTCACAAGCGTACAGTAACTTGAAACACTTAGACAACACTTAGTCCGTTCAAACAATCGCTGGACACTTGTCTGAGCAAGTAGATGCTATCTCAGGCAAAACTAAAGTAACTCTGAGCGCTGGGCGAAATGCCTCAGTAATTATGGAAAATCATAGCAGTAGAAAATTAGATTATGTGAGTGGCTAAACAATAACTGACACTACAGAAAAGATGATTCACAATGGGTTGGCTAAACTAGCTTGTAATCCTTAGATTGTAATCCTTAGATTGCAATATTGTCTGTTAGTTAGCGGGTGCCTGGCTTGTCCTCTTCAACTGTACAAGTTACTAGTGCTACCAACTAAACAAGTTTGTGCTTGTTTAGCTAGCCCCTCCACACTCATTACTCACTCATGCATGCACTGCCTGTCAATAAACAAGTAGGCCCACCATCTAATGCTGGTCGCACTAGGCGAATTCAATTACAGTATTGAATCAAAAATACCTCAACCAATAATAAGCCAATTAAGCAAATGCCAGAATTGTGATACACACCCCAATATAAACAACTGATTGGTACACAAAGATACTTTGAGAACAAGCATGATCACATCGTCCTGTACGAAAAACAAGTTACACTCTGACTAATATATGAAATGTGGACACCTGGTGCATGCAAAAAGAGTTACCTAAAATTTTTCTTGGTACCTTGTGATCAAACGAAACTTGCATTAAGAGGACTATATGGTCCTCAGTAACTCAAATGCAGATCTCCTCACCTTTATAATGCTTCCAGGTGTTCTCTGTAGGGATAAATTGATTGGATGAACCGCGATCATTGTAGAGGTGCAAACAAAATAATCCAAGTATAGGTCGTTTGCCACTGGCCCTCAACCAATATGGGAACGGTTAAGACTTCTGACATAATTTTGAGGAAGAAAAAATGCTAGTTGAATGAAAGAAAATCGTTGTAAGAAAATTCACCTTAAAATCACTCACTATCAGACAAAATGAAACAAGTTCAAACAAATGTTGGAACTTAAAATTATTTTCTTTCTAGCTTTCTTTATTTTCTCAACATCAGCTACAAGCAAACTATAGTTTAAAATTTTTCAGCAGTTTCACCAAGCATGTCTAATGGCATTATTTAGTTTGGTTCCAAATAGATCTCATCTGAGACCTAAATGAGGTTGATGAACAAGATCGGCTTTACATTTGTCTTGGTGTCTCTTTAGTACTGCATGCTTACGGGTTTCGTAGCGACATGTTCCTTTCGTACACCAATAAGCTTTGCAAATGTGACACTGAGATTGTTCTCTATTTTTATAAAGCTCACAATGCACACATTCATTCATTTTTGAATTGTCTAAATGCGTCGACTCAATGTGCAAGCCCAAAGGTGATGATAAATTACACAAAAATGAACAGTTCTTTTTCATGCATACCCATTTTCCACAATCACAATGCTTTCTAATTATCCCTAGATCAACGGACAGTAGTCTTTCACAATGTCCACAATTCTTCGTAACGGATGGAAGTTCTAGTCGATCAATTCCCTTCTGCTGGTAAGTACATTTCAACCCTGTGCATGTTTGTTTATGTTTCATCATAGCACGGGTGATGTGGGATTCAAAGCAGCACTCTCTTTTTGTGCACCACAGAACTCCGCACCTAGAACAAGTGTTTCGCTGACGGTCTTTGAAGTTTCCGCAATGTGAACACTCGTTTAGCCTTGAAGTATAAAAGTGGTGATTCCAATGGTGGATAAGCAGGTTTCCTTTAAAAGATGCATAATAGCCACAGTTATTTTTCATGCATACAGAGTTCTCACAGACACATTTCTTTCCAATTATGCCAAGTGGTGCTTCTATTTCACGATTACAGGCTCCACATACTGCAATGGTAAAGCTTGCCTTTATCATCTCATCAAACGATGGTTGTGGACTACCTGTTGACAAATGCTGGGTCTCAATTTGATCAGATGGTTGATAAGTGGGTTGATAGAGCACTGCTGAGAGACCTCTTTTTAAAACTTCGCGCTGAAACACAGTAAGTTTATTCGAATACATTGAATAAAAAGTTTATTGAATTGCAAGAAATAACAATGATACTTGAGATATTGCCAATAAAAAGTACCCCTTTTATCTCCATCTTTATTTCACCAGTTGCCTAAAATACCTGTATCAACATCATTTGGAGTTTGTGGTTCTGTCTGCGTAACAGCAAAGAAATTTTAACTGGTTTGGGAGCTGGCATAAGAGCTGTTGAGACAGAATCATTGAAAAATGAAGTCGCTGTAATGGATGCTAGTTTTATTTTGAAAGGGTACAAAAGCTTACACCGCGTTTTTCCTTCTTTTCTACAATCAGCATATGGAAACAACAAATACGCTTTTAAAAACTGTTTCTTTCACTCAAGTTACTTTGAAAACAAGGGTTAAAGTATACGTGTTGCTTCAGTTATTCTTGTAAAAACTGATAGTAGTTTAATGGGAGCAGAATTACAAAAAATAAATTTGGAATAAGATGAATGTGAGGGAAGGTGGGAAAAATTGATGGATGTTTAAAATCGATGGACGATTGAACACTGAAGAATTGATTAGAGTGTGAGGGAAACTTTTTCTAAGGTAATTCTTTAGAAAGTCAGTTTTAAGAAAAGTTTTGATTACAAATACCAAGTGATACGCGAAAATGTTCTGAAGAGGACTTCTGTTAGTTTAGTAAAAATGTTTGAAAGCTGATTTTGTAATAAATTGCTTTATCTGCAGCACCTCTGACAGTTGCTTATTCAGTTAATATGCATGCGTATGTTGGTAAACTGACTCTGATTTTAGCTCAATGTATAAGTTATGTTATATTTTTTTACTCTTTACATCACTTACAATATTGGTTTCAAGTGCTTGGTATGAAAAAATCTTAGTTATTTTTTAATAATTTTTTTAACTTCAACTACTAATTTCACAAAATAAAAAATAACTTTTTAGGACTTGCCAAGATCTATTCCATCAATAGATTTTCAGTTAAAGCTGATTTTATAGCGGTGGATAGAAATAAATATGTTTTTAAGGAGACACCTTTTCTA
Source organism: Cryptosula pallasiana (assembly GCA_945261195.1). Classification (NCBI taxonomy): domain Eukaryota; kingdom Metazoa; phylum Bryozoa; class Gymnolaemata; order Cheilostomatida; family Cryptosulidae; genus Cryptosula; species Cryptosula pallasiana. The sequence goes on from OX183132.1 coordinate 23,801,906, forward strand.
CATTTTTTTAAAAATTTGCGGCCAAACATTAATAACTTTTAAACATTAATGCTCAAAACAAAAAAAAAGCAAATGCCACTGATGAAAAGACAATTAAATTTGATACAGGTATGTACTTTTTAAGAGCAATGTACATTGACATTGGCCAGAACAAGACAATGAAAATTGACGATCACATTGCGAAAATCCCGGTATTTCTTTTAAAGAATGGTAGTATATTTCTTTTAATAGCTAGGATGCAGCTACAGTTTTTACACCAATGAACAGAGAATTTCAAGCGCTAAATTCTAATAAAAGAGCCACAGTAATAAACACTGGAAAAAAAATGAAAGTAGTGAAAAAAATTGTTAACATTATCGTCGTCACCCAAATAATTAGTTTGTAGCTTACTTATTCTCATTTCTGCTTCTACACAAATCCAACATGCTTGAATAAACATAATGTATTTGTTTATCAAAGCAACTCTCATCTGTGGAGGTTCTTAGCTGAAAAATTATTCCAACAAAGCACAGCAAAAAAAAAACTTCATATCCGAAATGGAACTTGGCGCGGTTACCACGAAGCTGTTACCGTTTATGACTGACTTTCCTGATATAAAAACCAAATAATAGAGGAGTGTCTGTTCTACACACTAGTGTAATAATTATTTCTGCAGGTCTGATAGAAACGTTGAAAAGTTGTCCGGAAAATCGTCGCTGGAACAGCCGTCAATTAGGAATGAGAAGAGGACAACCCTCGCGAGATACAGCACCAAAGAAAGTTGAAATGTTGTAAAGTAGGATTGGTATCCTTTTTGGTGCGTCTGTTTGAAAAGTTGTTTGTACATATCAATAATAAGTAATGAATAGCATTTTGAGTGTTGGTGAAAAAAATTGATAATTGCTACCTGAAAATGCAAACATATGATTAATGAGTATAAATTTTTGTGGGAGTATGCAAATGCCTTTGACCATAATCAAAAGCGAATTTTAATCTGTAAAAACCATGCCAAGTCAAGAATCACAATAACTTTATAGGGTTAAAACACAATGGGATGATAGCAGTTTCTAAGCCAGTGGTAGAGAAACACAAGCCTCAAGTGTGACTTTCTGTTCATCTTAGAACATACATTTGAAAAAAAAGAAGATAACTCTTCATTTTATTAGACAATGAAGAAATGAAATGAAGAAATCATTTGCAGGAGCAGTAATGATCCTGTTAGTAAAAGTTATCCATCCTGTCTCATGAAAATTCTAGACGTCGCAGTGATCACTACTGTAATGGATTTTTTGGACGTAAAACCATTAACTAAAGTCCTTAGCGATCCGAAAGTATGCTGACACCAGTTGCCTTCAACCTGGAGTCAAAAACAGGTCAATCTTACACCAAAACAGAAGTGGAGGAGTTTTTGCGACTCCATGACTTGTTTAGAGCCCTCGGCTCAGACGCATAACTCGGTGCTTTAGAGTAGATATGCCTATTCCATTCTATAAGAATACGAGTGTGTAAAAGTCCCAATAAAACACGGATTATTGTGGCAAAAGTGCTGCATTTTCTAACACATCACAGGACGCAATTCGCGTAATTAGCCAATAAGATAAAAGTACTATACGATGCACAAATAAAAAGGCAGCTATAAAGAGAAAGCGACTAAGAAATGGCATAAGGAGTTAAATAACTAAGGCGCCCAGAAGTGGGAGGCGGATTCATAAGTCCATCTAGCCAGTCCTAGTCATTTGTGCTTCCTGTTTTTGGTATATGGGTTCCCTAGGCATTGTTACTTGGCTTGTTGCTCGGCTTGCTCCAAATTCAATGGTTGTTACTTCCTGGATCTGGCCCTCAACTGCTTCCTGGCTACTTCCTATCTCTCAGTTTATGCTGACTCATTTCCTGCCAGCCCAGTACTGACTCATACAGGGTGGGCACTGATGCCGGCTCGGTACCTTACCGGTGCAGGGTTGGTTTGTTCTGTACTCATTATCATAATTAATATTGCCATCCAATTGTTATACGAGTGATGCCAGACTGATTTTTGGAGTAATTTTGCAGATGTTAGAGCTATAAAAATTCACAATGATACATTGCCGCTTCTTACAGCAAACCATTCCAAAGCTTGAGTTGCAAGTAAATGATGACGTGATCTATTGTTTATATTTTGTGAGGGATGTTTAAATTTATATTTGTGATACTGTCAGAAACTTGGTCGTATGACTGCAGTAGATTTCAATCATTATAGTAAACGGATTTAGCTAAGCACTAGTGTGTTGTGCGCACGCAGTGCATCTTGGGAAGCGCTAGATAAGACAAGCATGGGCTTGCTTGTTGGATAGCACAAGTAGCAGTGGAAGTCGATGAGTCAAGCCTGTATGCCCACAGATGCGCTAAGGTCCCCTATACTCTAGAGGACTGATATTGGAGTTAGTAATTTTCCATGATGTCACTGTGTTTTGAACTTGAGCGGTTGACTATGTAGTTTTTTTTGCAACAGCCTGTTCTTGATATGTGTCATGATAATTCTTTTGTGACAGCTTGGCATTAGCCAATCAAACGTCTCAAGCACCGACCACGTTTTAAACTGTGCACGCTTCTGTAGATAGAGTAACTTTGTGCCAAAGCGGGCAGACCTGTTTGTGCACTTGGCAGAGAGGTAGCTCCTGCAAGCTTTCATGATATTCATATAATGAAGTGTTTAAAAGCTTTACCTCAGTGTATCAAGTCTGGCAGGTTGCTGACTTACTATTTGTTCATCCGTGGTGTCGTTGTATCGTGGCGTGTAGGCTATACACCATCTATGCAGAGAGTCAGGAGCCAGTACTATCACACCGGTAGTGCTTCCAACCCCGTACTATGGGTATAGCAACACAGCGCATACCAGTGTATGAGTGACAGGACAGGCTATCAAACTGTTTGTATGCTACACACGGTCAACTCCCTCTATTAGTGTTTTGTAAAGGCCGAGTAACCGTCAGCACACGGCCTACACCTTTAGACAATGATGAGGGTTATTTTTTTAGTAGAATTTAAAATTTATATTAGAGTTGTCGGTAACAATTCCTGTGAACAATCAATCCAATTTAGATTTGTCCGGTTTCGATTTATTCAAAATTTCCCGTTTTGCAAACTTCTTTTGAGTTTCTTGTTTAGTTTTTTTTAGACTCAAAAGGAAATTTTAGCGTAATGAATCTACATATGGAAGCCATTTCAGAAACTTTGAGTGAGTTTGGAATTTGTCTGACACGGACACTTCAAAACATTACATTATTCCATCAGAAAATCAACAAAAAAAAACTCAGGGCTCATGAAAATATTTGTGACACATAACAAACCGATTAATCATTGTCACATGAGTATTACGAATCTCACTAGTGAGAGTTATTTACTGTTTGTTTTAAATATTCTAGAAGTTGTGGTACTAAAAAACTTATGTACATGCTCAATAAATCTGTCAAGTCTCCATATTTATCAGGACTCCTCCTGATTCCAGTTAAACTTTCTTCTAATTCCAATCTTTGTTAGTTCCCTGAACAATGTTAAAATTTAAAGACCCCAACAAGGTGCTCATACATATTCCTATTTCACCATGTATGGAATAAAAAAACCTTCACTTTGAAATTGCTCAACGGCTCATCATTTTCATAAAATCAACTCACATCTAGGCTTAGTCTGATTTTCACCCTCTTTACCCACACTAACCTATAGTGATCTTACATCTGCCTCAACACGAAGCTTCTTCGGACTAGCGAATTAATTACTATTTCCAACTCTCTCATATATTTCCCTCACTTACATTTGATTGTACCAGAAGCAAAATTCTCAAAGTATCTAGCTTTTTAGTTTTACGTAAATGTGACAGCTATGATGCTCAGACTAAACTATTATTAAAAGCCACAATCAATTTTGATGTTATTGTTTTGATGCGGTTAAATTGTTAACAGAGACAAAGAATAAAAATTGAATATGTTCTACATTTGATAAATATTGTAAATACTAAGATTCATTTGAGAAAAAAAAATAAAAGGAATGATTGGGGTAAAGTACTTTTTAAGATTTGATTCGATGGAGATGGGATTGAAAATTTTTGGTGTAAAGTCCACCCGCTCAATGCATAGCAATCATCGTTTTTTTTTTCTCCTAAAATAACTTATACAGTGATTCAACGCTTCATTTTCATCTGATTCTCAGCCCCCAAATCTAAATCCACATACACATCCCAATAAAAACAACCTTCACATAATAAATTATTCCTTAATCGTTCAAATAAAATTGAAATTAATATCAAAAACCTGGTGCGCAAAACAAGCACCTTGCAGGTTGTCATGGTAACCGGTGCCAACCAAAAGGCTCTTTGAAACAGGAGCAATTTTGTTTCTCCAGCAAAATTTTTTCAATTTGGCTGGGCGTTTTGTTAGAATTCCTGGAAGTGCTCAGGTACAGGGTGTAACTTGGGTCCTTTGGATCTTTGCACCAAAGGTTGTGGGTAGTTGTGCCTCAAGGAAGCATTGTTCTGGGTCCAAGTAGGTCTATCTGCCTACGGTTTGACCAGCATTTGATTACAGGGATTGGTCAGTGGGATTCAAGCACTGTACTGCTAGACAACCTTGTCCGTCAGGATGGTTGACACTAGTTGCTGTTGGAGGGCGTCAGAACGATGATCTAGCAAGCCTTTGGGTTGGTGGTTTTTGGTAATGCAATCTCCGAACAGGGGGTATGGTGATGGTCCTTACCACATGTGCACTGTAGGCCAGTAATCTTCCTCTGTGGCAGGTGCATGGGAGTTTCTGACCGTTGATAACTACAGCAGTTTCACCAATTTTCAGGTGACACTGATGGGTTTGCTGATAATACTGTCCTCCTGGATGCATTTAACGGTGAACGTGACCCCTGCTTTGAAGTCCCTTAGTCAGAGGGAAGGGTGATAGTCCCAAAGAAAGGAACATGGGATCCATCAACCATTGCACCATAATTAAAGCTATTCATTAACATGTTTTTCTTACAGAGAGAGGTAAACACTGGTAGATGTGGTAAGACAGTGAATTGTCGGTACAATGGCTGTCCACAAGTACCAACATAGGTCTTCCATCAACCTTCCCAGGCAGACAGTAGCCAGTTGATGACTGTGAGTCGGAGAGGGGTTGACGAGAAGGGAGTTTTTTCAACCTACCGCTTTTTTCTGGTGGGCTGGAGTGCTGGGGGTCTCTGTTTGCCTCGAATATGACTTTGCCGTTGCATTCTGGCAAGCTGCTTGAGGCAATTTCCTTTACGCTGGTGTTTTTTGTTCATGGGCAATCCACAAGAGTTGAAATCAGGCTTGACCATTAGTGGTGGTGCGCATTTGCATTGTCCATCATCAATGAGAAATGTATGTCTGAGAAATGTAAGGGTATTTGGTTTTGTCTGCATATGTCCTGGCATGACTGTGTTGTCTATTTTGCAGAAAAATACCCCCATCTAAGATTGTGAACAAATTTTTGACAGATTTTTGAAATTCCTTTAATCTGTTCCTATTATGGCTAATTATGCATCGCACAGAGTTCAATGTTGCAGTTAAGGTTCATGATGTTGTTATGATGTCACATGAACCTTCATGTATAGCTATAACAATATTTTAAGCTAAAAGACTTCCTATTTTTTTCTTTCCTGTAGCTATGTAATTGCACTTGTTACTGCTTTTTCATACGAAGCTAGACATAGTGACAAGCCTTGATTCTAAAATGGATATTTTGGGGGAAATATTTGTTTTTTTCTAAAGTTATGAATAAACCTTTATTTGAACACTGGAACTGACACATTAAATTTGGCAACATAATTGAATTCATCAACTTCTAGTTGTACAGGACATCTCAAAAGTACATTGGTTACGGGGATCAGATAGCTTGATTACACTAAAATAAATTCATTACTACTCACAGCTAAGAACTGTGAATACGGGTGAAGCAATAAATAAACTTGCGGAACTGTTCACACAACAGCAAAAAGAAAGATGCCATGGAAATCAGAAACAGTACGAGATAAGTCAACAGGAAAACCGGAGACAGCAAAAATAAATATCTTACTCCAAGAGATAAAAGACATGAAGACAACAGCAAGAGCTACCAGAATGTCATGAGCTTCATCTAACAAGAGAGTTACTCTTAGACTACATAGACGGATTCACGACATGTGTTACTGCGAACTCAATAACTGAGGAAAAAGTACAGCAATTTTGCTCAATGATTAACCGCCAGCATTATACAAAAAACTAAACAATGTGGCAGCTCAATTGACTACACGAACTCTGATTAATGAGTTGGCAAGTACTGAAATAATAAACAATTGGGGCCAGCACATTTTATTTTACTAGAACGATACAAATACTGAAGCAACATGCTGCGCAACCGAGAAGATCAAATTCAAAATCTCGCAGCAATGATACGCCAAGATGCTGCAACTTGTGCAATTACTGACATCTAAAACCAACTGTATGAAGAACTGAGTACTAGATTCATATGTTCTGTGAGTAGTGAAGCAGTGCTAAAATCATTTTTCAAGGTCAAGGATGTGGAGCTTACTTTCAACAGAGCTATTTAAGTGGCATCGGGGACTGAGGAAGCCGCTAAAGTTGCCAAAGAGACTGTTTATGGCATCCAGCCAAGGATCAACAAAGTTTCACCTGAGGTGAAGACTTCAACACCACTGCGCCACCACTAAACACAATATCCAGCCAAAGAAAAACAGTAGAATCTACAGATGTGACAGAATGATGCAGTTCCGAGACAACTAAATGCAGTTTTCGCTCTAAACTTGGCCAAATGAAGAGAGTTTGTAATAAACCAGTAAAGAAGGTTGTCAAACTGCGCACCACATTGACTTCTACCAAATTACTCCTAGACTATATGAGGATGTGTAACTACAAGGGAAAAGTCAAGCCATTGAGTTTGAGACTAGAGACAGCTACAATTTTATATCACAAGATATGTGGAAGCAATTGGAAAAACCTATCCTTCAACTTTCCGATGTCGATTACAAATCAGCTTCAGGGCGCATTACAGATACTTTTGGAAGATGTGAACTTAAAGTTAGATCACTTCTTAAAAGGGACCCAGCTTTTCAGCTGGTTAAAAACACTGTTGAAGGTCTCAACCTACTGAGACGATGGGTTGTTCAACAGCTAAACATTTCCATCAAAGATAATTTACAGCAGAAAACCATCTCTACAATAAAAAGCTTAAAACCTGATACAGCCTCGCAGAAGGAATGCTGAAATATATGGGGTGAGTTTCCAAACTTGCTTACATGTAAAGTTGGGTGTCTCAAGAAGTACCTGCTGGAGATTAAGTTCAAAACCATGGCTACTCCTAGGTTCTGCAGAGACCTCACAGTGCCATTCACACTACTGGATGACTTACCTGTTACACATGCCACAACCGTGTGTGGGCAGAGGCGGGTCACCTATCAGATGTCGGTGGCATGGAACTCGCTACCGTTGAGATATTGAAGGATGGCCAGTGAAAAAGCTTTTAAAGCAAGCTTGAAGCAACACCTGCTGGACTCGCTGGAGTAGTCTCTGCCCCTAGAGCGAGTGTTAACTGTTGACTGCATTTTAGCCCTGCGCCTTGACTAGCCATGCTATTGCGCACATGGGCTCTCATTGCACCTATCTCCGTGTTTATGTACTTTTTTATATCATGTCTTATGAGGAATAAACAAACAAACAAACAAACAAACTTAAGTATCAGTTTCGAAGGTTTCTGGGAACCAACTCAGCTCAGTATCAATGGCACACCAGTAGTACCAATGAAGAAACAGAAATGACTAGGACAAGTGTGAAAAGACAGTTCAAAGTAGGTGAACCCGAAACTGGAAATGCACATACAGCCCATCCTACTTCCTGAAAAATTAATTCAGAAGATGAGGAGGATACAGTTACAGGAAAATAAATCTAGCAAGGCCTATAATCAAATACCTTAAGCACTAGAGAGCCAAAAATGTTAAGCTTTGTCTACACACCGCAGAGACTTTCTACAGAGGAGACTGCTTTTTGGAATCAGTTCAGCACCAGGTTATTTCTACTGGATCATGGAACAGCTAACACAATCTTCCAGAAAGTGCGGTTTACTTGGGTTATATTTTGTAGAGCAAGAGCAATAACCATGTACAGAATCTAAGATGATCAAGGCAAATATTAGACGACAAGGAACGGAGATGTGGAATGGACAACTGTTCTTTAGCCCAACCTACAGTGGAGCATCTGGGACATAAAGCTTACTGAAGAAGGGTTAGAGAAAGGAGAAACAGTTGATGTTGTTCTACTGATGCCTAAACTTATCAATGAATCAATGCCTGGATCTTGTTTGGGGTCTACCAAATAGTATTTTTTTCCAAGTCTAGTGTCAGTTATGTAGCTATTGCAAAAACGAACTTGAATGAGATGAACCATGAATATGGGGTCCAGAGCAAGAAACCGGTTTCAGCCAGTTCAAAATGATGTTGTCAACCGATCAAACATTGGCTCAATTTGATTTGACATTGGAAATAGGACTCTTATGTGAGGCTTCAGACTCTGGAATAGGAGCAGTAACTTTTTACAGAGATGCAGATAGGCATGAAGGACCGATGTCCAGTACATCTATTACCATAAGCAGTAAACAGAAGAAATATAGCCAGAATCAAACCATTTTTGCACGAAAAAAGTTCCGCCAGTACTTGTATGGCTGACTATTCATATTGGTAACAGATCATAAACCATTTCTCATCCTGTTTGGACCTAACAAAGGAGTCCAAGCACTTCCTACTAAGAGGCTAGCTAGATGGGCCTTATTACTCAGCCAATATGACTACAACGTTGGATAGACCAAGCAACATCAGAATGTTGATGCCTTAAGCAGACTGCAGGCAAGATAAGTTGAAGAGTTTGAGAAGATGAGAGATAAAAAGGATACAGACAGTATATGCACCATCCACATCATCATTCGTCTACTCAGTCCAACTGACCAAGAAGTACTGGCAGGAGATACTGCCAATGATCCTACTTTCCTGGCAGTGATGCAAAACACTACGGAAGGATGGCCAAGTAACAAGGAGGCTACAAGGACAATTTGCCAAACTAGGGCTGACTCACCACATGTGACAGATAAATGTCTACTATATAAAAACCAAGTTCTCATTCCACTGAGCATCCTACGTCAAGTTTTTCAGATCAAACATAATGGTCACTTTACTATGGAGAGGATAAAAAAGTAGCTTGCACAGCTATCTACAGGCAAAGAATCGATGCTGAAATTGCAGAGACACGCCAACAATGGACATCATGTGCATAGCATCAATGACTAGCATCGAAATATGCCAATCACCCATGGATTCTTCTTGAGAAACCTTCGAGCCGACTACACATAAAACATGCAGTTAATTGCATGGGCCGGAACTGGTTGGTTATGACAGACACCTGATCTAAATACCCATCTATCAACGAAACCTTTTCAACATCCATTGAAGCAACTACAGACATAATGGAAGAGGAGTTTGCACACATTTGTTATTCCCACGCCATCATTACTGACAATGCAACTTTTTTACGCCAAAATACTTCCAAAGTTGGTGCAGAAAAAGATGAATCATCCACTTAAATGGAACAATATTATCATCCTGCAACCAATGGAGCAGTAGAAAACTAGTTCAATCTTTCAAACAAGCCGCTAGAAACTCTGACTTATCTCTGAAATCAGCGGTACAAGAGCTGTTGATGTATTACATGAGAACACCGTTACCAAAGGGGTCAACTCACAAAAACCAACTGCTGAATGACTGGCAAATCAAATGCACAAGTTGAACTTTACTACTATTGTCGGATCACATAGAACAGCAACACCAACCAAGAATTTCACTAGACAGGTCTCACCGGATGATGGGTAAATTTAGAAGCTATTCAGTTGGAGATGCCTTGCTATGCACTCGACCATGGACCAAGACAAGTTGGCAAACTAAGATGGATTCCTGAAATTGTTACCAAAGTCAACAGGACCTGATGCCTGAATGTGAAGGTTGTGCCATGAGCACCCACATGGACACAGCAAATTGAGCAATTGCAAACTGTATAGCCAGCTGATGGCAACATTAATCCTGGAGAAGAACCAAGTATAGAAGCTGAAACTCTACTGAAGCCTATATTCTATTAAGAACCATTAACAAGCCCTCCCAAACAAAAGAGACGAAACCTAGACTACCAGGTGGTAAGCAACTTGGCAGACACAATACCCGATGATCCAGGCGAAAACAAAAACAGGCTTTCTCTGCCAGCCTTTAACTTGGTCAGAAGGTGTTGTTATATAACATAAACCTTTATGTAAAACCATAATATTATTTTAAAGTCTTTTCCACTCGTTTCTTTGCCTTAGCTATTTAAATGCTTTTGATTACGTTTTTGTATGAAGCTAGACATAGCCACAAGCATTAAATAAAGAGAAAAATTCCTTTGCCTGAAATAGGAGGCCTTTTCAAAAGTTTCGAAAATACTTTTTTCAAGCACTGGATTTGACTCATTGAATTCAGCAACAAAAGTGAATTCACTTACTTCTAGTTATACAGACACATAACAGATTTCAAATAAAAGCCACAAATTTCACAAAGTTACCACTTTGGAATTCAGTTATACTCATCAATTGTAATAAAGTCAACAGCTGGACTTTGTGGTCATTTATGCCAAAAGTCTTGACAACTCTGGGGCATACACTTTGAAAGTAGATCATAAAATAACACGGGTGTTTCTTGCCTTCGGTAAAGCTTCACGATGCAGTTCTAGCACATAGCAAAGCGATCATGACAGGTTTGTACACAGTTTTAACAAAGTAAATTTCTTGCCATTCTGAGTCAGCTGAATGATCCAATTATTAGTTTAAGCTTCGTTCTCCTCCGTGGAATTCCAAATCACTGATATTGTTCAATGCATGTGGAAAGATGTGTCAAAATATAGATACAGCTAATCCGTCAAAGATGCCGTTGCCCGCAACATCTAGCAGCAAGCAACTAACATGAGATGACAAAATTTGATCATACTAACTAAAAATCATTTGAATCGAGCGTAATTGAAAATACATTTCTCGTCCATTGAAGCTGATGACTCACTGAAAAGATCTTCTAGATTAGCAGTGGCAACGTTTGCGCCCACTTTGATTAGATATTAAAGTAAATTACTTAGCAGAAGTGAAGCATGTGGAAGATAGCTGTGGGTACTCGTGGAAATAAACCCTAAATGATTTCTCACTAATAAGGGAATAAATTTACACTGATGTCATATACTCTCCTGCGCAGGGCGGGGTTTGATGCAGACTCAGGGTTAAATTGAATAAAATACTTCATTCTTGTCAAGTTAATCTTGAAAAAAAATAAATAATTACAATGAGTTAGAGTCGCACAGCTCTTGTGTGAAGGAACTTTGGCAATTAGGCTTAAAGTTACATTAGTTTCTTCAACTTGCGATTATTAGGGAGCAATTGATCTACCAGATTTCAAAAGTGTGCAAGATTTGTTACGGTCTGAAGAGAGAAGCCACATACATGGATTACACAGCATATATGATCATGTATGATAATCGCCTGGTAAATAATGCTCTCAAAGGTCACGCAAAACCAAATATCTCAGATACTGGATTTGTTTTAATTTTTTTCTATTGATGATTTACAAGATATTGGGCGTCGCAAAATAAAAAATATAATTCTAGGGGAATTAGGGCGAATAATTTTAGGAGGATATGGAGTATGGTCTCCTGATTATCTTTAGGCAAAAAAAAAGTTTTGAGATTTCAATCATATGTTGGGTTCTGTAGAAATAGGGCGGTACTGTTCTTATATATTCACACACTTTATAGACCTAAATCTTGGAAACATGCTAGTTAATAAACATCCACATACCCAACCACCATTCTCAGCTAACCACCCATCAATAGTTCCACCATCTGGTCCAAGAGGAGCTTCCTGGATAGTAACTACCATCCACTCAAACAACTCAAGAGCTAATGGTACGTTCTTCTGAAATAACGCCTCCAACATCTGGGAAATTGTAAACTCCAACAGCTGAAACGTTTCATTAAATCAAAAAGATAAATCTGGTTCAATACTTTGATAATAGACAATCAAAGTTTTAACAGAACTGAACTTATTTGAGTTGCCACCTGAATAATTGCAATTAACGATATGTAACCACTCCTGAATATTTTCACCAAGGCTTCAGCTCTAAGTTTTCTCCAAATTTCCCGTTTAGACAGGTTAGATGATGAATCTGGGCATACATTCGGCTGTTCGTTGGCGTATTCGGTTTCTAAAACACATGCTATTTATAACAAAACGCGTCAAATTGGTATCCGTAAAAATCTATTTATTTCATTATGTTATATCAGAATGTGAAATTCTGGATTTCACAGGACACGGTACCTCACTTTAAGATTGAGAAACTTACGTAGTATGCTTAGAGAGAGAGCACACCTTCTTGAAGGATCATCTGTATCACTAAAATGTCGACTCTTATACTTCTCGATCAAATACTTCGTCATTTCATTTATTTGTGAGTTAAATATTGCGTTGTCTCCAGTAGGCAGCCTGGTAATAGGTCATATGGTATCAATCACGACGTTTATGAAACCCCTTCATATAAAACGATCATTAATACTTGCATTTGGAGCACCTGTGATTCTAAAACTTTGATCACACGATCGCTTGCTAAACAACATTTGTCAAATATCATTGACCTAATTCTTGTTACAAAAGAAGACGTACTAATGGATGTTCTTAAATACATTGGTTATGCATTAAAACTTTAGCTAAGAACCCCATACATTTAATAGATTACAAAACAAGTTATTGTTAATTGACTCCGAAATTTCCAAGATTTTAACAATTAATATAAAGTGTTCGCATTAACATAGTTTGTAAAGTCATCAGCTACATGTACCGAGTTTGTTACTATGTTTATCTGGTAGTGTTTCAGAAGATGTGAAACTGCGTTATCAAAAAAGACAATATACTAGCTCGCTTCCAATCATTTTGGGTTTGGTTTCATTTGTGATCTATCAGCGACATTGAACAAAATTTTGGTGGTCTACTTCTTATTTACTCAGCACAATTCTGATTCTCTAGTTTCAAGCAGTATGATATATCCTTGAGTAAACACACTGTGAGTTTAACTGTTAGCTTTACAAATGTTTTCTCTATAGCTAATGTCTCAGTTCATTTCATTATTTATAACCATAGATATGTACTCTTTGTTGCAATTACACCGGTGGATTTTCTTATTATCATTCCTTCTGAAAGTTTCAATATTGATGGACCAAAATCCACTGACCAAAACGTTATACAAAGTTAATGGCTTGAAACCAACATGCTGGAGGCTTTTAAAAAAGCGTTTTTTCGCTTATCAAAATTCTGACACCACAGCTCTTCATAAATGTGCACACTTTTTCATTGATACTTTATGCTCACAAACTACCTAGCTACTCAATCAATGCCTACCAAAACTACATAATTCTTATTTTTCATTGCGTGGTTTTAATGGATGCGCACAAACATTAAAAAAACTTTCAGTAGAAAGGTTGGAAGTTTCCCGAATAAGGAAATTTTTAGCTATTTTCAGGTATTTTAAATTTTGACCGGTTATTTAGTAATCTGGAAAAAGTTGGTTCACTAACTATTGCCATTTAATGCGGAGCTAGAAGTAGGTTTTCTCCATGTATTTATAGCAGAAAATAGTGCGTAAACTCCGTAGCTGATAGCCTATGATTTGGTAAAGTAAATACATGAAAAGTCAAAAGCGATCTTTGAATTTAATACTTCTCTTAATCTTCGGAAAACCTGATGGTTAATGAAAACATTGCTGTCTAGGATTACTATTAATATCGATATAATTTTCTTTGCACCAACAAACAAACATATGCAAAAGTTTGCATGTATCGTGATTTTATAACAACTCGGCTTTTTAAATCAGATACTGATAATAAAAATTTTACGAATTACATTTTTCTCAATAACTCTTGAACTGTCTGTTCTTAATCAAACTGTTTCATCCAATTTATCACACCACATATCTGTAGAAGATTTATTTTTTTTCTACAGGGAAGAAATAGCAGTGTATACAGCCATACATTTGCAACATGCATAGCTAGTGTTTTAATATGATTTGTTATGATCAATTTTCTTTCTCTAGCACGGTTTCAGTAGCTGAGGTACACGACCCACTCACCGGAGTTTTATAAAGGTCGTTCATTGTGTACTGGCATGTCTCAGCTAGTTTACTTGATTGCGCACTGCTATAAAAACATGCCCTTGTGCCCTAATTGCTGAATGAATCTGCCTTTAACCGTAAAAACAAGATAATTTCTTCGGAAAGTAAAGGGCTCTTAGTAGATGCACACACACCTCAAATAAAATCAATACAGAGGTTACACGTTTTTTTGTGTGAGGAAATAGGTTCTTTTATCAATTGTCTATTGTTGGAAAACTTTATTATGAAAACAAGTTTAAAACTTACTTTTGCACATGAATGTAAAATTAGTGGATTTTATCAAAAGTAGAGCGTATTATAAAAAAGTGTCGTAACCCAATGTCTTTATTTATCTGTGGCTTGATAAGAAAGTTAAGACCTGAGTTATGTTAAGAACAAAACACCCTGACCCATTTAAATAACTGTGAGCAATAACCTTGAGCAACTTTCTTACATAGCTGCCAAATTGAGTTTTACTCATTCAATAACCTGCTATTTCAATTGGCCCTCGGGTGGGGGGAGGGGGGGGGAGGAAGGGGTTGGGGGAGAAAGAACTCATTACACGCATGTTCAGCTCAACAAGTTGTGAGAGTTTATAATCAGTACACGAAAAAATTCATTTCTGCTTTTGTATCACTACTGCTGGCACAATATTTGGACTTTGGAGGATAAGCGAATGTGACCCACTCAAAGTATTTTTGGGATCGATCACTTGAGAGACTGAAAATTAAAAGAAAATGGTATTGTTTTTTTCACCTATAATATGTTTTATGCGAAATCACTTTATTATAGCGGATTTTTGGGGCCTGCCAAAATACCATCAACAAAACCTCCCTTCCCAGATGTTTTCTATCAATCACCTTCAACAAAAGAGTTTCTCAACTCTATAACTGTAACAGAGCCCATGGATCACACTCACTACTCAGTGCTTCAGGGTGATAACCATTTTACTATTCCACAACAATTCATTGTAAAATTATATTGTTACAAAGTATCTTGCTTGGTGCTACTTGGTGCAATCAAGAGCAGTATCCTTATACAAGTGAAATGCATACATACCAAACTATGTTTTGTTCATAGGCAAAGGTACTGGGAATCATTAACGTGATTATTAACGCAACAAGTCATAATCGGCAGAAAGTAAATATACAAATCATCAGATCAGTTTAATTAGTAAAGCATGATATTAGCTAAGATATAGTTAAACAAACAAGGTGCCCAGAAGTGGAGGGCAGAGCGTAATGTTTAATTTTGCTGACTCACAGTCCAGGAAATGATGAGGCACTCTGTAAACTAAGAGTAGTTTTCAACTGTAGCTCTAAGTTTCAGGGAATACCCCTTAAGAACGTGCTAATACAGGGACTCAATTTAATCAACAGTCTCTTGAGCATGCTTTTGAGAATTCAGCTTAGACCTTTTGCGTTATCTTCTGAAATGGAATATATGTTTCATCAGTTTAAAGTTGCACCTGGAAATGGTGATCTTTGCTCTACTTGTGGATGAAGCAAGCAGGCTAGTTGAAAGCTTGTGAAATAAGTGTTCATTTCCTCGGAGCTACCAGCTCTCCTGGTTGTGCAAAAGTTGATTTAGCTTAATTGGTAAAAGACTGCCGTACAAAATAGCAGACAACTTCAGATTTTGGTTTGAACAGTTTTTATGTTGATGCTGGACTAATCTTTACATATTGTACAAAAGAAGCGCAAAGGATATTGCTAGTCTGGTCAGGAACTCATTGATAGACAGTAAAAAACTTTTTTGCAAAAAAAATCCTCTATCTTCCCTACAAAAACTATCTTCACCTGGTAGTTCCTGGAATACTAGAAACTGTATCAAGGGGAGGAAAAAGATTAATGTCTCCACAAGAATTATGTGGAATCCAACGGCTATTTTAGATCTGAATGACTTGGGTAAGGGAGGAAAAGTCGCTTTAGTCAAAAAGTCCAACTCAGATCTGTTTCAATCATTGATAAAAACTGTTAAAAACATTACATTAGGCAATTTTCCTCTAGAATCTGAGCAGTTTATTGAGTTGCAACTCTACAGGATGGAAGTACTCAAATTAATTGGCAACAGGAAAAATTGCTGATAAGCGTTGAATTTGGACTCAGAATGGCAGAGGAAATGTTTAGACGCTATAATGTACCCGTTTTATTGTCAATAAAACAAATGAACCCATGCGCCTCTAGCCTTTCACATTTTCTAGACATTATTTTTTAGTGCATCAAAATACATCTGATAGATTATCCAGAAAATTCAGCAATGAAAAAGTGATAGGGTAAAAGGAAACACTCCCCCTTTGTATTACAACCATATGGTAGATATAACGGTGAGAGATTTGAAGAAAAAGCAGAATCCTTTGCTGGAAACTATGCATGAATCAGTTTTGTCTGAGTGCAACAAGTAAGACAAAAATGTTCAAAACATGCATAGATAAATGAGCAATGTCAGAAAAAAACTTCTATACCAAACAAAAAACCAAAATAACAACCTAAATCTCCTTTGGCTAATTGTACAATTGTTGATAACAAGCTCAACAGTATTTAACCAATCAAACCTACTCCCTACACCTATGTGTTAAATGTTACTGAGAACACTCCAATATGAACTAGATTTTCTCATACTGCTGACTTGTCTATGTTCGACTTTGAGAATGTTGATGATGGAAAAGGTGATGACGAGGGTGAAAAAGGATGCTTAGAAGATATTGAGCAAAAAGTATCTAGTATATCAGAGATGAAAGGCAAACGAGCGAATGGCGTTGTAATGTTAGAGCGGTCTGATTAAATCAGCAAGTAGGATTCAGATAAGGACGCACTCAAAATCAGAGCCAAGTGGCAGAATCTTAAGTTTTCCATAACTTTGTCGCCAGATGTCCGAACCGATACCCGATACAGGCATGGTAAGATTGGGAAACACAAACTATAGCAAATGTAAAAGTCTGTTGTAGGATCAAGGAATCCCAAATGCCAGGAAGTCACCGCGACAAACACGTACAGAGAAGTCTTTGCTCACTTTGGGAACTTGAAATTAGAAATTGACGTGTCAAACAAGTTGTTTCACAGTCCTGCATTGAATACTTCTTTGTGAGAAACTAGAGCTTTGCTGCAAACTCAGAGAGAGCAAAAGTGAGAAAAACAGTCCAGCAATGGCTGAGCGGAGAAGATGCCTACACACTGTAAAAAAAAATAATGACCAAGTTTAAGCGGCACCCCACGGTGGTAGCTAGAAAAGGAGAGCAGCTCAAAGTAGATTTGATGGAGATGTGTTCTCGAAAAGAAGAAAACCACAACACAGAATTTTTACTATTAGTCGTCAGTTTTTTATCACGAAAAGGATGGTCTGTTCTGCTTGCCTCCAAAGCTGGTCACATTAATACCAGAGTTTTAAAAACGGTACTGGATAGAGAAAACTACAATTGGAGAAAATTGAAGAGTTTACATTTATCATGTCAAGAGCCTGCTGGCTGAAAAAACGATCAAGCGCTTTAGAACTAAAAACGAGGGGATGAAAGCTTCGCTGGTGCAACGTTTCAACATGACTTTTAATGATAAGATTCACAGGTATCTGACGTACCAAGATGATGACAGAAACATTAATGTTGTACCTAAGATGGGTAGTGCGTACAACAACACCATTCACACTACCGAAAATATGAGGACGAATGACATACATTTTCAAAACCATGAATTCGTGTGGAATCAAGTGTACAAAAGAGGTGAAGATAGTTTGTCTAAAGAGAAAAGGTTGAAAGTTGGAGATTATGAGAGAACTAGCAAAGCAAGAAGCATGTTTGAGAGACGATACACCCAAACTTGGACCATAAATGGTCTTCATAGTTATTGATCCGCAAAGCCCTGAAAAAAATAACGTACATGACGTGAAATATTTGACTGAAGAATTGTTCGGGGGGTGGGGGGGGGGGGTGGGGGGAGGGATTTTTACAACAGAGAGTTGCAAGAGGTAAATAAGCCAACCATTTTCGTAAATGAAAAAGTCTTGGAAACAAGATGATGAAAGGTAAGAGACACATACTGGTCGAGTGGTAGAGCTACGGAGAAAAGTTCAACGATTTGGTGGATGAATAGCCTATAAGGAGCAAACGCACGCTGTCTTCATGATACACTGGCGAAAAATGTTGATGCTGATAACCTTGCCCTCACGCTCTACTTGTGGAGAGTTTCCAAACAACATGAACTTTGAATTTACAGTGAGACTGTAAAGTAACTTGAGATTATCTCAGCTGAATGGGAGGTAGTTTTGCACGATGTATTGTAGTCCGATAATTGGAAAAATATTAGCGAGGGTAAACTATAGCCATAAAAGATGAATGTCTCCGGCAGAAGCAAAAAGTCATTCATCAGATTTGGCAACAGAAGATATGATAGTGTCGAAGAATGGAGAACATTAAACGAAAGAGAACACCTGAAATGAGATTGGACAAAAAGTTTGCTATCTCCTAAGACAAAGTGACCAATACGAGTTTACTAATCAACAGCTATCCCGATACGACATTGAGTTTTTCTAAAAGCTCAGCCTTCATATTTGTATTCGACAAAAGTGGAAAAAATAGGTATCCCAGTGATAGTGTGAGACAGTCCATTCTCTACAGATGTCCAACGCATTATTTAGCAGCTGACATCCCACATCTAACCGACATTATCATTGCACGCCGACAGTTGTCGTCTGCTAACATCAGCAACCATCTCCAAACATAAGCAATTGAGGTCAACTGGCGCTTTCTAATATAATTATCATTCCAACGTCAACACGCTTACCATGGACCTTGAAGTAACATCATTCCACCCTTATTCATATCATCCTGTGTACTGTGTCTATGATGTAAATTAGAATACCATCAACACAACTTACAACTGGTTTCGATTTCTTTCTTATTTTTATATGCCTTGCACTTTGGCCACATTCCCTTTTATATTAATTTTATCTTTACATAGTTGCATTGTCACTTCTTGGCAACACTACTTTTAGTTTTAGTATATTTAGCGTTTTTAATTTTGCTTACATCAGAAAGTGCTAGTTCCAGAACAAGAGTATGAGCTATTTGATTGATTAATAAAGTACATTTTACTAGCAAAACTTGTGGTGCTGGAATAACTTGTCATCACAGTAGATACAACAACATTACATCACCTGATATAAATTTCGGACTAACTTCTTGTATGTCTATTCCAAACTTATCAGAAATACGATGGTAGGTGAAATGAATATGCTTTTGCTAAGACTAGTACAAGTACAAGAGAAGAAGAATGCCGCCGTGTACCGAGTGCTTAAAAATCCACACCACGTCAAAGCGGCATAACAACATCAACAAGTGACCACGGTGAGTGAACACCATTTGATGGTGGAAAGGTCGGGCTGACGGCTCATATTAGAAAAATAAGGGACACAATGATTTTAGTATGGTCGCCCCCGACGACTCGAGGATTTCTTCCAACTGTACTACTAAATGTAGGCTGGGGATGTCATTGTAGTGTATAGTAGACGCCATGTGATGCGTGATATGAATTGGAATGGACCCATTACTAATTTTTCAAGTTTCCCTCACCTCAGCAAGAGAGGAGTGATAAGCCTGTGTGAGTCAGCGCTATTTGTAGGCAGAAACGTAGTGAGTGAAGTCATCATTGGCCATAGTTTTGCATCATCTGCAAAGAAGATGATCTTGGAGGGATGTGCTCAGCGCAGTGTCTAGATGAAGTGAAGAGGAGAAAAAAAAGCTCTGGGGAAAATGAGATGTCTAAGCAAATGTGGTCATTTTTGATACTTCAACGACGCACCCTCTACAACGAGGGGTGGAGCGTTACATTTGACTTCATTAATTGTTATTGCTTGCGCAATCACCACTTGTAAAAAGGATGGCAAGATTGAGTGGAACGACGGGTAATAAATTGGAAGGTTCCCCTTGCCACAAAAACCTTGTGCTGGACCGGTTTGCAACAAAGGCTCCCAACTTTTCGGTAGAGAGATCGGAATATGCCATCATCAGACCCAATAGATTGGATCCTTATGGCTGGGTTGAGTTGACCTTGGCAGAAAGTAATGAGCTAACGCACATCTTTACAACTCTTTTTCTGCAAAATAAAGCCACAGTTGTTATGACGATGGCACTGATGTGGAGGGTAACAACAACAACACCCCTGTGTGGATGAGAGAATCACTCCCTGTGTTGTTCAATGAGATGAAAATGCCTCTATAAGTTAGCAGTGTCGAATACGCCAATATAGTACGCCACATACTGGAAGCTACCGCCTCTGGAAAGAAGTACTTGGAATGGTTGAAAGATTGGGTGCACTGAGATTCAATGAGTGAAGACACTTCTCAACACAGGACAAAAAGAACCTTTCAATCAGACGTGGAAAGGCATCAAATTTTTCTGGCAAACCCTACTTCATGCTTTTCCAACAGAGAAAACTTATTGTCCCCGGACTGACCATGCAACTGGACTCTGGACAAAGTTCCAGGAAACTGTCTTTGTTTGCCGCCGTTGAGTCACCAACTGTAGGAGCGACAATCAGAATCAGCAAATTTGAATTGCGTGTCTCCAAATTCAAGGTAAACATCACGATAAAAAGTTCTCATATCAGATTGGCATTTGAATGACACAACTATATTTATTCGATTGAGCAAAGGCGATCAGAGTTATACGCAATTGGCAGCAGAGTGGCCAAAATTGATGTGATACTGGAAGAAAACAAACAGAAACCCAAACAAATATAATTGGGGTTGGTCAATCACAATGCTCTGAGCGGACATTTCACCATGGATCCAGTTAAGAATGGAAAATGCCAATGTCCAGAGTATTGTATGATGAGTCGGTGGTTCCACAGTTGGTAAGAGATCTGAGCCAAACTACAGCAAAAAAATTCTTCGACGGAAATTTCATCAAATTCTAAAAAATATTCGATCTTTTCTCGACGATGAAAGTTTATGCATTACGAGAAAACAATGTCAAGACCGCACTGTGATTTTGAGATTCAACTCGACAGGTTGATTTTTCAAAACAAGTTCCCACTGGATAAGAAAATGTTGCAAGTGTGGAGAATCAGGTTGGCACCTTTACAATCAACGGCTTTTTTCTGGTCTCCTACTCTGTAAGAATTTGTGTATAGGAGATAGACAGCATTCTTCAATTATTTCTTGCCGATGACTACTGCTCTAAATAACAAACAAGAGATTAACGCTGCATATTCTCTTGATACTATATTCGGATGATATCTTTCGTATCAAGTGTATTCACATTTGAGCTAGAGATCAGCTTTGGATGCTAATTTTTAGTATCCTGATGGGATGCTCCGTACTCGACACTCATTATTCCCATCAACCCGGAGGGCATTTTCACTCAAATTTTTGATTTTTAAGCTTCTTGCATAAAGGATTCTTATATGCTACAGAGGGATTTTCACTTGGAATAGTCCTTTTCTTTATGGGAAGAGTTACGTTTTTTTTCGTGCAAAAACCCCTACCTTTTATAAAAGGACTTCTGTCCAAAAAAAATGTGTCTATGCAAAAAACAGTTTTTTGCGCAAAGCTTCATTTATGTTGTAAAATGAGTTTCGTGGCTTTTTTGCACAAAAATCACTCTATGTTACAACAGGATTTTTTCCACAAAAAACCAAATTTTTTGCGCAACAAAAGTAAATTTTTTTGCACAAAGATTATTTTATAACGTATAAAATTTTTAGTACGAAAGAAATTTTTTTTGTTCCGAACTCCATTCATATTATAAAGGGATTTTCACACTAAGTATACAACATTGTTTCAGACAAGTAGGAATTCAATTTGAGTCAATCGGTGCAATTTTGACTATGTAAGGAACACTGTCTTTACACAGAAATCATCCACTTTAGTATCATTGTCTGAAGAAACAAGATCTATTACAGCATCGATAACAACTACTAGAAATAATTTCAGCACCAAAGTAGGAAAAATGAATAATTGGTTAACACCAGTTAAACCAGCAACACTTCTTTTCTTTATTATAATCATTTAACTTCAATATTTATTATCCTTTACTGATGTTTCTTCTTTTTACTTTTTGATCTACATGTCAGCAAAGACAAAGACATTACATGTAAAATACTAAAATTCAATATGGGAGTTGGGGAGGGACTGATATACCTAAAGATATTTCAAGCGATGATCTTCAGTTCTACGCAGCAGATGTTGAAAATGAGAAACTACACAGATAAGTTTTTATAAAACAAACAGTACTCCTGTAGTATACTGTACTGTAGTACTACAACACAATGCTGTAGAGTTATTTATTGAGGCAAGTAAGAACAATTTTGAGTATTTTCTATGTATGATAAATACTGTGGATATCAATAACGATTTAAAACAAAATTAGAGGACTGTTCGGGATAAAACACTTGTTCAAGCTTTAATGCAAAGGCTTTGGACTAAAACCTTTTGGTGTCTAAGCCGACCTCAGATCAAAAGACACCTACAAAGAAATTATGAGGTATATACACCTGTACGTTTTTCAGAAATAGTTGTAGAACTATTCTATACATATCTATGATCAATTTTTTTTCATCTTTTGAAATTATACAATGATACAATACTTAATGTTTATACAATAACCAACCCCCCCCCATCCCAATCTAAATCATCATACAAACCCTAATGAAAACAACCCCTACACAAAAAATACTTAGTTAGTCATATATTTGCAAACAAAATTAATGAAAGTAAAATCTGGTGCGCAAAAAACGTACCCTTTCAAGCTCTCAAAGTAACTGGTGAAATCAAAAGACATTCGGAACCAGGAGAACCTTCCTGTCCTTAGACTCCATGTCAAAGATATGTTCCTACATTATTACTTGTAAGCCCAAAACTGTAGCCAGACACACCAACTCCAGTCCAGTGAATCAGTTGATTGCATTGGAATTCATCGTTGGAATCACGCAACAAAATGATCTATGTCTGTAGAATCCGATGAGCAAGTTAAAGTTAACAAAGCCACATTTAATGGAGCATTTCCAAACAACAGTGTTAGAACACAAGTATTGTAGTAGATTTTGGGTGCTGAAACCACTAACTAATGACGGTAGCAATCCGACAGGTAAGCTGCCACCAGTTGTTGCTTAACCTGTGACACTAACAGGTCGGGGCGGTACTGAGATATGTGTGAAAGAGTTTTCCCAACTCTACAACCAGTAAAAAGCCCTCTACTCAGACACATAACTCAGTGCTGTTGAGTATCTATGCATTCATTTATCACGAAAGACACAACTAGTAAAAGGCACATTACAACTGATTAGATTAAGCACATGTTTTGCCTTTTATAGGCAACTTACAGGTGGTGATTGAGAATGCTAACCAATCATGTAACAATAATACATAAGAATCAAATGAATAAAAATATATAAACGGAGAGCGAAGTAAATGGAGTATATATGCTATCAAAAAATGGCGCCCCATAGTGGTAGGCGGGGTCACAAGCTATTGCACCAATCCCAGTCCCATCTGATTCCTGACTCTGGTATTTAGTTTTGATAACCTTGACACTTGGTCCTTCGTCGGGTTTACGGGTAGTAAGCTCTGGGAGATGTGTTTCTTCTTCACTCAGGCTACCTTATAGCTGCCAGCCAATACTGACTCACTTCGTGCGGGCCCTGCAAGGTTGGTAATGAGTCATACAGAGGCACTGCTCATACAAGGTAGGTACTGTTCCATACAGGGTCGGTATTGACTCATACGCAGGGTCGGTATTGACTCATATGCAGGGTCGGTCGATTAGGTATTACATCTTTCAGTCATTCTGGCCATCTAATGGTTAATATAAGGATGCCAGAATGTTAGTACAGCATGTGTGCATAAGCAGATACATTAAAATCCACAACACATTTATCTTCATTGAAGACATCATTTTGTCTTTAATAAACCATATGAAACAAGATAATAGATCAGGAGTGAGTAACATTGAACTTCTTTCGAATTAACTTACATGAATATAGCTCAATGTTTCTTTATAGAGAACACAACGTAGTTGCATCGCGATCTTGGCCAGATCCTGGTGTTTTCTTATAAGGCACGTTGGGGTAGGGAGCGCCCAACGGACCAAATGATTAGGGGTAGGTAGGGCAGGGAAGTTCTCATCATATGTGCAGTTGTTGGTAGCTCTGGCCACTACCTGATGGCAGTTTACTTAGCCGTATTTAGTTGGAGGACCAGCATTCTGCTGGGGTCTTCTGGTAGCGTTTTCTGGAGCCACTCTTGCAACGGGAGCTCTATTCCTTGGAGGGGGGCTGCTGAGTAGAGGCATTACCCGTGGTTGATCCTGAATGAGTGTTGGTAAGGGTGGGCTTGCCAGAGTATGTCTAACAGGAGACGAGGGGGCCCTGACAGCAGGACAGTTGAATAGGGTGTCAAAGACAGGATCGGTCACCCCTCATTTTTGGCCGACGAACCGGCTCTAATGTTGCAGGACTTTGCCCTTTTGAGTCGGTGCATGTGAAGTAGGGTTTCAAACGCAAACCATTCCGTGCTGACCTTTGGCCATACCGGGCTATCAAGTAAGTGTGATTGTCGTAGGCCTCCTTGACTTTGCAGGGGCTTGCAAACTTGGCATGGGGCATAATTCTTTCGCTCTTGCGGCGCCTGCTATTTTGCAGCCAAACTTGGTCGCCAGGGGCAAACAGGGTGGGTTCTTTGTCCTCTTTTGTCCCTATCATAGTTTTTTCTTCACGCAGGGTTTAGTACACTTCTTCGAGTTGCTCCGTGAGTGACTGGGCACAGGTGTGCACGGGGAGGTTATCTGGGAGCGGGGGGGGGGGGGGGGCGTGGTAAATGATTTGGTCAGGCAGGCAGAGCTCTCTTTTTAACACTAGAAAGTTGGTTGCCTCCCCTGTCACAGTATGAGTGGTAGCTCGGAATGCCCTCAAAAGCTGTCGCAGGAGCAGGTCCCACTCATTGGTAGCAATCAGACAGGTAAGCTACCACCACGTGTCGTTTAACCGGTGAAAACAGCAGGTCGGTATGGTATCAAGAGATGTGTGGAGGAGTATTCCCAACTCTACAACCAGTAAAGAGTCCTCAGCTCAGACAAATAACTCATTTCTGTAGAGTATCTATGCATTAATTCATCTAGAGTAAAACGAGCAGTAAAAGGCACATTACAACAGAGTATATCGAGCACAAGTTCTGCCTTCTATAGGCAATTTACATGAACTGATTAAGAATACTAACCAATCACATAACAATAAAACATAAAGAACAAATGAACAAAGATATATAAGTAGGGAACGGATCACATAGAGAAGATAGGGCCAAAGATAAACGGTGCCCTGCCGCAGTAGGCGGAGTCACAAGCTATGGCACAAATCACAGTCCTATATCTGCTTCCTGTCTCTGGTCTTTAGTCTTGATAGCCTCGGTGCTTGGATTTTCGTTGGATTTACGGGTAGTTCAATCGAGGAGGCGGCTTTCTTCTTCACTCAGACCACTTTCTAGCTCTCAGCCTATACTGACTCACTTCATGCCGGCCCTGCAAGGTCGGTAGTGAGTCATACCGAGTTGGTACTGCTCCATACAGGGTTAGTAGTGCTCCATACAGGGTAGGTACTGCTCCATACAGGGTTGGTACTGCTCTATACAGGGTGGGTATTGCCTCATACGCAGGGTCGGTCATTTCGGTATTACATATTTAAGTCATTGGCTAATATAAAGATGCCAGAATGTACGTACAGCATGTGCGCAGAATTTTATACATTAAAATCATCAACAGTATAGATATAATGAACTGTTGGATTTTCAATCAAACCCTCCATTGAAATTTGTAAACAGGCTAGCTTTAACTCGCAATTCGCATAGGTGTGCCAACATAATTGACCAATTCAACTTCATATAATTCTTTGGGCTTCATTTGACAATTAAATTCCCACTCATCACAACCAGAATCATTACAGATTCTGGTCAGAGTTTGTGAAATGGGAAGTTGAATCAGAATCACTTCAACTCTTTGACTCAACATGTGCACTTTTGGCACATAAGTCACAAATACTCTTAATGTACAAGATGCAAACAAAAGTTCTCATTGTTCTGAGTTTTTTTAAATAGTTTCACTGGGTAGAAACTCTTTTGTGGATACATTGCGACTATTTTTTTAATTTCACAACAATTGTCATTTGTTAAAACAAGTTTCACCAAATGTACTTTTAGTTCAAAAAATACTTTGTCCATTGTTTCAATTCCAGGCAATTGGGTTGACTCACGCATGAAGCTGCGCCTAGTATGTATATCGATATATATGTATATAAATACAGCATTTCAATAAATAATTACCAAATAAATATTAAAATTGATGGTTATTGATGGCATTGCACGTTGTTGTATAATATTTATCACTACTGGTGGTTGTCATTCAACGATGTTTTTTTGATAAACAGACATGAGATTAGATTAATTATGAAACAGAAAAAATTAAAATAAAAGCACTAATGATGACAAATAAAGAGCCGTGACTCTTAATATGTGCGATAGCAATGACTACTAATGATCATTTACTGTAGCGTTTTTGGTAATCCCACTATATCCTTAACACACTCGGCGCATATAGTAAGCACGAGATATGTTTGCAATGATTCTGGATGAAAATTAATTTCATTTTTGGGGCATTTTTTAAAAACCTTCCCATCATCAAAATACATTGAACACACTACAATAATTATACACCATTCAAATCTTAGCTTCAGGGTCTATTTTGTAGACCTATAACAATACGTCGAGGCCCTTCAAAGACCTGTTAGAATTTAGAAAAAGAGTCGAAAATGTAAAGGAATTTTCTCAAATCCGTGATTTAAGTGAGAAAAGTTTGCTTATTCAGATGTACGCGCGTTATAGTTCTCTAGCTGTATCAAATGGATTTGTTTCTCTATGAGCTTCAGTTTGAAAGATATGAAAAGAAATGTGATTCTTTTGATTTGAAATTAATCACAACTTTTTGGGGGCAATTTTTTAACCAAATGCCTTCGCTCATATCATGCGGCGACCTTGACGTTTTTGCACTATCTCGTTAATGAACTTAATGTTGTGAAACAAGGTAAACTACAGCAACGTTTTTTGTATTTTGTAGCATCGTCGAACCCGTGTTGCTTCAGCTTCATTAAAATTAGTTTAAAAAGACTGAAAAATTGAGACAAAAGCTTTGAGAATGAGTATGTAAGGAAGCTGACGGTAATTGTCGCAAACCGTTTTGTATGTGAACTGAAATCGAGAACTTGTTGCCTCTGCTAGCTATTTTCTACGTAAGTTTACCCATTGACCTGAGTAGTAAGTAAGCAGGTACAACATCTTTTGTTCTAACTCGTCTCGTTGACATTTTCCAGCCGGTTGTATTCCTAATATTTAGAATCAGTTGCAAGCACACTTTGATTTTTATAAACTTCCCCGTTATGATGACATCACACTTCATGGCAAGTAACCAACCAACTGCAGGAATTTACATTACATCCCCAAATGCTTGCTTTCATTTCTGTTGCGAAACCATAATTAATTATTTAGCACTTCTCCTGTGAAGAAATGCCATTGCAAATAACCATTGCTATCAACAACTATTCTTTTTTATTTACCTTGTAAATAAAACTTCAATGGTTTTACAATTTCTATAGTCAACAAGACACGCGAGAGTGTTCAAAATGAAAAAAAAAACCGAAGTAAGGTACTTAATATCAGGGTATTTACGTAATCTTAAACAATTGTGAGGGTTTTTCTCAATCAGTAATTGTTGAATATGCCAGGAGTGAAGTACATTAAACCATTCAAACAATTCTCCATTTAATGAAACCATACAATACTAAAACGATATTCAGTTCAAGTTATGTTAGAAAACATAAATTATAATCCGTACTTTATAACACAAGCTTTCTACAACCGTATTATACAGTTTGAAGCCAACTTGCCAGATATCTCAGACAAAGAACATAAAAAATTGGCTCAAACAGAAGAGTAGAGGTTTATCAAAGTCACCAAACGAAAAATCTCCATTAGTTTAGTGACAGTTAAAGTTAAAACAAGAGAGGGTGGTTTTCAATGAGCTTCTTAGCTTCAGAAATGAACTGGAACAATCCTGTTTGGACCTAGAAAAAATTGCATCAATTTTCCGCCAAGTGTTTCAAATAACTAAATTGTGTAAAGGCTTTTTTTGATGATCTAGTTTTACTTGCAGCTGTAGTTGCCAAGAGAAATACCCACTCCTCCACAAACCAGCATAAAACTGGGGGCTCACGCTTGAACATGCTGCAATGCTAATAATTTCTCTCAAGATCTTTAGTTTGTTTTCACTTAAAATAACTACAATGTAATTATACGCTTACGCGTCGCGGCATCATAATCTACTCATTCTTGTATCGTGCATGGCGCCTAAATATCTAGGAAGCACTCACAGGCAGCAAAGGAACCTCTTTTTTGTTGCCTGATACTTTTCATGGTTTATTATGTGTCCCTGCTTAACAGGTGTTTGTCGTCTGTGAAATCAGAGCATTTTTTAAATAAAAAAAACTTGCCAACATGCCATGATGATAGCTGGAATTATTTTATGCTATATGTCTTTGATTCATTTTTGATAGTCCTACTAGGCTCAGGAATTTATCTGAAAAAAATAGTTTGTCCAGTAGCAGTGATTTGCATTTTTATTCCAACTGATCATGATCGATATGTTGAGTTCAATTTTTTGATTAAGGTTTGCTATCTTTCCTGTTATTAGTTTTCAGTTTTGTTGTTTTATATGTCTTTTGTCTCAGCTGTCGCATACACTACCAATAATAAAGAATGAGTCATGTATGGTTGGAAAAAGTACACATGTTTGAGTTTTTTTTTTAAATCTTTCAACATATACATATATAAAGCAACTCTTAGTAGTTTCAACTTTTGAGATATGATTGTGGAAAGTTTTTAGAGTTATTAAGATAAAAAAATACTGTAGTGGATTTTGGAGGGCCGACCGAACGTCCACCAACAACACCTCACTCTAGAGATCAACTTCCCAAAGGAGGAGTATATCAACACCACAACCGTATTCGGAGCCCACGGCTCAAACGCAACACTCAATGAGTATACCATATTTCATTATACAAGCACAACCCACCGAGGTATAATAACGGTAATGTATAATGCTACTTGGCTCAATCACAAGCAGAATCTCAATACGTTACAAAGAATAATGACAAGTGCTTTGCCTTTTATATGCAGAGCAGGGGAAAACATAGGCCCAAATAAACAGGCAACAAATCAGCAGTAGCAGGAAGTAATTGCACTAAGCAAAACATGAAATATAAATAATACAATGCACAATTGGCTAATATGACATTAAATACACAAGGCGCCCAAAAGTGAGGGGCGGAGCTTATCAGTCAATATTGCTGATTCATGATGGTGTAACAGGTAGCTCTAGTTCCTGGCTCTTATGACTTGTGGTCCTTGTCTTTGGTCTGTCTGAGGATAACTAAGCTGCAAAGTCGGGCTCCTGCATCTTCGTTATCATTTTGGGCTCTCAGGCTATAGCCCTTCTTTCCTCACCGACTCAGTATAGGGCCTGTAGTGACACTGCAGGGCTGGTAGTGCATGCTGCAGGGCCGGCAGTGCTTGCTGCAGGGCCGGTGGTACCTCTGCAGGGCCGGCATTGAATGCTGCAGGGCCGGTAGTGAATGCCGCAGGGCTGGTAGTGAATGCTGCAGGGCCGGTAGTGTTTCTACCGGCTTACTTGCTTGTGTTCTGGCTGTGCCAGACTCAGTTTAGGCTTGCCTGACACCCAAAAGCTGTCAGGGGGACCTTGCGCAAAGATAGTGGTAATAAAATTCCGCCACAATACTGAAGCACAATTTTTACACAGCATTCCAACATATTCAACTTTTAATGTAAAAGTATGGTAATTTTATACCAATTACAATGGAGGCCACAACTTCGAATCACCATACACCCCTCATTTTTGGTGTCTGCGTTGATTCAATGATGTGCCAAACTATGTTGAGTCTCAAAGTCAGAGAGCTATTCTCGCTAGAAATCTATAAAAGTGTTTCATACCACACTCATAGATTTTCTACTTTCTCAAAACTGTGCAGCTCGTTTTGGAGCTTGCATAAATGATACTCATCATTTTATGGATAATAATCCAGTCCTGAAACTTAAAGCAAAGGCAGCATCAGTAGAAGCGTGTAACAGATAAACAGCAAACAAAAGGAATCGATAAAGCATTTCCAAAATGACACAGTTTTGGGGTGTAAGTCTAAGTCCAATCAGGAATAACGAGAAACTGTTTCTCGTCTTACGTGGTACAGACTCATCAGGGTGAGGTCATAACTCAAAGACAAAGATATTTATAACAATATTTCATAGAATCCTATTTTCCGGCACCGTGGCATCAGGGAGATGAAGGGCATGTTGGCACCCGGTGAAGTGGTTGGTGAGAACTAAATTCCAAGTTTTGATCAAAGGTGTTCCAGAAACATGGCGCTACGAGGCCTACAGCGATTTTTTAGCATACATATGTTGTCATGGCTGATTGGGTTTAGTGCACCCTTGTTTGGCTGTTGACAGGTCTCACAACTGCCAATTATGGGATAGGTCTAAGCCATTGTCCTCCACGGGTACCACATTGGGTTTAGCCATTTAACGGTCATCCGGATGCCTTGATAGGTCATTGCATGGTTCTCCGGGACTTATTTATTTGCTGACCAGGTATATGTTGTAAAGGATTTGTCCGTGTCTAGCCACAGCAACTTCACCGGACCACTGTTGAGAATAGCTGTCTTAGACGATTGAGCACTAGGGCTTTGTGGTAGCGTAGCCAATCTAGTGTCAAGGCACAAACCCGTGATACAGTGTCTACTAACCAGTAATATAACACCACTGTATACGGTACTTAATTAATTGCACCGTCTCAATACGGAGACTTCTTACTTCACGATACGAGGATCTGTTACACAACACACACAGATCCGGTTTCACTACACTTCTCAAATTTGCTTAGCAAGCACTTGTATAGATTTCAGCAATCAAGTTACGCAGACTTGTGAAAATTTCAAATAATGTAATTTTTCTCTAAGAGCTTAACTATCAACAAAGTTATTCTGCTTCACAAGTTTTACAACACAAGGAGGGTTGTAGTTGTCAATAATAATATACTCAACGTAATACTCAAAAACTTACAGCAAGAGGTGTTTCGAAGTGCTTATTAGTCCTGGTACGTTAGACAAAACTAATACTCCAGCTATGACTATGAGGATTCACAACGTTCCCTAACGCTTAAAGTGATTCAACAGGCACACCACTACCCCAAGAACTCTGATGGTTGGGCGATCTGTCCCAATACTTATAAAATTAGTATGCAAATCATGCAGTTGGAAATTACAACATATGATTGGTTAAAAATAACATGATATGATTGGCAGACAAAACTAGGGCACCACATACAATCAATACAGCGTCATAGACATATACATTCATACAAAAGGCGCATTACTAACTACACAACGAGATGACAATAATAATAGATAATAATTGAAACCAAGATGGCTACCGGAACGATTCCAAGTGCGAGTTCTTTGCTTGACCTTGGCTACTACGTCTCCATGATCGGTAGGAACGCAGGCTCTTCAGGTTGCTAAGCATCCAAGCTAACATCTGCTTCAGTAAGACAAGGTAACTCCTGGTGCACCTGACTGCACACAATCTCTCACGAAATTCCATCTCAATATATCACATATCAACAGATATCTTTGAAATAAACAAGTTAAACTACATTTTGTTTGCTTTTTGCCTCATAAAGTGGTGGCAAGGAATGGGTTGGGCATCTTTCTTGGTGAGAATAGTGAATTTTTTTTGTAGTTGACACCAAAACACTAGGAGTGCTCACTTTTTTATGCGCGGACAACCGGAAACTCTCAGCTCCATCTGCTGACTTAAATTTTTTTCTAGGAGTCTTTTGATTTTGCACTTTACCACCGACTCCCTATTTAGCTCTAGTAGGTAAGGATGTCAACTAATGGGTGGTATTCAATCCGATGTGGGTATGGAATATTTGCCAGATGGGTAAGCGCTATGTAGTCATTGTGGTTGCTGAATACCAATGGTATTGGGGGCCGTAGGTAGTTCAAATTTGCTTCGTATTCAGGGCTCTTACACTCTTTCCGAGCCTGTGTGAACAATTCCTGCAGATGCAAAGTTATCTCTCCACCCACAGCCATATGTCCAACTTGATCTGTGGGCCATTTTAGCTGTTGGATATCATTCTTGTCCACACTTATAAAGGTGCTGATTGCTTCTTCAGCATGCTGCCGCTGGTATCCAGTAGGGTTCAAACACTGATCTAATACCCACCCCTTGTGTACCAGGCTCGATGACACATGAAGCTGAAAGTATGCCGTCTTGTACATATTCAGTTGTTAAGTTATATCTCTTTAGTGTTGAGATGTCACGGAACAGTGGCATCCGTCTGGAGGAGTGGGAAGGGGTAGGGGGTTAGCTTAGTGTCCTACCAACTTGAGGATTTTGTCAGACAAACTTTCTGCCTAGCTAAATTGTGTTTGTCAGCTATATGCCTTGCACTTTGCTGGCCAAAAACTACATCTCCAGGACCATGTTCTCATTTATGTGGTTCACCGTGACGGTTTTGTAAGACTTGAGGTGACATGTTATTTCAGTTGAAGTGAGAAACAGATAGAGAAGGAGCGTTGTGCTGTGGGCCAAGAGTAAATTTGAATCATAGTCTTGCAGGTGTTGTTGTCAGTTGGAGGGCAGGTAGTCCAAGACCTGTCAGCTAGCAGATTGGTGTCACAACTTGGGCGGATACGGTAAATCAGTGTTTTGTTTCCAGCCTTCAGGGTAGGTAGTAATTAAAACAATATCAATGGAATCTACAGTTCATTTAAATAATGACAGACTTAATGATGGGTTGACTTGTCCATCATCATGGGATGTTGGGGTGCCTACTGCTCAAGCGTTCTTTCACTTTTTGCTTCTAGCATAGCAAGGCTGCCTAGTTCTGGCAGGTTAGTTAAATAGTTGTGCAAGATAATTGGATGATTGGGCAGCAGGTCAAGGGGAGCCACCTATCTGCATGCCTTTTCTTAGCAACTGAAGGAGGCTTTTTTAATTCCCAACAAGCAAATTACATCCAAGGAACATTTCAAAACATAGTCTCTATGAAAAAATTGTGTCTAATATTGGGATTGTCTTCCTAGCAAAATGTAGTTACAATTCCAAGTTTTACAGGACACATTTGTCCTAATACAATAAATGCATTCTTAAATTACCCATGTCTAGATAATAATTTAAAGTTTTATTGTTTTTTCAAATAGTCTATGGGAATTTGCATAGCCGCACCTGCTTACAACACGCAGAGTCATCAGCTTCAAATAAAAATTATTTTATCGACTTGGAATGGTTATGACTAGGTGTGAAATTTTTGAGAGATGTGTTTGAACTGAGATTAAAGTGGTCAAGGCATAAAATCACAGAGTGTCAGTCTTCTGCTAAGTTGCCTTAAGAAGGTAAATAATGTGCCTGCATGTCAAAGTAACTTGACCATGGAATGCGCTTATACACCAGCAACGACTTTTGGCTAACTAATAGGAGCTTGTTAGCTTAGAGCATTACTGAACCAAGAGAATTTCTTTCTTGTATTAACAGTATTATAAAACCCACTTGAACAAGGTTCCATACATCCTCTACGGCTTGTAATTCTTCACTAGCCAGTAGTTTGTGCTCATATTTGTAGCTGAACAAGAAATTGGCTACCACCAACTAAACCAAATTTCTCAGAAGTTTTCAAAGTTCTCACACTGAGATAACATCACAGATTACCAGCCTGTTGATTTTCTGACTCCTCAGATTTGCTTGTCTACATGAAATTTTTTGCATTTAGCACCAAATTGGCTAGCACAGGTTAAACATTATCAACAACTGGTATTGAGACTTTACTTAGAGCAGCCAGTGGGTCAAGCCACAACATAATTAAGAAATTTTGAGGCAAAGAAAAAAAAGATCTTCCATAACCCATGCTGTTTTAAACTTCGCCTGGCGTGTTACTGTGAAGGTTTATTCATGATGTTTGTTTTATGAGCACAATTTGTCATACAAACGTATTGTTTTCCGCCGTATTTTCCTATGCCCAATTGGTGACTTGCTAAAGAGTCCTACGTTTCCATAGTCCATAGTTGTTCTACGATTCTTAGTTAAAAGAACTTGGAAGTTAAGTGAAACTTAAATATGAAACTCAAAACTTGAAAGTTTATCGCAATTCATTTTTTCAGCGCTGTCGTGCAATGTAAAACAATGGCTTTTTTTCTCTTCACAGAGAGGTATTTTCTTCGT
Source organism: Cryptosula pallasiana (assembly GCA_945261195.1). NCBI lineage: Eukaryota > Metazoa > Bryozoa > Gymnolaemata > Cheilostomatida > Cryptosulidae > Cryptosula > Cryptosula pallasiana. The sequence goes on from OX183132.1 coordinate 23,836,433, forward strand.
CAAAGGGTTAATCTGATGTTTTCAAACTCTGGTGATTGTTCTCCGTAGCATACAACTCTCACTTGACTTATTACCAATATTCAGAGCTTGTTTAAATTGTGATTGTAAACACTGAGCTATTTGAGCCTAGTGTGCAGTTTGGGAAACAAAATTTTTTGCACATGTACACTTTTTATTTTGCTTTTTTAGCAGCACTAAACAAACAACCATCCAAGCTCCTTGAAAAAAGGTCAATTTAGAAAGTATTCTATAAATGGAGAATGAACCAAGGGTGAATAGGCAATGATGTTAATGACAAGTAGAGATGTTTTTTGAGGGAAGACTCGTCAAACGCTAACCAAATCAGTATCTCTTGCTGCTTTATTGCATTTAATAAAAGGTGTCTATGCTGCTAGTACTAGCATTAACTTAATGTAAATACTGGTAAGTAGAGACATTGCTGTGGGTTACTATTTTATTATGGAGTATTTGTCTACTATATTATCGGTTGATATCTTTGCATTAGCCAATAAGATGTGTGATTTAAGGGTGATATAATATAAAGCAATAATAAGCAGTGAACTTAAAACACCAAATCTGATCTGGAACCAAAGTCTTGTTGCAGTATAGAACCAGGTGATAAGATTGGTGCTGAGTAGCGGAATAGGTTAAAAAATAGCCAGAGGACTGAGCCAGTTTTATAAAGAGTGATAGAGAGAACGAACTAATTGTTGTAATTTAGAAAGTGAGACTGAGGGTCAATCATCTGTATAAATATTTTCCGCTACAACGGCCTTCAAGCTCTGTTAAATCCACAGTGATTGCCAAAAACTGCTGCGCCATGTTGAATCTCAGCCAATGATGTTAACTAACTCCTGTGTTGTTCATGCTTGCCTGCTGTTCATAGAATACGTTACTATGATGGAAGTTTGCACACCATATCTGATAGATGCGGTGGGTTTTGCACTTTAAGTTGTTTTTTGGTCTTGAAGGTGCTACTTGTGCTAACGGACAAAACTACAGCATCAAAAAGCAGCCACACCAACACATCAATTTCGCAAACAGCAAGAGCTGGCTTTTTCCGACAAAGCCGTTTTTGCTTTTCACAACTGCTCTCCCAGACTCAGAGCCCATAGTTGTTACAGAGCCTGTCCCTGAGGTTCCACTCAATAGTCTGTTTTTTTTTCAACTTCTTCTCATTGCAATGGTCAACAGGCTTGACTGATTTTACGGTGTTCTAAGGATAATACATGTGGTTTCAGAAAGATACGTAACAAATATCATATTTTAACTGAAACTTGAACTTGTTCTGCCAGAAAATACAATCAGTTCTGGCTTTTTAACATCACCTTTAGGATTTATCCGAACTAAATACGGTAGTTTACAATCATATCACACAATCACGAATATAAACCAATCAAAATATTGATACTCATTTACAAGCAATAGGGTACAAAACACTTAACATAGATAGTCGTTTGTCTTGGTTCTTTGGCTCCGCCTTTCTGTAAATATTGCACCATCATTGCATAATCTTTTTACCCAAGCTTAGTTTATCTCTGTTTACTCACCCTCTCCAATCAGTAACTATATCCTTCATTCTGACAAGTTTTACAGTTTTCCAGAGATAGCACATTTTTTCCAACAACAAAAGTTACAAGTATATGATCCTAACTGAGACTTAAAAATTTTCCGCCACTTTTGGTATTTAAACTCACCCGTATGATGTATCAAAGCTGGATTAGGTAATTGTCAATTGATCGAACAATAAAAAATATAAACCACTAAAAACACCAATACTCATTTACATAAACTAGGGTAAAATAAGTTAACAAATAGTTGCTCATCTTCCCAACAAGCAAGTGAATGTTGTACAAACGTTGTCTGGATGTCGGTGAAGATCCCCTGAACGTTTTGCGCAGAACGTTTACTTCACTACTTTCTGTAGACACCCTTCAACGTTACTTAAACGTTATTCCCAATGTTGTGGACAAACATTCGTACAAGGTTTATGTAATTATAACTCAAAATGTTGTATTAATATTGCCTGGATGTCCATCAACATTCCCTAAACATTGTGCGCAGCACGTTTACTTCACTACTTTCTGTAGACACCCTCGAACGTTATTTAAACGTTTTTCCCAATGTTGTGGACAAACATTTATACAATGTTTATGTAATGATAATTCAAAATGTTGTATTCGTGTTGCCTAGATGTCCATCAATATTCCCTAAACATTGTGCGCAGAACATTTATTACACAACTTTCTGCAGACACCCTCAAACATTAATCCAATGTTACTCCCAACGTTACCCACAAACATTCGCACAATGCTGAGGCAATGATGTATAATAATGTTGCATCGGCGTTGCCTGGATGTCAATTAATGTCCTCTGGACATTGTATGCAAATGTTTATTTCATGACTTTTTGTACACTTCTTTCAATGTTGTTGCAATGTTACACCCATTGTCCTCGCAAAACATCCTATGAATGTTTTTTGAATGTTTTCACTATTCGTCATCTCAAAATGTCCACAAAACATTTATTGAACATGTTACGTCAATGTCGTGATAAAATGTTTACAAAACATTTGCTGAAAATGTTACATTAGTGTCGGTATAAAACGTTTACAAAATGTTCATTACACATGTTACACCAATGTCGTTATAAACTGTTTGCAAAACATCCATTAGACATGCCACAACAACGTTGTTATAGATTGTTTACAAAACGTTCATTAAAGAGGTTACAGCAATGTCGATATAAAACGTGTACACAATGTTCATTAAAAATATTACACAGATTTCGCTACAAAGTTTTTACAAATCATTCATTAGACATGTCACAGCAATGTTGTAATAGACTTTTTACAAAACATTCCTTAAAGAAGTTACACCAATGTCGTGATAAAATGCTTAGAAAACATTTGCTGAAAATGTTACATCAATGTAGGTATAAAAAGTTTACACAACGTTCATTAAACATGCTACACCAATATCTTTAAGACATTTATCGAAAAGACTCCTGAAACAGATTTCACCAATTTTGTTTTAAGATAATTAATAGCCATTCACATAAACATGTTGCGCCAATTTAGTCATAAAATCTCTACAATACATCATAGCGCACGTTATTTTTCATGCAAACATAAGAATAATACTCATAAAGCAACCTAAGAGAAAGTTGAACTCAAATGTCGTCAGCTGGGATGAATTCGAAGCAGCACCAATGAAGCAACCAGAGTTTGAACCTGCAATAGACAAATGTACAGAATGAGTAAAATTAAATACAAAACATTTCATTAGTTAACTGTGTCCTTTATGAAATCTTGTATTGAGCTTCAGGAGCGTTAACACAGAGAAAAAACTCATCATTGGCTTGCAAAGTTAATTCATCATCAAAAATGGAGATGTTGGCTACTTTTATAGTTAGAAACAAAAAAATTTAAACATTTTGTGTGAGTGAATAATACACATGTTCGAATATACTTGAAGCCATTGCAAAACCAGCGCTGAAAGTCATCCCTAGTTCTTTGTTTTCAAAAAATTGGGAGTTTTCTCCCGAACTGAAAAAATACAGGAGCAAGCAACTTCTAATCTCTAGTGAAAAAATCTACTGATCATGTTTAAATTGATTCGTAGGAGGTGATTGAAGGCTAACAAGCAGGGTTGAGAAAACTCACGACTTTTCAAACTTGATAAAAAAAAAATTCAATTTTTTCAAATTACTTTTGTCTGATAATTTTGATTTCAACTCTGATAAAAAAATTACTCTTTTGTTTCCTCAAAATATTTTTAATTGTTTTAGGTTGAGTATTTTCACATTTGCGATCTTTATCATCAATATCATTTTGTAATGATTCAAATTTGGTTCAAAAAATCCAAGTAACTATGATTAATTGATATATTCGATCTATAAATAGTACTTTTACAGCTCTTGCAACTAAATAATTAGTCAAAAGAAATTGTCTCATCGCGTGAGGAAGCTGATCATGGAAAAGACTATTTAACACAGGAAGACATAATTCCTAGTAATGTCAAACATCAAGATTATCACTTTTGGCACAATCAGTGACCCAAGTGTAATTTTTTCCCAAATGACCAATCAAAATGTATACAAGCTTTAAAATGAGTGTTTGAATATTCGGCTAAATTACATAGAACTTGGGTTTCCATATATCAGCATTGTGGGATGATAAGTGTAATGGCAAATCAGCACTTCTCTCATTTTGTGCAGAGTAGTTAATGTGTACACTGGCCGTAACCTGAGCAAGGTTTTTGGTTGAAAGTGCAACAACCCAAGCATACTCATCATTACAGTAATGACTTTCAACTTGGAAATTGATTAAACAATAAGATCAGTATAATTTTCTGATAATACTCAGAGATTGGAAAGAAATGTTACCGGAGTCATAATTGTGAGGGTGTTTTTTTGACAAGAACATTTCTTAATTAAATCTCGAGTACCATATATTTCCTTGAGAATGAGTGAAAATCACTAAATGATCAACAATTTTTTAGATAATAGTTTGGAACTGCAAACTTAATAAAAAACTCAGTAATTTCGTTATATAGTACTGAGATAAAGCTACTGACAGCAAAACATTATTCATGGTCCGAGAAAAGTTATTGTATTTCATTTGCACGAGTGTGTAACAAGTTAGGTGTCTATCATCAAAAATCACTTTTTTGTGTCATAGACAAAAAAATCTCCATTTGACGAAGATATACATGCAAGAGGTTTAACCAGTTTTGGTCATTGGTAGCCAAGAAATGCTTGTAATATTCAACGTCTGGAAACAAAATATTTGAAATGATGTTTAAGCGCTGCTTTTTAAAATCAAACTAATTTTTACTCATGCAAAACTTGCAAACTGTAAAAATCATCTATTTTGAAGCAGTGTGGTTAGTATAAAAAATCAACATGAATCGTAGTCAATTACCAGCATATGTAGACAGTTCGATTAGTTTAAAAGTTTGCACACACATTTAAAACAGCGGATAGTCTGAAACATGAACAAATTGTCTTCGCAAACTCTTTTGACATAAGAAAGTTTAAAAATATCTAGGATTTCCAAAAAAAATATGAAATTAAAGCAAAATCTGAAGTTGGTCAATTTTTTTTAAAAGCCTCGCGATGAATACAAAAAAATTATTAAAAAAATTTACTAGACAGACTCTTTTATTGTTTTCAAGTTATTCAATCATGAAGAAATCCCATGATAAAAAAAAATTATTGGTAATCTATTATTATTTGGATGCTAACCAAATAATAAATGACTAATAAAAAGTAATAAGTTTGCTTGGTTTAGTTTTTAAAATCATTATCATTGGTTTCATGCTTCATCAGTGAATGACAACGATCATTCAAAAAAATTTCTAAAAATAAATACTAACTCATTGATCAACTGTATTTTCATCTATCTGAAAAAATATGTTTAGACAGCTTTAAATTTTTATCAACCATGAGATATTGCATTTGGTCTTTGTTACATTCCAAATTGAAGAAAATTCAGGAATAAAAAACTCACGAGTTGCTCAGGCATGGTTGGAAATACATATACAAAATTTCTGTCATTCACAAGGGGAGATAACTCTCTGATTATACAATTTCGATAACATGCCATCTAGATTTAGAATTAACGAAATTTCTGCTTGTCAATTGAGCAGAACTAATTTCGATTCCAAACAACATGCTGTATTTAAGGCTTTTCACAAAGCTCCCGTGAAAAGCTGGTTATGAAGTCAAACTTGTCATGAAGTTAAAAAAAATTATTGGTCAACCTAGAGATGACAGTATTGACTTAGTAAATGTCGGGACTTCAAACTGGGGCATGAATAAAATAAGTTTCTTGATTTCCCCGGTATCGATTTATGCGGGTTTCACTGGAAACTCCCCCGCCACCATTTTACAACGGTGATCACTAGGAACATACATTGATGCATTCACAATTTTTCAGCAGTTAACTGATTATAGAAAATGGAAGCGAGCTCTACTCAATTAAATAATTCCAAAATGTAAGATCTTATAAGTTTTCAACTCGACATTACATTTAAGAAAAGATAGATACATTTTCGTATTGGGAACTTGAACTTTTGCAAATGCTGTTAAATCTATTTATTTGATTGCACCCACTCACCGCTTACCGGATGATGATTGTTACTTCAATATTACACAAAGCTAAAAATCCTTCAACAACTTGAACTTGAATTTCCAAGATTTTGGCTCGCAATATTTTGGAGTTGTCTACCTAAGATCTAAACAGTAATAAATTTGCCAAATTTGATCTGTTTTGTTTTTGAGAGTTTGTAAATAAATGAAGATATTTGTCATATTCATTAGCACCAAAAACATTAAAAGTTTTGTTTAAAACAAAAAAAGTTTATCCCCATTGTTGAAGAAAAATCCTCCAATTATTACCATTGCAGAGTGTATTATCCTATTGTAAGAAGTACAACCTAAAAATAGCTGTTCATTGAACAAAATATATGGTTTTTGTTGAAGTACAAAACATCAAAATAAAAGAATTATCATGTTCAATAAAAGTTTTGTCACTATATCAAAAGAAACAGAGTAGAATAACGGAATTGCATTCTCTTGCTCTACATTAATTTGAACAGACCAAGTTGTGTTGTTGTGGTTCCAACTGAACCGGAAAATGTGACAATGGTTTATCGGTAAAATAGAGAGGTATATTCAAACTTATTTATGGGTACCTTCTTATAAGAGGTGAAAAGAATGTGATCATGAAGCTGTAACCAAATCAGTGCACCACGCACACACTACCCTATTCTTTGTAGCAAGACAAAGGAAAAAACACTTACCAGAGTGCCTGCCTTTCTGCTGAGTATAATTGACATTGGTCAAAACATCTAGTTGCTGTTTTTCTCTTCATAACACCAGAAGGACTATCTCCTGAAACAGGGGAATATGTAGAGATCAAGTAATATTTGTGGAGAAAACAAAAGAAAAACTCCCTCTGAAGTGACAAGCAAATGCTTTCCTTTACGTTCTATTATTATCTTATTGTCTATAGCAACTGAATAGACTTGGAATATTTCAATATCAATTTCTTTTGGACATCAATATGTGAATGTTAAGATCACAATTGGGCTACACAGAACACCTTAGCTATCAGGCACATGCCTATCAAATTTCCAAATAACCAGTAACCCCAAATTTCCAAGTTATTGCTTAATAACTGGTGATCAAGTGATATTAAAAATCACCATTTTGAGAAAACTAAAACTTTACTTGAGTCAATAGACATTCAGGTTGGTAGCCATCAAAAAGATTGAATAAGTGTGTTATGCAGATTATCACCATGAAAAGTAACAGAGCGGTGTTTGTAATACACTATATGTTCTGAGCTACAGACTTTCGACTAACAGGTTTTTTAACGACAATAAGAGTATTCGCGACCTATTTGTCAAACCAAACACAAAAAATAATAGGTGTTCATAATTCACTATGTCGCGTATGCAACGGAACATTAGTTTAAGAACAACATAATATTCATTGAAATGTAATAGCTTACCGAACAAATCATAAAGAAGATAACTCTCAATTTTCAAAATAATCGAGGAAGTAATAAAATTTTGAATGCTATAAACTGGATTAGCTTGTCAAGCTGCCCCTTGCTTTAGTAAACTTGCAAAGCTTGCCATTATTTTGAATTATTTTTCAAGGATATAAAACAAGTTTATGAAAATGAAAAAAATCAACTTGCTCTTTTTAATTTATTAAGTGTTCTGTTTCATTCGTGACCTACGAACAATATAAAAAAATACTTGCTGATTTTTTTTTAATTCAGTGAGCTACTTCTTGTGGACCCACAAGTTCCGAACAAAATGAATATTTTTTGATTAAATTTATTACTCAAAAGTGTAATTGGAATTGGAAGCAGCATCAAAAAATCCACCCGAGTTCGAACCTGCAATAGACAAATGTACAATTTGAGTAAAAATAAACACAAAACACTTCATCAATTAGCAATTTACTTCATAAAATCTTTTACTGAGCTTCAGGAATGTTGGAACCAAAAAAAATTTCATCGTCATTGATTCACCAAATTTAATTCATCATCAACTGGGATGAAAATGTTGCATCGGATGTTAGCTAATTTTATTGACAGAGGCCAAAATATTTAAACATTTTGTGTGAGTGAATAATACACAAGTTCTCATATACTTGAAGCTATTGTAAAATCAGGGCTGAAACTCATTCCTAAAACTTTCTTTTCATAAAACTGAGAGTTTTCTCTTCATCTGAGAGAAATACAGGGGCAAGCAACTTCTAATTTCAAATCAAGAAATCGGCTGATCAGTTTTGAATTGATTCTTAGGAGGTGATTCTAACAAGCAAGGTTGAAAAAACTCACGACATTCCAAACCTATAAAAAAAATTTGAATTCTTCAAATTAATCGGGAGTTTTTTATTTGTTCAGAATAATTTTAATTGTTAGGGTGTTGAAGATGTTCACATCTGCGACCTTTATTTATGAATATCTATTTGTAATGATACAAACTTAGCTCTACAAATCCAAGTAATTATCAGTAATAGATATATTCTATCTATTAAATAGTACTTTTACAGCTCTGGCAACTAAATAATGGGTCAAAAGCAATTGTCTCGTTGCGTAAGGAAGTTGATCACGGAAAAGACTATTTAACACAGAAAGACAAAAACTTCAGTGATGTAAAAGTTGTCATAAACCATCACTCAACATCAAAATTATCACTTTTGGCACAATCAATGCTGAACAAGGTGCAATTTTTTCTCCAGATGACTCATCAAGTTGTATAAAGCTTTAAATGAGTTTTAAAAGATTCAGCTAGCTTACATAGAACTTGGGCTTTCCACGTATCAGCAATATGGGATGATATGCGTAATTGAAAAAAGGAGATTGCAATGAGTTTCAATCTTTTTGTAGTTTATTTTCTGAATCAGCACTTCCTCTCATTTTGTGCAAAGTAGTTATTGTGTACACGGGCAATAACAGGACCAAATTTTTGGGTAAAAGCATAACAATCCAAGCATATTTATCATTATAGTATTAACTTTCGGCTTTGAAACTGATTAAGCAATAAGATCAGTTGAACTTTCATAACACCATGAGATTGGAAAAAAATGTTGTGAGAGTCATAATTGTTACGGTGTTTTTTCTCAAGAACATTTTTAATTAAATCTTGAACACTATACATTTCCTTGTGAATAAGTGAAAATCACTAAATGATCAACAAAGTTTTTCGATTTTAGTTTGGAAGTTGAAGCTTCATAAAAAATTCAGTCATTTTGTTATATAGTACAGAATTGAAGCCACTGACTACAGAGCATCTGTCATGGTCCTTGAAAAATTTATTGTATTTCAATTGCTCTAGTGTGTAACAAAGTAACCTGCCTATCATTAAGAATGAAGTCTTTCATGCCATAGACGGAGAAATCTCCATTTGACAGAGATATAAATGCAAAAGGTTCAACCAGTTTTTGTCATCGATAGCCAAGAAACGTTTGTGATATTCTACTCCTGAAAAACAAATTTTCGTATGATGTTTAAGCATTGCCTTCTAAAATCAAACTAATTTTCACTGATGCAAAACTTGCAAACTGTAAAAATTAGCTTTTTGAAGCCGTGTGGTTAGTATCAAAATTCATCATGAATCTACGTCAATTACAAGCATATGTAGATAGTTCAAAAACTTCAAAAATTTGTGCATACTCCTAAAACAGCGGAAAGTCTGAAACATCTAAAAAACTTATCTTCGCAAACTATTTTGACATAAAAAAGTTTAAAGTTATCCAAGATATCCAGAAAAATAATAAAATTACAACCAAAGTTGAAATGAATCAAATTTTTTTAACAAAATCTCTCAATAATTATAAAAAAGTTATTAGAACTATTACTAGACAGTTATATCATAGTTGTTATGTTTTTTCAATCATGGAGCATTCCCATTATGACAAAAACTTCTTCCAAGCCATGACTTTTGTAATAAAGGTAAAATAAAATAATTGGATGAATAAATACAGTGAAACCGGCGTAAATTAATGTTGAAGAGCCAAAAAGAAACCATCTAATTAAGGATGGTATTGAACTGCTCGAATTTGCTTTTGGAGGCTATAAATATAAATACAATAGTAATAATAAGTTATTTTGCAACGAACAATATAATAATACGATGGATTTCATACATTTTTTTCATTGACTCACATTGTGAATAAATTTTAATAACAATGACAACTTCAAGTTTTCTCATTAATCAAGCATAATTACTAGTAAAGTGGTAATTTGTTGTTATTGTGATGCTAACCAAAATAATAAATCACTGTGATAAAAATAACTAAGTTGGCTTGGTTTAAACTTTAAAATCATTATCATTGGTTTAATGTTTCATCAGTAAATGACAATGATCATTAAAAAAGCTATCCAATAATAAACACTAACTCAATCAACAGGTTTTTTTTATCTAGCTGAACAAACATGTTTAAAAACCGTTCAATTTTTATCAAACGTGGTTGAAATATTACTTTCGGTTTTTTGTTACATTCAAAAAATTAAAAAAATTTATTATTGCAAACGCATGAGTGGAAGTTGCTCATGTGCTGTTTTAAATACATTTAAAAAAATTCTGTCATTCACAAGAGGAGATAACTACTTGAAAATATATTTTTGATAGCATGCGATCTAGGTTTACGATTGACAAAATTTCTGCTAATCAATCCAACAGAACAAATTCCGATTCCAAACAACATGCTTTCTTTAAGAATTTTCACAGAGCTTTCATGAAAAGCTAGCCATGGAGTTGTGGAGTCAAATTAGTCATGAAGTTGAAAAAAAATTATTGGTCCACCTAGGGATAACAATATCGACTTTTTGAAGCACTTTTCAAAATGTCAATGATAGGGCCTTTAAACTGGGGTATGAATAAAATAAGTTTATTGATTTTTCCATTGTTCATTTATGGGGGTTTCACTGTAAACTCACCCGCCACCATTTTTACAATGGTGATCACTATGAACATAAATTGATGCTCTCACAATTTTCAACAGTTGACTAATCGTAGCAAAGTAACTCCAAAATAATAGATCTTATAATTTTTCAACTCGACATTACATTTAAGAAAAGACGGATAAAGTTTCATATTGGGAACATGAGTTGTTGCAAATTTTGTTGTATCTATCTATTTGATTGCACCCACTAACTGCTTGCCGGAAAGAAGACAAATGAATTTACTTATAGTTAACTTCGCTTCCGTAGGATGATTGTTACTTCAATAATATAAAAAGCTAAAAATCCTTAACAATTTGAATTTGCAAATCCAAAGTTTTGACTTACAATATTTTGGAGTTGTCTACTCAAAATCTAAACAGTGACAAGTGAGAGAGTGAGAGTTTAAAAAATAAACAAAAATGTAAGAACCATAGTGCCATCCATTTAAAGCAGATCAATTTACCCTAGACTGAACTTACCTCTTTAAGCTTGTCCAGAAGTTTTGGACGCAATGCCACATGCTGACTAGAGCCTGTAAATGAGCTACACCTAATATTAACGGAGAAGCAGGTTCCTTTTCATTTGAGCCAGAGCAGCTACAAAATAAGAGCAAAGGATTGTAATATCCATCAATACCAAAAACAAATTTGAAAAGTTTGTTTAACACCAAAAAACAGTTATGGCTAGCGTTGAAGACAAACGAGTAGATTATGAGAAAACTGTTCTAATAATTACCTTTACAAAGTGCATAATCTAATTGTATAAGATACAGCCTAAATATAACTGTCCATGGAACAAAATATATGGTTTTTGTTGAAGTATAAAACAACCAAATAAAAAAATTGTCATCTTCAATAAAGGTTTTGTCACAATTTCAAAAGAAACATGCTAGAAAAGCGGAGTTGCATTCTCATGCGTTATATTACTTTGAGCAGACCAAGTCGTGTTGTTGTGGTTCCAACTGAACTGGAAAATGTGGCAAGAATTAATCAGCAAACTAGAGAGGTAAAATCAAAATAATCGATAGATAACCTTCTTATAAGAGTTGAAACAAATGTGATCATGAAGCTGTAACCAAATAAGTGCACCCTGCACGCACTACCCTATTCTTGGTAGCTATACAGAAAAAAAACTTACCATAGTGCCTGCCTTTCTGCTGGATATAATACACATTGGAAAAAACATTTCTCCTGGTCAAAGGACTTCCTCTAGTCACAGTTCTTCTCTGCATAACGCCAGAATGACTATCTCCTGAAACAGGGGAATATTTAGAGATCAAGTAATAATCTTGGAGAAACAAAAGAAAAATTTCCCTCAGAGGTGCCAAGCCAATGCTTTCTTCTCCGTTCTATTACTATCTTACTGTCTATAGCAACTGAATAGACTTGGAATATTTTATTACCAATTTCTTTTTGACATCAATATGTGATTATCAAATATCACAATAAGCTACACATAACACTTTAGGTATCAGGCACATGCCTATCATATTTTCAAATGATCAAAAAACCCAAAATTTCCAAATTATTGCCTAAAAACTAGTGATCAAGTGATATTAAAAATAATCATTTTACGAAGAATAAAACTCCGCTTGAAATCAATAGACAGTCAGGTAGAAGCCATCTAAAAGACTGAATAAGTGTATTTATGCAGATTATTACCATGAAAATTGCCATAGCTGCAGTTGTACAACACACCATATGTTCTAAGCTACAGATTTTTGACGAAAAACCTTTTTTAACAATTTATAACATTTGCTAGTTTTTCAAAGGAGATGGGTCAAAAATAAGGTAAACTCTGTCTGATGTGAAAACTTGACTGCTACACACAATTATCTTTGATTCAATTTTTTAACCAATTAAACCAAACTCAAAGTGATATTATTTTGCACTAGATGCGCAAAATACCGTCAATAGATGAGAACTCCAGAGTTAAAGCAGCCGGAAACCTTAGGAGCTCATATTATGAAAGAAAATCAGCTTCTTCTACCTTGCAAACAATTCACGGATTTGCAACCAATAAACCATATGCACTTAAGATCAAACTGAGACAATGAAAAAAATTCTAAGGACTAAAATCAAACAAACTTACAATTTTCATCAGGTTGGTGATCAGAAATAGCCACCGTCACTCACAATCCAGCTTCCCATTCAGTCAACAAGAAATTGATGGTAGCTGCAACACTTGCACCATTACCCTGAAACAAGTTGCATAGTGTCAGCATGAAATAACTCCATTTGCTGATATTTATCTATGCATCAATTACATTGCATGGTCAGGTTTATCTCATACTTATACATAATGTATGGTAGTGTTTTTTACATGTTTATGGATGAGCATGTGAGACGATATGCTAACAAAAGACTGAGCAAGCAACTCACAATTTGACTTCAGAAAATGCAGGAGATATTGCCGTGTTATTGCATTAGTAAGTCATGTCTGTTCTAACATGCGCACATCCTGGCATAGTGTGCTTTTTAATCACTCATAAATCTTTTCACTCCTCTCTGCAAGACAAGTAGTATAAATGCGCAAAATTACAACAACAAAAAGAGTAACAATGGCGTGAATTGCACAGAGCAAAAATTAAAGTTGGTGAGATTATGGAAAATTTTGTATTCAGTTTGCCGTATAGAGGGGGTAAAATGATTATCAAAACCATGCTCTGTGGAAGAACTAGCTGTAGATATTATTTGCAATTTACGTAATTGTGTGATTTTAGGCATCAGCTGTTGCACACACCACTTTTAACATGAGAAAATAATGGTAAAATACTTTCCATAAAACGGAAGTAAGAGTTTGGCTGTGCACCAAGAACTCAAAGAGTTAACTCCCTCTTGCTGTTTTAGCTGTTTTTGTAGTAACTGTTATAAAAATGAGTCAGATAAACTTTTGTCAATTTTTTCAACATAATGGTCAAGATTGTGAACACTTGTTATTTGGAGTAGTCTTATCAGTAATTCAAAGTTATCAGCTGACAATGAAACCAGTTTCTGTAGGAAAATTAAAACAACTAATCCCATTTGACGCATTTGATTTACATAAACTTGCCAAAGACTTAATTATCATTTCATAATTCGTTACCAATTTGATTGAAGATACAGAACGTACAAATTATTTACAGTCACACTTTTCACACTTTTCTCAAGTTTATTCCTAGAGCCTTGAACTAACCAAAAACAGCCCATTGTTTGCTGTGTGAAAACTTAGATGCCTAACTTTTTACACCATATCTGGTTGACTCTACCACCATTAGTCATATCTGGAGTTAGTTGACACAAAGCACAATAAACATCTCCTAAAATGCAAAATGTGTATAAATTTTTTCAGATCGATACAGCAGATAAAACAATATTTTTTTCACACATTGATAGCATTATGTGGTGTTGGGGCCTTTATTCAACAGTTAATATTTGCTGTAGTAGTTACAATGCTACAGCTCTAAATAAAAAACTACTATCACATTCTATGTAACCTAAATAATTCAATTAAAACCGACCGAAAAACGTTATATTGCAACTAACAATGTAATAGTCTTATGAATTTCATAGATTTATTTCACATTGTGAATCAATTTTAATAGCAATGAGAACTGCATATTTGCTCATTATTTAGGATAGGTATTTGTAAATTAGTAATTTAATATTATTTTGATGCGAGCCAAATAATAAATGACTAATAAAAATGAATAAATTTGTGTTGTTTAATTTTTAAAATCAACATCATCGGTTAATGTTTGATCAGTAAATGACAACAATCATTCCAAAAAAATTTCCAATAACAAATACTAACTCATTGATCATCTGTTTTTTATCTATCTGAACAAACATGTTTAGACTGCTCTAACTTTTTATCAACCATGGGTGATTGTTGAGATATTGCGTATGATCTTTGTTACATTCCAAATTGAAGAAAGTTCAGGAATAAAAAACCCACGAGTTGAAGTTGCCCAGGCACGGTTGGAAAGGCAATCAAAAGAATTGTCATTCACAAAAGGAGATAACTCTCTGATTATATAATTTTGATAACGTGCCATCTAGAAAAATGCCATTAACATGCCATTAACAAAATTTCTGCTTGTTTATTCAACAGAACTAATTTCGATTCCAAACTACATGCTTTATTTAACTCTTTTCACGGAGCTCCGGTGAAAAGCTGGTCATAGAGTCAAACTAGTCATGAAGTTGAAAAAAAATTATTCATCAACCTAGAGATGACAGTATCGACTTGCTAAATGTCGGGACTTCAAACTGGGGCTTGAATAAAACAAGTTTATTGATTTCCCCCGGTATCGATTTATGCGGGTTTCACTGTAAACTCCCCGGCCACCATTTTTACAACGGTGATCACTATGAACGTAAATTGATGCTTTCACAATTTTTCAACAGTTGACCGATTATAGCAAATGAAACCAAGTTCTACTCAATTAAATAATTCCAAAATGTAAGATCTTATAATTTTTCAACTCGACATTACATTTAAGAAAAGATAGATACAGTTTCGTATTGGGAACCTGAGTTCTTGCAAATGCTGTTGTATCTATTTATTTGATTGCACCCACTCACTGCTTGCCGGAAAGAAGACAAATTAAGTTACTTCTAATTAATTTGACTTCCATATGATGATCGTTAATTCAATGTTATACAAAGCTAAAAATCCTTCAACAATTTGAACTTGAAATTCCAAGATGTTGGCTCACAATATTTTGGAGTTGTCTACTTAAAATCTAAACAGTAATAAATTGACAAAATTTGATCCTTATTGTTTGTGAGAGTTTTGAAAATAAATGAAGATATAAGAACCATCGTGCCATCCATTTAAAGTAAATCAATTTACCTTAGAATGAACGTACCTCTTGAACTTCGTCCTGAAGTTTTAGATGCAATGCCACATGCTGATCTACATTAACGGAGATGCAAATTTCTAAGAGTTTGAGCCAGAGGAGCTACAAAATAAGTGCAGGCAGTTGTCATATTCGTTAGCACCAAAAACATTAAAAGTTTTGTTCAATACAAAAAACAATTTATCATTATTGTTCACAAATGCTCAAATTATTACCATTAAAGAGTGTATTAACCTATTGTAAGAAAGACAACCTAAAAATAACTGTTCATGGAATAAAATATATGGTTTTTTGTTGAAGTAAAAAACGTCGAAATAAAGGAGTTATCATTTTCAATAAAGAGTTTGTCACTATATCAAAAGAAACAGACTAAAATAGCGGAATTGCCTTCTCTTGCTCTATATTAATTTGAACAGACAAAGTCGCGTTGTTGTAGTTTCAAGTGAACTGGAAAATGTGACCAATGGTTCATCAGTAAACTAGAGAGGTATAATCAAACTTATCTTTGGGTACCTTCTTATAAGAGGTGGAACCAATGTATTCATGGAGCTGTTACCAAATCAAATAAGTGCACCACGCACACACTACCCTATTATTTGTAGCAACACAAAGGAGCAAACACTTACCAGAGTGCTTGCCTTTCTGCTGAGTATAATTGACATTGGACAAAACATCTAGTTGCTGTTCTTCTCTTCTGAAACAGGGGAATACGTAGAGATCAAGTAATGTTTGTGGAGACACAAAAGAAAAAATCACTCAGAAGTGACAAGCAAATACTTTCCTCTACGTTCTATTACTATCTTACTGTCTATAGCAACTGAATAGACTTGGAATATTTCAATATCAATTTCTTTTGGACATCAATATGTAAATATCAGATATTACAAAAGGCTGCACATAACACCTTAGCTATCAAGCACAGGCCTATCAAATTTCTAAATTACCAAAAACCCAAAATTTTCAAATTATTGCACACTAACTGGAGATCAAGTGATATTAAAAATCATCATTTTAAGAAAAATAAAACTTTGATTGAGTCGATAGAAATTCAGGTTGTTAGCCTTCAAAAAGAAAGAACAAGTGTGTTAGGCAGATTATCACCATGAGCATTGCCATAGCTGTGTTTGTAATACACTATATGTTCTAAGCTACAGAATTTCGACTGAAAGGGTTTCTAACAACAATTAGAGTATTCGCAACCTGTTCGTCGAACAAAAGACAAAAAATAATAGGTGTTCGTAATTCACTGTGTTGCATATGCAACGGACCATTAGTTTTAGAACAACATAATAATCAATGAAACTTTATAGTATACCGAACAAATCATAAAGAAGATAACTCCCAATTTTCAAAATAATCCAGAAAGTAAATTAATTTGAACTGCTATAAACTGTATTAGTTTGTTAAGCTGCCCTTTGCTTTAGTAAATTTGCATAGCTTGCAATTATTTGGAATTATTTTTTAAGGATCTAAAACCGGTCTATGAAACCGAAAAAAATCAACTTGCTCATTATTATTTATTTAGTGTTCAGTTTTATTCGCGCCCTACAAACAAAATAAATAAATACTCGCTGATTTTTTCTTTGTTCAATGAGCCAGTTTTAGTTGACCCACGAGTTCCGAACAAAACTTTTATTTTTTGATTAAATTTATTGCCGGTCTGATTATTTTTATTGAAATGTGCTCGGCGAACTAAGGTCGCGAATACGCTTATTGATTTGCTTTCAGTTAAGAATTTTTGCTATTTTTTCTTAAAGAAGATAGGTTGCAAATAAGGTAAAATTTGTCTGCTGTGAAAACTTGACTGCTACACACAATTATCGGTCATTCACTTTTTTAACCAAATAAACCAAAGTCGAAGTGATACTACTCTGCATCAGATCTGCAAAATACTGTCAATAGATGACAACTCCAGAGTTAAAGCGGCCAGATGCCTTAGGAGCAGCTATTGTATAAAAAAATCAGCTTCTTTTACCTAGCAAACAATTCAAGGACCTGCAATAAGTAAATCATATGCTCTCAAGATCAAACTGAGACAATAAAAAAATTGTAATGACTAAGATCAAGCAAGCTTACAGTTATCTGAGGATTGGTGATCAGAAATAGC
Organism: Cryptosula pallasiana; assembly: GCA_945261195.1. Classification (NCBI taxonomy): domain Eukaryota; kingdom Metazoa; phylum Bryozoa; class Gymnolaemata; order Cheilostomatida; family Cryptosulidae; genus Cryptosula; species Cryptosula pallasiana. The sequence continues at coordinate 23,854,355 of OX183132.1, forward strand.
CAAAGTCACTCGCAATCCAGCTTCCCATTTCGTCATAAAGAAATATATAGTAGCTGCAACAATTGCATCATTACCCTGAAACAAGCAGCATAGTGTCAGAATGAAACAAATTTCCGTTTGCTGATTGATATTTGTCTATGCATCACTTACACTGCATGGTCAGGTTTATCTCAATCTTGTGCATAATGTATGCTAGTGTTTGTAACATGTTTATGGATGAGCATGTGTGACGGTATGCTAACAAATAACACTGGTGAGCAACTCACAATTTAACTTCAGAAAATGCAGGAGGTATTGCCATGCTATTGCACTAGTAAGTCAGGTCTGTTCTGATACGCACACATCCTGGCATAGTGGGCTTTGTACTCACTCATAAATCCTTTCACTCCTCTCTGCAAGACAATTAGTATAAATGCATAAAATTAAAAGAAAGTAGTTACAATGGCTCGAGTTGCACAGAGCAAAAATTAAAATTGTCAGAGTATGAAAATGGTTGTTTTCAGTTTGCCGTTTAAAGTGGGTAAAACTACTATCAAACCATGCTCTGCGGAACAACTAGCTGTAGATATTTTTTGCAATTTATGTAATTGTGTGATTTTTGGCATCAGCTTTTGCACACACCACTTTTAGCATTCGAAAATAATGGTAAAATACTCTCCATAAAGCGGCAGTGAAAGTTTGGCTGTGCACCAACCAAGAAATCAAAGAATTTACTCACTCTTGCTGCTCTAGCAGTTTTCGTAGTAACTGCTATAAAGTGAGTTTGAGAAACTTTGTTACTTGAAGCAGTCTTAGCAAGACTTCAACATTATCAGCTGACAATGAAATCAGTCTGTGTATGAGAATTAGAACAACTGATCACATTTGCCGTATTTTCTTTACAAAAACTTGTCAAACACTAATTATTATTTCATAATCTGTCACCAGTTTGATTGAGGATGCAGAACTTAGAAAATAATTAGTTGTACATTTCTCAAGTTTATTCCTAGAGGGTTGAACTTACGAAAAACAGCCCATCGTTTGCTGTATAAAAACTTAAGATGCTAAAGTTTTTACACCAGATCCGGTTGCCTCTACCACCATTAGTCATCTCTGGAGTTAGTTGACACAAAGCACAATGAACACGTCCTGAAAAACAGAGTGTGCATTAGCTGTTTTAGATTGGTAAAGGAGATCAAACAGTATTTTTTTACATATTGATGGGATTATGTGGTTTTGTGGCCTTTATTCACCAGCTGATACTTGCTGTAGCAGTTATATGGTGCAACTCAAATAAAAATAAATTAAAATTACATTCTACATAAGCTAAATAATTCAATAAAAACCAACCGGAAAGCGTGCATGAATCGTAAAAACAAGCACAGAAAGTTGCGGTACCAAGAAAAGAATCAACTTGTTTTTGCTGCAAGATTTAATGCTCACTTTTTTCAGCAACGGTGTCCTAAAACTTTTCTAAGACCACAAAAACTTGCCCATCACTTTTCTAGGAGTTTCTTATGCATTTGTAATGTCTTACACATTTGGAGCCAGCATCTGCTCTGGGTAGTTGTACCTACTCAAATTAGGGGGGATAACTTTGCAACAAAAACCCCAGTTTTGCCATAGTTTACGTACAAAGCGCAATTCACTGTATTAATGATAATGCATGTTCTCGTAGCACTTCATAGACCTATCAAGAATAAAAAAACAAGCTTTCACTCTAAGTGATAAAATTTCGCAAAAGTTTTAAAATAGTTATGAATGTCTTGACAACCGGCTCGTAGCACACTATTCAGTTTTGTTTCGCCTCATTTTTACGTCATTTTTACCCTTAGTCTTCAGAGTTTACTGGGAAATTTATTTATAAACATTTCAATAAATTTAAGAAGAGCCTCTGCAATTGGTTGACAGCACAAATTTTGTACACAAAAAGTAAGTGGCCCCTGAATTCTTCCGTCCTAAAATGAAGAGATCTTCTTGCCAGAAAATACAAAGCAGAGTTACATAATTTAAAATTTTCACGTAATAAAAGCTCCTGGGATGGTGCAGAAAGCAGCGATGTAGACAATGGAGTACAAATTAGGCCTACATGTAAATTCTGATTTACTGGACATTAAATGAAAGACCAAATGTGTCAAGTTTAATCCTGCAGTCAAAAAATAACCATTTGTGTCACTTTTGGAAACAAAAGTGTCCCGTACTGGAATTGTCCTCTTCTTATAAATACCCCTTATTATAGCTACTGCTAAAGCCGTGGCTACACACACCCACGTTTTGTAGGAGTATGACGGAAGTACGTTTGGTAGCGTTGCTCTGGTTGCTACACACACAGATGATTGATCACCGAAATGCTGCGGAGTGTCCAGTGAGGCTATGAAGACATTATGAAAACTATCATAAATATAAGTTATAATCATTAAATAATTATGATATTTGTTCGTAATAATAAATAAATAATTTATTATCTGTAATAAATAGATAACGCCTAGAAATAATAATTAGTTGTTTATAAAAAAAAGATAACCTCTTTGATAGAAGTAACAAATGGTCTGTTGGCTAAGCAGTAATGACCAAGTCAATGTTGAATTATAAAAAAAAAGTTCATTGGAGTCGTCAAATTTCGTCTCTACATTTTATTCAATCGAGAATGGTTTTTTTGATAATAATTGTCCAGTCACCAAAGCGTCAGGCAGAGAAAAAGCACGTTTTCATCGCATACTGACAAAACGTATGTGTATGTAGCCACCCATTTAGGTATGGCCTTTTATTGAATATAAATTTTACCAAATTTCCTGCTAGAACTCGGAACCTAGCATTACTTGGATTCATGAAAAAAAAGGAAGTAAAAAAGAGCACGCTAATGCCCTTAATCATTATAGCTGAGAAAAACAAATTGAGTGAAAACTAAAATTGAGTGAAAACTTTTTTTATTCATTGTAAGATCAAAAAGTAACATACCTTCTCTTTCATGTCATCATAGGAATAATGCCATCAATAGTGTTTGATGCGTTACTTGTGGTAATGGTCCCCGCACTCATGTTTACTATGAAAAAAATGTGAAAAAAATTGCATTTTATATTTCAAGCTCGTATGTAAAAACCATGAAGTGAAATTTTGCGCAACTGAAGCCCAAAACATTATAGAATAAAAATAAAACTTTAATACTTGATTTTTTCTAACTACAAAAATTGAAAGCTTAGTTGATGTACATTCAAGTACGATTAACACAAAAAGTGAGATGTAGGGTTCGCTTTGATTCTTAAAAGCCAACACACTTAAATTGAGAAGCAAAATCCAAGAAATTGAACTTTATAAATTGATAAATGCTCTTCAGTTGGTCAAACTATGGTCTAGAATATAATTCACTTCAATTCACAGAATATAAACTACAAAAAAGTTCGAAACAAATCCGTAACATTAAGTAAAATGCGTCAGTTTTAGCACATACAAAATTTAAAGATAGTATTGGTTTTATTGCTACTAACAAAAAATTTGAAGTTTTTGAAATTAAAATCTTTTCTCCTTGTTATAAATACCCCATTCCATTTTTTGCATCTTGTGCATATAAATGCTTAAAAATCATGATAACAACGCAAAACTATTTTCATCTCTTTTTCCAAATGCCAATTTCAACATAAATTTGTAAAATGCTTGTGACACTAGCGAGCATTGATAAGATTACCCATGTCCATGAGTGCTTCAATGTTTGCATCAGCAGGCTTCCATACAGGCTGACTACAAACAAAGGCAGAGTGAAACAGTACAACTCTTTTATTCAAAGCTCGCAGAGTAAACAAGAATAAACGGCATTTAATTCAACTAGTACAACAAAACTCATAAGCAATAGTGACTGTTTGTGAATGACTATCTGCTAGAAAATTGAGAACTAACAATTTGAAACCGGAGTGGCCAAACAATCAAGAGTTTATAACATATATATATGATAATATTTTGGTACAGGAGATGATAGTTTGACACACCTATTGCAATGATACTCAACTTTCATTCCCTCAAACATAAATTTATTGACAATTTGGTTTTCCAGAATGAAAATTGAACTCAGCAAAATTTTTAAATCCTCCACTTTTCCATAGAAAACCGCTTAGGTCTTTTAAACAATGTTCTAAAAAACTTAGTCAACAACAGACCGAATGCATCCAAAAGTTCTTCTTTACAATAATTTAGTTTTTTGACTGCATGAGCACATATCTCTTCCATGTCTGGTTTTATTAAAAAAGACTGAAAGTATTGGAAATTGTCTTGCATTGCGCATTTCCATTATACAAAAGAAGCTGAGACCAAAGTGATGCTTTGTGTTTGTTCATAAGCTGTTAGCCTCACTAGTTTACCTTTTCCAAGTATGCGTTGTTTTCCTCACAGGTTGTCTTTTGTCACTTGGCAAGTATCGTTGCTTTTAGAATGTCTACAAAAAGGAGAGTTTTGGACTGCAAGACAACATAGGCCAAGTTTGTTTCGAATATAATATGTAATTCACAGTGTTGCAGACAATTCACAAAAATGTCATGAGACACATTTTATACATGGAAAGTTGCTAGATATTTTCAAGTTTTCAGGGTGTAAACAAACGTAATACAAAATAGACAACATGATTGCAAACAATAGTGGGAAAATTTGTTTCAGATACATTTCTCGGAGGCAACCAATCTACAGGAGAATTTTGTCAAAAAAAGTATATGACCACTATTTCAGCTCTAACCACTAGTTTATACGAGAATTTGTGAGCAAAAATGATGACATACAAAGAAAATTACTGCTCTTACAATTGTTACAAAAGCAGTGCACAATAAAGTGAAACTATCTGCAGTGCTAGAAGTGACCAAAACTGGACCGGACAATGTTTCTTCTGGTTTCTCTAGCAATGTTTAGTTGCGACTTTTAACACGCAAGATGATTTTTCAATATTTGCAACTAACCTGTCTTTAGTTGACTCTACACCTTCTGTTTACCTGAAGATAGCTTTATAGTCCCTTCAAACTCAGCTTTATTTATGATCAAGTAAAATATCATGTAAATGGTTACTTTTCCACATTCTAGCAATAATATGGTTGAGCCATTCCACTTAACACAAATCGCAGCAAGCTGTGGCAGCCAAGTTTACTACAATGCCGCTAACAACTAACTAAAACTCTCAGCCACAACTACTTCATTGTTTAGTAGCTGTGGCTGGTAAGCGCTATAAATGTTTTGTTCTCAGCTCCAGGCTTAGGGCTCGTTATGTAATTCCCTAGCTTTAAGTGTGAGTCATTATATCCCACTACAGTCAACAGAATGGAAACTCATATATTTTATCCTTATCAACATATTTGGAAATTTTCCGGCTGAGGTGGCTAGTTAACAGTGTTTAATTAAGTGATTTTGAAATTTTTCAACATAATGAATAACTAAAACCACCTTATAGAAGCTAATCAAATGACTCATTTCTTTCGTGCTCCATGGAATAGAAAACTTGTCATTATAAGACTTCATGGCTTGAAAAACAAAAACTCGACGTATGGAATATAACATTTTTCTGTTGTTATAAAAAAAATTAAATATAAGCCCGGTAACCAATGTATCTAATGAGTCAGTAAAGTGTATTCAGAATCCCAAATGGTCGGTATTATCACATTCCGGTAATGCTGGAGAGAAAGTTTGAGTCCCGAGTATTTTTGTGCTAAAGTCTGCAAAGCAAAGTATCTTATTTTGTGAAGGGATATTATATTTTACACTGCTTTATTCATGCATCAGCATTTCAATAATATGCTTGCTGTTACTTATTGAAACTGAAATAAAAAAGAAAACAAGTACTGACCTACTGACCGCACCTGCCTGTGAGTATCCTGACAGTTTAAATTATTGTATTTGTTCAACACAAAAAATGTTGTGGAATATTACATAACTGTTTTGTACCCTTGCTATGCTATAGGGAGTGAAGTAAGCAAATAATCCATCCACCAATGCCAAGGATGCAATTGTCGCATTTTGCTGCACTGTTGAAATAGTCTTGCCACTTTTAAGTTTTTAGTGAATTCCATCGTTACATTTTCAAAAACTAAGAGTTAAATATTGCCCAAACCATTATCTACACTCAAAATTGTGCCTTTTAAACATTAAAATCAGAATGCATGTCAATAATGACTTGGTTTATGGGAAAAAACGTAATTAAGCGGAAAACATGGACAATACAGTAGTGACTTCAGCAATCATTTGTTGCTATGTGAACGAGGGAACCAAAGTAAATATGGTTTGAACCGGGTTGCTATGCACTACTTCCCCACTGTGCGCAGGCAAGAGTTACATAATGCTTTACAATAAGCTAACCACAAAGCAGTTTCATATGTGGCAAAGGTTGACAAAGGATGCCAAGCAAGCTTCTGAACTCATTTTCTTCTCCAACTGCTGTCTGGCTTGCAAGTAGATGAAATCTCCATTGCACATCAGCAAAAAATATTTTATGTACCAATATCTTCTGTTGCCCACTGCAAAACAGAAAAAAGTTTTTCAATGTTAATAGCTTGATTTTAAATAATCTAGCTTGAAACCAGCTTCATGCAAAGTATATGAACAGAGCAGAGAGTTAGTAGAGATGAAGTACCACAATATTGTGGTGCTTCATCTCTATTAACTTTGGGCTATGCCCATGTACTTTACATCAAAATAATCTCGCTTTACAGTCAAGCAAATATGCTTGACTATAATACAATATTCTTTTAATTAAAATTTATGCTTGTTTGCTATTTCCAGCATGTCAAGAACAAAAAATAACAAAAACCACATACCACAAAGCTAAACTTTTTTTCACATTATGCGAACACCATCTATGTTTGTTATATCTCAGAAACCCAACACTTGTGATTCCACTGGTTTCCTATGGAGTCAATAGCTTACATTCCTAATCTTCCTCTTTGATCATTGTTAACAGTTGTGCTAATCTATTTAGATTTAAAGCCACTTGCCAAAAACTGAATTCAGCGGTAGGTTCTTTCTCAGATACCAATAACAGACCAATAAACGGAATAGACTGCAATAGTCTATATTAAATTTAGCTTACCTAAGCTGTCAGTGAAATTAAAATTAAATTTCTTTCAAAAATACCATTTGCCAAAGCATTCAAAGATACAAATAAGGTCCAACATTTCAAGAAAAAAAATAATGATTTTGGTTTGTTTTCGTGTCAAAATCAACGCAGCCTGTAACAAAAACTTTTGGAAGAAAGCAAATACAATGCCTGTTGCAATGTATATTATCAGTCTGAAGCTCTCATAACTTGTCAACACACCGAATATGTACTTGAAATGATGTTTCACATCTGCTAGAACCCATTGGTCAATTATCTATTTAGCACATAAAGGACTTATTGTCGATTATGTAATCCTGCATCTGCTTGAAGATACGACACTAAATGTGGTTAGTTAGGTGCATGTAGATGTTTTCGGAGAGTTTAATACTAAAGCAAGGAAACAGAAATTATGCAGTAGCTGTGTCGCCATTTTTTTCATCCAGAGTGTTTTTTCTGTTAAAAATCATTATTTAACAGCATTTACAGAAATTCAGGAGATTATTAATACCTACTAAGCAGCTTCATTATTTTTACATAAAATAGCTGAGTCGCAAAAACAAACTGATCTGCAAACTAACTTTTTATATTATTCATTGCGATGTGGTGCTGATAAAAGTAATATCTTATTTTGTAACTATTTCAAGTTTTTATTCATAGCTTTTTAATTTTTTGTAATCAGTGTACAAGTAATTGCCTCAGATGAAACGTGGTAGAACTTATCGAACTACATTGTCAGTTTGCAGAACCCCTTAATCAACTCTCAAGTTACCTTACACGCTTTGATTTTGATTGGGTTTCAATTTAGCAGCATTCGATTTTGATAAAAAGACAACAGGTAAAAATACGGTTGATAGTTCGGCATTGAAAAAAATTGAAGAAAAGCGTTTCATGAACAGTTGTTTTTTTATAATTAAGAGAGTTTAAAGCCTTTTCCAACGAATTGCTTTATTTTAGTACCTGTTTCTGGATTGAATGTTCAGACAGTTTTACAGCACCATCAAATTGCCTCACTTCTGTTCAATCTCTCTCTTATAAACAAATTGAATATGCTCTTATTCCCACTGCTTTGATATGGTTTAAAGTGAGATAGAGATAGATTAATCTTCTTGCTATTACACAACAGATGTTTGTAGTAACTCCTTTTATACCATCTATGAGATGTGATAGAACTTACAGTACACTGTTCTTTGATTAAATATTACAATGAAAGATTTTCTTTACTTTTGGATAGCACCAATTCGAGCACAAAAAGCTTGCAGAAATATTTACCGAAAGTGCAGAGACTCACTCCCACAAAAAAATTTCTATTCTAACTACCATATGGTCTTAACATGTGATTGGAAAAAATAATATTAAAAAATCAACAGCTCAAGCTAGTTATGCAACAGTATTCGGAGACTCATTAATTGACAGTTTTGAAACATCGAAGCTGGAAATAAGGAAAAAAAATGATGAAAGCTTTATGTCCGTAGTGTCACTTTTGGCACACAAGACAGATGGAAATGCTTATTGAGCAACAAACTCCTAATCTGTTTTTGTTAGGTAATGATAACAGCCTGTGAAACCTAAAATCTTTTGTGGGTTAAAGCCAGATAATTGTTGTAAGTAGAACAAAACTGAAAATTGACAGGTAATCAACGAAGTAATCAAAAGCACCAAAAAACCGTCAATTCAATAACTCTGGGTTAATATCAATGAAATGTTTTTAGTTAAATACAAGGATCAAAATTATTATTCAAAACAAGAAAGCATGTGAGGGTTACCCATCAAGTTATAAAACAGGTCCATGAACCTGAAATGCTTATAATGCCACAAAACAGAGCACCACAGAGCTAAGAAATGCTTGTAGGCCTATACCTTGGGGCTTGTGATTTTTTCTAATTAATTGACGAACAAGACAAGTGCATGGTATCCACAAGTAAAAAGAGAGCTTCTGAACTTTCTACCCAGAAAGCTACTCTCACCTCTCCCTTCTTGCAGTTTATAGATCTAGCGCATTCAAACTATTTTGATTCTTTACCTTGATTGTGACTGCGAAAAAATCTAACAGCTGTAAAACAAACGCTAACCACACTTGGAAAGGTCAGTTACAGCAGCACATCGCTCACAAATTGATAACTATTAGAGAATTTGCATCCATTTTTGTCAAGAGCCATTTTTGAAATAGGTTTTTGTACCATAATCTAGTTCTAGGTCAAGCTCATAAACTTTACATTGGTTATGTAACTAGCTTAAACTACTGATCAAAAGATTTTTATCTTTAGGCACCACTTTACAAAAGATTACTGCATTTACAAGATTCTAAAGCATCCAACAAAATGACAAGTTGCCAGGGCTAAACCAGTAGTTACCATTTCAGTTAACTTTTCTTCAGTGTAGCTGCAAAAAGTACTAAAACAAAATTTTTTTTAATTAAGGCGATAGATAAAAAACTCCGATCAATAGCGCTGCATTGGTACATACACTAAACTTTTCAAAGTGATTTTCATACCTATATTTGTGCAGCAACTATTTTTGGAAACAGTTTTTTTCTTCATGTTTGTTTGAAAGCAAACAGAGCAACCTTGTTAACTGCACAGTGGAAAGTGGGTAATCAGTAAAGTCGTGATAGAGAGGTGCTGCCCCAAATAATGCATTTGGAAACAGTCTATAAAAACTGAAATTAATCGATGTTGAAAAATAGGGTAGCATAATTGACTTGAAATGTGAAACTAATTGGTTAAGGTTGCTTCTAACAATTTGTTGGCCTAGAAATTTTCCTTGTACAGTAATTCGCCCTGATATCTACGATAATTGTTTTATTTTCAAAGGCTTTGCCTAACAATGAAACATCTTCACGTCTGTTCAAAGAGCTTCATAACCAAAGCTACTTTGCTATTGTTTCTGAATACTCTACTAATGAGGTTTATAGTGGGAGATCAGAAGGATTACATGATTATATAACACAGACTTTGTAGACACTTATCAGATATTTTCTGTGAGATCTTGATGGCAATGAAAACAAAAAAACATCATTTTGTTTGTTTAGCACCATGCTAATATTTCTCTTATTGCGCAATATGACTACAAAAATGTCAATATCAACAGGCTTCAATATACTGCTAACAAATAATTGTTATTCAAGGCTTCACATAAAAAAAAACTTGAATTAAAGATGAAAAAATAAATAACTGCCAGTTCAACTTGATTGTACCATTAAATTTGAAGACTCGTTGCTCAATAGTTTAAACACATTGGAAGTCACCAACATGTCAAACTAGTTGTATATTCCGACACTATACTTTTTATGAGATGGTTTTTACCCATAAAGCATAATGAAATACAGTTTCAGCAAAAAATCAATTGCTTTCATTTCGAGACTATGATGGGGATTTTAAAAAGTTAGAAGAATCAATGATTTTGAGGCTAAAGGTTTAATGCCTCTAAATTTTGATAAAGCTCAAACATTATGAAGTCTTGCTATGGGCCAACTATTTCCAAGAACGTTTGCCATAGAAACATATTTAATTAAAATGAGTATCAAAATTACCAATTGGACATGCAGATGTCATTTTTTTCTCTGTATCTGCAACTCCATGCTTAATTTCAACAACATTGCGTTTCTTGACATTTGAACCAAAGAAAAATCAAATGGCTGGTAAGCAATGCAGGAGTTATCTGCACGCGATCATTCTACCCTTTGGTTTGACAGTGAACTTTCAATGAAGTTGAATGAAGATCAACCAGTTGCTTTCACATGGAGAGTAATCAACGGTTTTTGTTTATAAAATACTGTTATTATCCACTGAATAAAAATAGCTTTAAAATAAAGTTGAGAGAATAAAAGTTTCGGGTAATTATGTTGCAATAACCAATTACTGAACATGCAATCAAAAAGTACATGAGCTCTGCAAAAAGAGTTAATTCTGTAAAGCTAGTTATTGCACTTAAACATATGTTGTTCCAGCCAATAGTTTTTACCTCGCTTTGCCTTGTTGACCTAATGATTTCTTCACCTCTAACAAAATAGTGGGCCTAAAATAAATAAAATCCGATACACAGAAGAAACAATTGTATTAATGCCTAATGTACAAACTTGAATCACATTGCAGAGTTTAACCACTTGGCTGAAGCTACTTACTGGTATAGTTTTTTTTACCATGTTGCAAATTAGAACTTGGTGAATATTTCACTCAGCACATGGTATAGCTCAGCAATTCAGAGAAGTTGTGTCCCCATTACTTTCTCTGTCAAAGTAGGATTTTTTGCTAGCAAATAGATTAGTAAATTTCAGCAATCAAGCTTTGGTGCATACATACGCATTATGTGGTTCCCTTCAACTATCTGATTTTCTCTTGGATACAACACTATTTAAATGATGGAAAATATGGTAAACAAAACTGTTCAAATCTCACACAAACTTTTTTTTGCAAAACATTAGCCTGATATAAAGTGATCATTGTCTAGTTTTAATGTAGACAAAAAAGGTTCTTTTGTTCAGGAATTCATCAACGCTTGACCTTAGTCAAAAAGTTATTCAAGATTTTGAAAAAAAAAACATTCACAAAAAATGTTCAGCAATAGGAGCATAAGCCCTTCGCTACCCTGAAACATAATCACAAGTTCGCCAGAAAATGATTTTGAGGTAACTGACAAGTAACAACCTCTGTGTGTTCAGTACTTTTAGTATTGTGTCACAAAGTAGCATAAAAAGTTCATCAAAAAAACATGGTCAGAAACAACTTTACTCCATAAAAATAAACAAATGCTTTATACTACAATTTTATCCAAAATTTTGTCCTACAAGGAGCCTCACAACCATTTTACAATGTTCTTGAGTACTATTAGGGCAAACATTATTTCAATTTTCCACAAGCGTTTGAAAATAATGTTGGATGAAAAACGTTTGCAGTACATTTTTAAGAGCATTACTGTAATATTTTCGAACGATGTTAAATAATCATTGAAACAGGCGTTTGCTAAACATTACATAGTAACATAGTTACAATATTATAAAATGGCATTTGAGCAAACATTACTTCAACATTCTATAAATGTTTGAAAACAATGTTGGCTGAAAACATTCCCAGAACATTTTTAAAAAAATTATTGTAATGTTTTCCAATGATGTTGAATAAAGGTTGAAAACAAATGTTTGCTAAACATTACATAGGAACATAGTAATAATGTTCTGAAATAAAGTTCACGCAAATGTTATTTGAACATTCTATAAATTTTTGAAAACAATATTGGCTGAAAACGATTCCAGAACTTTTTTAAAAACATAATTTTAACGTTTTTAAACGATGTTAAATAGCAGTTGAAAACAAACGTTTGCTAAATATCACATCGTAACATAGTTACAATGTTCTGAAATGACACTTGAGCAAAAGTTATCTCAACATTGCACAAGTGTTTGACAGCAATGTTGGCTGCAAAACCTTCCCGGCACATTAGTAAAAACATTGTTGTAATGTGTTTAAAAAATGTTAAATAAAGGCTGTAAACAAATGTTTGCTAAACATTGCCCAATAACATTGTGACAATGTGCTGAAGTAACATTTGGGAAAACATTATGTTAATGTTATAAAAAGGATTAAAAGCAATGTTGGCCGAAAACGATCACAGAATATTGGTGAAAACATTATTGTTATGTTTTTAAACAATGTTAAACAAATGTCAAAAACAAGCATTTGCTGAACATTACACAGTAACATAGTTACAATGTTCTGAAATGACACTTGAGCAAACGTTATCTCAACATTGCACAAATGTTTGCCAGCAATGTTGGCTGCAAAACCTTCCCGGCACATTAGTAAAAACATTGTTGTAATGTGTTTAAAGAATGTTAAATAAAGGTTGTAAACAAATGTTTGCTAAGCGTTGCCCAATAACATTGTGACAATGTGCTGAAGTAACATTTGGGAAAACATTATGTTAATGTTATAAAAAGGATTAAAAGCAATGTTGGCTGAAAACGATCACAGAATGTTGGTGAAAACATTATTGTAATGTTTTTAAACAATGTTAAACAAATTTCAAAAACAAACATTTGCTGAACATTACATAGTAACATAGTTACAATGATTTGAAATGACGTTTGAGCAAATGTTATCTCAACATTGCACAAATGTTTGACAGCAATGTTGGCTGCAAAACCTTCCCGGCACATTAGTAAAAACATTGTTGTAATGTGTTTAAAAATGTTAAATAAAGGTTGTAAACAAATGTTTGCTAAACATTGCCCAATAACATTGTGACAATGTGCTGAAGTAACATTTGGGAAAACATTATGTTAATGTTATAAAAAGGATTAAAAGCAATGTTGGCCGAAAACGATCACAGAATATTGGTGAAAACATTATTGTAATGTTTTTAAACAATGTTAAACAAATGTCAAAAACAAACATTTGCTGAACATTACATAGTAACATAGTTACAATGTTTTGAAATGACGTTTGAACAAATGTTATCTCAACATTGCACAAATGTTTGACCGTAATGTTGGCTGCAAAACGTTCCCAGCACATTAGTAGAAACATTGCTGTAATGTTTTTAAAAAATGTTAAACAAAGGTTGTAAACAAACGTTTGCTAAACATTAGTCAATAACATTGTCACAATGTGCTGAAGTAACATTTGGGAAAACATTATCTTAATGTTGTAAAAATGTTTGAAGAAAAATGTCGGGTGATAACCTCCCGATAACATTTGCTAAAATGTTAGAACAATGTTCAAAAGTAACATTATTTGAATGTTCCATCACGATGTTGAAATAACATCCAAGTGAAACATTCCTGTAACGTTACAAACTAACATTTGCACAAATGTTGTCTGGACATTTTTTAAACGTTTTAAAAGAACATTAGCTTAGTAACATTCTCTTAACATTTTTCCGAATGTTATATAAGCATTTTGTCAGAATGTTGTTGTAATGTCCGGGCAAACATTTTGAATAACATTTTCTAAACGTCTGAAAAACATTTTCGCAAAACGTTTTCCTGAAACGTTATCTCAAAACGTTGCAACAATATTCGGAAAACATTTTGTGCCAATGTTTCATAAAGACAATGTTGTGAAATGTCCCCTGGATGTTATTTGCTTGTTGGGTTGGCTCTTTGACTCCGCCTCTCTGTAACTATTGCATAACCATCGCATTATCTTCTGAATCCTTGCCTTAATTGTCTCTGTTTACTCGTACTGTCAAATAAGTAATTCCTTCCTATTCAAGTGTTCCTGCCGCTTGGTCTTCGCAGGAAGTGGCTACATCCAATGTATAAGTTGAAAAATGATTTTATGCAGCTCAAGGTACCTCAGGGTAGCTATTTGAGGGAAAAAGTTCTCCTGGTGCCTGAATGGGGTGAACTCTAATTGAAAGTGACTGCGCATCTCCCACATCTGTGGTTTTTACAATTAACCGTATTCTATCCATATATGAGGTGATAATAAAAGGGTAACCTGTGTTTTGGTCCCATCTTGGCGGATTGTCACTGCATCAAAACATGAAGTATTTCTGCCGCTGTAATGAAAAAGGACACTGGAGGTTGAGATAAAAAGTGTTTATATGCAGTGCATTGTGGAGTAGGGGTGTAGGTCCAAGGAGTGGTTGTGGGACTGGGTGTCAGTCCAAAGGGTGGGGCTCTTGGTATCCTAGTAGATTGCACTAGAGTTCTTTACAATTAACCGTTACCAGTTTCGACCAAAAAAAACTTGAAAAAGACTTGCATAAACTCAAATTATCAATCAAGCTGAATCAAGTTGCTGAACAGCTTAAAATTAATAATGAAAATGCATTTCCACACTAAATGACAGGTGAAACAGCTGAATAAACCCTAGAAACCACAGTTTCACATAAGCTTGCTAAATTAACATGTCTATGTGCCGGAACCTATTAGCATTGGCGATGGATCAGAAATAGATCGGCAAGCATAACTTACACATAACTAAGGATAATGTTAGGATATTTGTATGAACCACTGCAAAAAATGAATTTATCAAGGTCAGCTCATTTATTTCTTATTGTATTGTGTTTTCCCTAAGCAACATTGACAAGTAAATTATAATTGCAGGTGCACCAAAACATTCATTTTGCCTCCTTAATTGTTTATTGAGCAGAAATTTATCTTTCCAAATGTTCCACGCTCAAATTTGTTTCTTTCGCTTATCAGTAAGTCCCACCCGGTGCATTATTGAGGCTGTTACATGAGATGTGCTGTAAACTTTTCTTGATGCATTTTGAGAAATCTGAACTGAAGTGTTTCATAACCGCATTCGCCCCTTGTACACCAATATGCTAGGCAATTGGGACACTGGGCTAGCTCTCGATTTTTATGATCCCCACAATGTACACATTCATCTGTTTTAGAGCCATCAAAGTGAGCCGATTCAATGTGAGAACTTAAAGTTTTAGTATCAGAACCCCAATATGAACAATTTCCTTTCATGCATACCCATTTTCCACAATCGCAATGTCTTCTAATTTTTCCCCTTATCACAGACAATGACCTTCGACAGTTTCCACAAGTTGAGTAACGAATCATTGAGAGATCTTCTGCTTGGTTTCTTTGGTCTTTCTTATTTCTTCCATCGCATTTTTGTTTGTGCGATCTCATAACATACTTTAAACGTGTTTCAAATTTGCATTCTCCCTTTGTGCACCAGAAAGCTTTACACTTCTGACATTTTTCCAACTGCCGGTCTTTGAAATGTCCGCAGTGTACGCACTCACTTGGGTTTGAGTTATAAAAATGGCAACTCACCAGGTGCGCAAGTAGGTTGCTACCACCAGATACAAGATAGCCACAATTTTTTTTCAAGCATAACCATTTTTTACATGTACACTGTTGTTTAATTATTCCAAGTGACATTTCTATTCGATTTTTACATTCTCGACATATTACAAAGTTTGAAGATGAATTCAGAGGTTTTTCTGAATATTGCTCAGAAATATCGGTTGACATATGTTCAGTCACAATTTGCTCTCCAGTAGCCGGAACTGATTGCTTTGGTGCAATCTTTTGATAGGCTGTTGGTTGCAGATATTGCTCCACTTGATTCTAAAATGCAACAGCAGTATCTGAAAGAGCATGAAATCACTGCGTCAGACTCCATGCTAGTTTAGTGAGATTTGGCAAAAAGGAACGGAGAAATGCCACTTTTATCCCCAATTTTTGTCCACAGTGTCCCTACCAACACGCTCAATGGCGTCTTTAACCGTTCACTTTCCCTCCAATCAGCTCCTCACTAAAGTATTTCTTTTCCCTTTAACTCTTTACAGCACAGTTTTCGGTTTGAAAAGCATTGAAAATTGGCTTCTAAATGCAATTTAAAAGCAGGCATAGCTTAAATGGCGCTAGAAACTTGTTATAACAATGAATACATTTAAATTTGATTTGGAAAAGTGCTATGTCTTTTTTATATATAGTTTTAAATCTTAATTTTGACATTAAGAATTAAGAAATTCATTTAGCCACTACTCAAAGGCAGTGAGGAAAATAGCAATATTGTTGGGAAATGTAGTCAGCACACTCCAGTCGACCTGGACAGCATAAACAATCTAGCACCGAACTCTACCATTGTCTACTTATATATATTTAATCCCGAATTCTATGCACATTACATTCACTCCTATTTGTATTCTTATTTTATATTCAGTATTATCACTTGTTTACATTACTATTTTACCATGTGCTGCTGTGCAGTCAAGCCTGTCTAAAGACAGCCTCTTGTATAACCTTTAACCTTTTGTACCACCTCCCTTTGTGTATGGGCCAATTAGGCCAGCAGGCGGAACCATTTCTTTTGTTATACTTGATTGCTGCCTAACATTGTACCCGCCTTTTGTATATTTAAACTGCTGTAAGTAATGGAATAAATCAGAGTTAACCTGGCACTTACTCTCACTTCTTCATGATTCTCTCTACACAAGACATAAAGAACAAGCTATTAGATGCATACACAAGGATAAGCACAAGCAAGCAAGCAAGCAAAGCACAAGCCCTTAGCAAATAATTAATTGGTAGCAACTTGGACAAGTCGATCGATAGCAAGAACAATAGACAGTAGAAAGTGGTCAGTCTGCGAGACTTACACTGCACACCACCTTCGGGAGTGTGATACTGGAACGATTGTTCAACCTGTCGATTCGACCCAGTGTAGCTATTCTGCCCGAATAAGAACTCAGTGGAAAGTAAGGTAGTTAAGATAACTCCTCACTGTGGACAGTCTGCGGACTTACAACACTGCAAATCTTATTCAAACAGATTAGTCTGCCGACCTTGGGGCTAGCCAGAGAGCACTTGCATTACTGCTATTACGCACACACTGGAAGTGGGCCGCTGTACAGGTGACAGCTACCACTACCCCCCAAATTCCTGTACATTGGTGGCAGCAGTGGGATAGAGAAGAACCCACACAAGTCGACCCACTGGAACAGTGACCGTAAGCAGGAAGCAAGATGGCTAGTAGACGCCGAGCAGTGAGCTCGGATCGTGATGGCAGCCCACTGCAGATCATGGGCACTCTAGCGGACATACTGGACCGTATGTCCACCAACAACAGCAAGGATCGCTTCCGACCTCCACAGTTTAATGGAGAGGGAGATGTCAACTACTTCATCCAACGGTTCGAGGAGGTGGCCCGAGCCAACCGCTGGGCACCAGAGGAAACCACCATACATTTAAGACAAGCGCTGACAGGCAAGGCAGAACAATGTGGAAGGGGGCTCGACCCCCTTGCCATCACCCAAGCACTCAAAGCCAGTTTTGGCCTGACCAGAACAGAGGCGCAGCATAGGCTAACCACCTATCGCAAGACACACAGAGACACTCTGCGAGACCATGCGCTCCAGGTGGAGCGGCTAGTAGAGGCAGCGTATGGCGACCTACCCATGCAAAACAGAGTGGAGCTCACCCTCCAAACATTCCAAAGTACGTTGGGACACGTGTACTTACAGAGGCACCTACTGGCGATACGACCCGTGGACCTAGAGGAGGCCGTGCTGGCAGGAAACGAGTTCCTGCAGGTGCAACACCAGCCTTCGACACAGTCCAACGTCCGCATAGTACAAGAGGAAGAGTTGGAGGAAACAGGACCTTCCCCCAAGATCGATCTCAAGTGCCAAGAGGTAGAAGACCCCCTGGCCAAGCTGCTCAAAACCATCGAACACTTGAGCAAAGAGGTGGCCGAACTCAAAGATACGGCCACTAAACCCCCCACCAGACGCTGCTGGGGCTGTCAGCGGACAGGACATGTACGCAGTCAGTGCAAGACTGCCCCCTGGCAACAGAGGCAGGGAAACGAGTACGGCCCGCAGCAGTAGGGACCCCTGCTGGCTGCAAGAGGGCCACCCCCGCTAACCGAACAAGGGAAGAACAGGCCAGACGACCTGTACAGAGACCAGAGTTCCTTCCACTAAGCAATCGGTTCAGCCCATTGGCCACCGACCTGGCAGAGGAGGAAGAGTTGGAGGAATACATAGATGAGAAGGCCCAGAGGAGGCCCAGTTCCCCAAAGCCACGGAGTAAGGAACCAACCCGAAGGAAGACACCCCCCCCCAGACCGAACACCAAGAATCCAATCACAGTCCATTTGAACCAAGTAGAGAGACCTTACAAGTCCAGTTACTACTTGCCTGGACGATTGGAAGGACGAACGGTTACGTATCTAATTGATACGGGGTGCAATACCAACCTGTTGTCGAAGAGGATATTCGACGTACTGCCCGCACAGGTACAGAAGGAACTGCAGGAATACGACTCTCATGGGCTGATGGCTGACGGCACCAGACTACCCTTCTACGGGCTGCTCACGCTGACGGGACGAATCCGGCATGTTAGGTACGAGGAAACCTTCGTAGTCAGTCAGATAAACGAGGATGTGATCCTCGGGATGCCTTTCCTCGCCAAGCAAAACTGCCAGATGGGATTCGACCGTCCAGTTCTCCGCGTACAGGGGAAGGAGTTGACCTGTACAGATAGACACGGAAGGGACCTGGTGTCCAAAGTCCAAGTCCAGAGAGATACGCACATTCCACCTCAGGCCGAGGCGACAGTGCCATGCCACCTGACCAGTCAGACCCCATGTGCACAAGGGGTGATAGAAAGTATGGGAGGAGGCTTGTTGTTAGCCACCAGTGTCAATGCGCCAGATGATCGGGGACGGGTACTCGTCCGATGTCTCAACCCCTCTCAAGACAGCCTACACGTTCCGGCAGGAGAGGTAATCGGCACGTTCATTGGTATAGGGCCCGACGAGATACGGCCGCTGCAGAACCACCCCCCAGAATCAGAACCCCCCGGCGGAGAGCTACCACCGCACCTCACCCACCTGTTTTCACAGGCCAGAAAGGGGTGTAAAGACACCCGAGAGGAATGCCAACTCCGGAGCTTGCTCGTCCGCTACCAAGAAGTCTTTAGCCAGCACGATGGAGACATCGGCCGCACTCAGCTCGCCGAACACTCCATTCCCGTGATCCCTGGCACACGACCAATACGGCTGCCACCGCACCGATTGGGCGCAGAAAAGGAAGCAGAGGCCGAACGACAAGTGAAGGAGTTGCTGGCCAAAGATCTGATCGAGCCTGCCGAAGGAGCATGGAGCTCTCCGGTGGTGTTGGTGCGCAAGAAGGATAACTCCTGGAGATTTTGTGTTGACTACCGTAAGTTAAACGATGTCACACAGCAGGATGCGTATCCCATACCCCGGATAGATGACTCCCTGGATGCTCTCGCAGGAAGCCGATACTTTAGCACACTAGACTTGACCAGTGGATACTGGCAAGTACCTCTGGACGAAGACGCTCAGGACAAAGCCGCCTTCATCACCCGCAGTGGCCTATGGCGATGGAAGGTGCTGCCCTTTGGCCTCACCTCGGCTCCTGCCACATTCCAGCGACTCATGGAGCGAGTACTGAAAGGGCTCCACTGGAAGACGTTACTCCTCTATCTGGACGACGTGATAGTCATTGCTCCTGACTTCACGTCACACATCCAGAGGCTAGAGGAAGTGCTACAGCGTCTCCAGAGTGCTCACCTGAAGGTGAAGCCCTCGAAGTGCGAACTCCTGAGTCCACAGGTACGTTACCTCGGACATGTGGTCAGCGCGAAGGGTGTAGCTACTGACCCTGACAAAGTAGAAGCAGTAAAGACGTGGCAGGCTCCACAGGACGTGAAAGCCTTACAAGCATTCTTGGGGACGGCCGGGTACTACAGGCAGTACCTACCCGACTACGCCACTACGGCAAAGCCACTCACCGTCCTGACCGGGAAGGAGGTCCCATGGAAGTGGGGAGATAAGGAACAGCAAGCGTTCGAGCAGTTGAAGGAAGGTCTGGTACAAGCCCCTATTCTGGGATACCCCGATCCCAAGCTTCCCTACATCCTGGACACAGACGCCAGCGCTGTGGGAGTAGGAGGAGTACTGTCGCAGATCCAAGAAGGGCAAGAGCGGGTGATAGCTTACTACAGTAAGACCTTGTCTCCCGCTGAGAGGAACTACTGTGTGACCCGACGAGAACTCTTGGCAGTGATCAAGGCCGCCAAGCACTTCCGGCCATACCTGTACGGAAGAGAGTTCAAGTTACGCTCAGACCACGCTTCTCTACGATGGTTGTGTAGGAGGAAGGAACCCTCCAACCAGATAGCACGGTGGCTAGAGATATTAGCAGAATTCAAGTTCAAGCTAGAGCACCGACCAGGGACACAGCACGGTAATGCGGACGGCCTTAGTCGACAAGACCCCTGCATCGGCTGTAAACAGTGCCACGCCATCGAGCAGAGAGATGGGGGACCCACCCATGCCGAGCTAACCCTGGGGGGACTAGCAGAGCGAAGGGAAAGGACGAGTGGGGGACCCACCCATGCAGAGCAAAAGGGAAGGACAGATGGGGGACCCACCCATGCAGAGCAAAAGGGAAGGACAAATGGGGGACCCACCCATGCCGAGCTAACCCTGAGGGGACCAGCGGAGCGAAGGGAAAGGACAAGTGGGGGACCCACCCATGCAGAGCAAAAGGGAGAGATGACTGGGGGACCCACCCAGGCCGAGCGCACCCGACAGGGAGCAGCAGAGCCAAAGGGACAGGTGAACGTGACCGTCACCAACCCCACTGAAAGTGCCAAGGAGCTGGCACAAGCGCAACGAGAGGGACAACACCCCGTTGCCAAGATCTATGCCGCAGTGCAGGCAGGAAGACAGCTCTCCGCCAGAGAGTTAGAAGAAGGAGACACCGAGCTGCGGACACTACATGACCGGATAGAGGCACTAAGGATCCAACCCAACGGGACGCTGGTCATAAGATCAGAACACCAGGGGCGGGTCAGGCTCTGCTCGGTATGTCCACCAGCATGGAGGAATAAGGTCGTGTGGGATACGCACCTGATGGCTCATGCCGGGATCAACCGAACGCGGCATCGTGTACAACTGGATTGGTATTGGCCTGGGATGTCGGGACTTACACGCAGACTCGTAAAGAGCTGTGAAGTGTGTCAAGTGGCAAAAAGGAGCAATAGACCCACAGCACCCGACGGACAGAGATTACTGGCAGGCCGACCTTTCCAGAAACTGGCAGTGGACTTGGTAGGACCGTTACCTCTCACCAAGCGAAAGAATCGGTGGATTATGGTACTTACGGACCATTTCACCCGTTGGCAAGACGCCATTGCACTGCCCGACGCTACCGCCCCCGACGGTGGCCACAGCTCTGGACGAACGAGTGTTTAGCTATTGGGGCCTCCCCGAACAGCTGCACTCGGACCAGGGGGCTCAATTTGAGTCCACCCTCCTGGAAGAGCTCTGCACCTTGTGGGGAGTACGGAAGACTCGCACCACCCCCTACCATCCCCAAGGGAATGGTATGGTGGAGCGACAGAACAGAACGTTGGGAGATGCGTTACGGACGTTAATCTTGAGTAAAGGACAGGACGAATGGGACGGGTTGCTCCCACAGATCATGCGAGCATGTAGGGCCACGCCCAACTCCACAACCAGCGAGACCCCAAACCTACTCATGTTAGGGAGAGAAGTGCGACTACCCGACCAATTGACGGGATCACCACCCTCTCTAGAACCCCATAGTGTCAACGAACATACACTCAGAATACAGAGAGACCTAGCCACCGCACACGACTACCTAAGAGAGCAACAAGCCAAGCTCAGACAGGAAGAGACCGGAGAACCCCTCCGCTTCGAGAAAGACGAGCTCGTGGTCATGGAGAACAAAAGGCGGACCAAGGGAAGTAATCCTAAGCTGCAACCCAGCTACATAGGACCCTACACCATCATAGAGACCTATCCCAATCACACGTACCGGCTGGAACGAAATGGGCAAGGTTTCACCCAAAATGGACGCCGACTCAAAGCATATCGGACATGTAGAGAGGAAATAGGGCGGGCCCCGCCTAGCCGCGAACAGGCCGTCCGACCGAACATGCGTGGAGCATATCGGCGGCCGACAGCCCCGCCCCAGCTAGGACACACAGACCCCCCACCAGATCAACCCATAGAGAGACAGCAAGAAAGCAACCCGCCTGAAGAGCAGATAGAAAGGCGACCAAGCACCCCACCACCTCTTGTAGAACCGGTGGAAAGGGAGATACCACCCGGCTCTCCACCCCGACCGTCTACCCCAGTGAGACCACCTACTCCTGAAGCACCCCCAGTGGGTGCTGCACACCAGGGACCCCCCGTAGAAGACGTCCACTGGCCACCCCTTAACCCTGCACCAGTGGCAGTAGAAGGAGAGGGCAGACCATTGAGAGCAAGAAGGCCTCCTGTGAGATTTACAGACTACCAGTGCTATAGAACATCAGAAAAAAGAGAACCAGGGGCACAAAGTATGCAGGTAAACGTGACCACAGGAGCGCCATCAGAAAGAGCAGAAAAAATGGTATACTTACCCTGGACAAACGCCGAAGAAACTAGATGTCGATTGGGCATAAATAAAGCAATAAAGACGAGCGATGACTATAACAAGGAAACTCCAACGAAAAAACAAGGACAGATAACTGCCACAACAAGTCGCCACAAAGGTAACAAGGAACAAGAGTGGATAACTTCCATCGAGAAAACCATAGAGACAACCGCAAAACCAGCGAACTACCGCGGGAGGAGCCTAGACTCCCTACGTCACACCACGTGGCCGGTAGAACAAAGGAAAGTTCGTGCGAGCGAAAATACAAAACAATTAAATAAAACAACGAGCTGCACAGTCAGCAAACAACACTATCGAGATAACATCATGGCAGAGAACAATCAACGAGCACTATCAATAGAGGAGGACCCGACGTTTGTGGCAGCAATCATGGCAGAACCTATTAAAAGGAGGCACCGAATCCCCATGAAAGAGATGCAGGTATCACCTACACGAGTCGGTAACATTAATGCAGAGGAAGGAGCGGCTCGATGCAGAGTTCGACAACACCAGGCAAGTGCACCTCCACCCTCAACACCCACGTACCGACCTAAGGAGGTATGGACAACAGAGGAAACATCTCGCCGAATACAACAAGCACTGGAGTCGACTGCCGACAGTGACATCTGGAGGTGCGCCATATGTAAAGTAGAGCGCAGTAAGAAGCGCACCAGCTACCACATTAGACAACATTTTGTCTTCTTTTTTTTGTGCCTGTGGCCATAAGAGTGCCTCCCGTGACACGATTTTAAAGCACATCAGACACCAGAACGGGGCTGAAGAACATGGTGGAATAGAGCGCCCTCTGTACGAAGTGGACCACTCCTCCTACACAGAGTTTTGCCAAGCCATGAATTGGCAAAACGCACCGCTATTCGGGACACCCTCCCCTATTAAAGATAGATCTAGCAGCCCAACTACCCAAAGACCCATCAAGAGACGGTTAGGAGACAGAGTAGAGCAATCACCAAAAATAATTAAGATAGAGCTAGATGCAAAGAAAGAAGAGAGAGTTATACGACAGAGGGCGAGCAGAGAAGCAGGAGAGATAAGGGAAGATAGCGTACCCTATCGACCTAGAGCTAACAGCAGAGATAGAAGAATAGAAAGACAAATGGACATCGAACGCCGTGAAGAAAAGTATAGAAGGATTAAGAGGAATGAAGAAGAATTTTATCGTCTGACCAAGGAGGCGTTAAACTATTTACAACGAGCCGACGAGCTGAAATTGGCTATCCAGAAGGACCGGGAATCATACTAAGGACATTTCCCCACATTATTATTAGTATTGGCCCACGAGCGCCAATGGGGCGGAGTGTGTTGGGAAATGTAGTCAGCACACTCCAGTCGACCTGGACAGCATAAACAATCTAGCACCGAACTCTACCATTGTCTACTTATATATATTTAATCCCGAATTCTATGCACATTACATTCACTCCTATTTGTATTCTTATTTTATATTCAGTATTATCACTTGTTTACATTACTATTTTACCATGTGCTGCTGTGCAGTCAAGCCTGTCTAAAGACAGCCTCTTGTATAACCTTTAACCTTTTGTACCACCTCCCTTTGTGTATGGGCCAATTAGGCCAGCAGGCGGAACCATTTCTTTTGTTATACTTGATTGCTGCCTAACATTGTACCCGCCTTTTGTATATTTAAACTGCTGTAAGTAATGGAATAAATCAGAGTTAACCTGGCACTTACTCTCACTTCTTCATGATTCTCTCTACACAAGACATAAAGAACAAGCTATTAGATGCATACACAAGGATAAGCACAAGCAAGCAAGCAAGCAAAGCACAAGCCCTTAGCAAATAATTAATTGGTAGCAACTTGGACAAGTCGATCGATAGCAAGAACAATAGACAGTAGAAAGTGGTCAGTCTGCGAGACTTACACTGCACACCACCTTCGGGAGTGTGATACTGGAACGATTGTTCAACCTGTCGATTCGACCCAGTGTAGCTATTCTGCCCGAATAAGAACTCAGTGGAAAGTAAGGTAGTTAAGATAACTCCTCACTGTGGACAGTCTGCGGACTTACAACACTGCAAATCTTACTCAAACAGATTAGTCTGCCGACCTTGGGGCTAGCTGAAGAGCACTTGCATTACTGCTATTACGCACACACTGGAAGTGGGCCGCTGTACAGGTGACAGCTACCACTACCCCCAAATTCCTGTACAATATATTAACCATGTGCAATGGAGAATCCATGAGCTTAATCATACAAGTAAAACATTTTAAAAATGCTGACTCTATGTTCTAAGAAAATGAATACCTAAGGTGCTTCAACGCATTGGTGAATAGAGCCAGAAAAAAATATTGCATTTTAGCTATGTGTATTTATACACAACAGTTGCATTAGGCTTTGATATTACTTCCTTTTTCAAATATTTGTTTCATTAGTGTGCATAACAACATTTTTTAGAGGGTGATTAGTTTTACATTTATGGAGGTTGTGAAAACTAATCGCTAATGCGACTGGGCAGCTAGTTTCTGGGATAATAGTAAAGCACTCTTGTAACCTGCCGAAGGTGAAGGAGTATTGTTGAGGTTTGTTTAAAACTGAGACGTTTTTGTGTTGTTAGTCTAATGATTATGTCTCAGGTTAAATCTCCTTAGCTCAAGTAAAGGTAGTGAAAGGAACATAAACCTACGGTGTTGATTCAGGACAAATAAGAAAGCTAACACCTGGGTTTGAAATTTAATCATTAATGTTAATGCCAGTAAAAAGACAAGACTAGAGAAGACTTATTTTTCCATGCTCTCCAAAGAGCATTCCCCTTCCCCTTCAGTTGTCCTTCACACTTCCTCGAAGCACCCCAAATTGTTCAGCTGTCACAATGGGCGCTAAGAATACCAAAGCAGACAGCCATACGTCTAGCAACTGCCCCCTTAAACTGTGGTCCTAAGAAACAACAGGCTCTTCACCTGAATCAAGAGAGCCTAGTTCAGCCAGAGAGTATGCATAACATAAATTTCAGAAGTTTGACTACTGTAAGACATTCTCTGCTATATCCAAAGTTGACAAGTAGTGTTTGGCAAACCTTTGCCTTGAAAAGACAGTAGAATTTTAGCGTTGATCCAGATAAAAATTAATTTTAGCGGAATTTGTGAAACTGTCAAATCTTCTTCTCTAAACCCCACTGCTGCCAAAGCCATATGTATGCCTCGAAATCTAGCTGCCTCCTCAATGAGCACTTCTAATGTCACATGCATAAAAATAATACTCTTGTTTGAGTTCTTTGGTGCAGAACTGCTTCTTTCCCTAGTTGAACAAGTCGTGCGGGTGAAGAAAACAGCCCTTTTTCCTCAAATCCTGGATAATGTGCGCATATCGTCCGGTAAAAGTACTTCTGTTTCATATTATCCCTTACTTGACCACTCATATTTAGTTCACTAGAATTCAAAAGGCCGAGTTACCAGTAACAGACTCAAGTCGTGTCACTAACTGAGACAACATGTGTAATGAGCTCACATAGTTGCCAACCAGTCACACAGGTGCCCACTAATCGCTAAGAGAGGAGAAGAATTCCTCCACTGCTGGGTGCTCAATGAGACACAGGTGTGTCTATGAGTGCAAGTGTACACAAATGTGTATGCCCGATTGTGTCTGTGTTGGTATTTGAGTTCATGTTTGTCTGTTCTGTGTCTGTGCATGTGTGTGCAGTTGAGGGTACATGATGTGCTAGAACAACATCGTTGTCTTCCTTAAGATGAAAACCAGTACAAGTTGACCTTTTGCAAAAGATACATTGCTTATACCAATGCATTGTAGTTTGTTACTTTAACCTCTCCATTTGCATACTTTGCACGATACCAATGCTTTTTTGTTGGAGGTGAGCAAGAATTTGGGGAGAAACTGATTGTTAAAAATCTGTTACCCATTTTAGTATATCTTTAAGCCGTAGGCTGGATACAGAAGCGTATTTCTTTGACTTAATAACCATCAACAGCAAAGCTGAAGAGTAAAGTTTTAGATTCTGTATTTTACTTGCAACTCTTGCTTAAAGCTCAAAGCAGGTGAAAACTTTTCTTCAGAGTTGAGACTTTATTTGTCTTCAGTAATATTAGAGCCAGCAAAATCAGTTACAAAGTTGACTTAAGTGGTTGATGGACATGTATGGTTAGGTAGTGCGTATGATGCTTCTAAATATCGTAGCTGTGGAATTAAACAGTTCACACTTTCTGATTGGAGCTTTCCCTTGCAACCATCTACTTCACACCAGTTTTCTCATACACCTCCAAACCCTATAACCCCTTCCTTCATCAATTCTCTGTGACATGTACATTTTCCTTTTAGAGCTGCATTTAACATTAAGCCGATGCAGCAAAAAATTAATCTCTTCGAGCGAGCAAAAATTTGAGTTATTTTAGACTGTTGCAGTTGTCTGCCCCTAAAAACTTTGCCACCCAACCAATGTCACAAAACTCAGAATCTTAGAATCCCCAACCTGATATTAAACTATTTTTAAGAGAACATTAAGTATTGGCACGTTCTTCAAAGTTAGGTAGATTATGTCAAAAAAAAATATCTAACTGTTGTGAGCCCTAGCATAGGGACTAGACAAATGACTGTTGCAGATAAAAAGATTTTCGAGGGTAATGTGAAGAATTTTCAAAAATTGATATAATTGGCTCTCGGCTGAGTATGGATCCCTTGATGATCTTCATTCTAGGCAAGTTTGAAGTTTATGGTTTGCAAAAGCAAAAAGTTCAAGTCGTTGCTGCTTGAATGGTTTTTTAGAGACCAGATGAGTCTTTGAAGAACCTTTGCACTCCAAAAAGTGCCTGTGTTACCTCAATTTTTCAAAAATGTGGTCAAATTAGGAATTTCTAGGATATTTTACATTATAGGCCGCTCATGGGAAGCTGAGAAAGAGATTATGGGACAACCACCATGTTTTCTTTCGTGTGAAATGCAAAGTTTACAGGGCGATTGTCTTATCCACTCTTCTGCATGCACACACAGAAAAAAGTGGAACATTTGGGATTAAACAGGTGATTAAACACTGTAACGATTAATATAAGAGTGCAATCTGGCATCATTAGGGGTGATATCTGGTATTTCAGTAGAAAATTTGGGAGTGTTTGCTGGAAGGAGTAATTAAGGATTAAAATCAGACAATAAATTTGCCAGAAATTGTGGGTAGGTCAATAAATCACTCTCAGGGGATTAAACTCTGGTTTTAATCAGCTAGTAAGAACTTTACTCCTCAAGCGATTACAATGTGGTTCTACAGTGTTGTTGTTCTACAAGTCCTTAATTGTTAGCTTTACTGACCCAGTAAGAACTTTAACCCCGAAATGATTGAACTCTGGCTCTTATCTTCAAGTTGGATTTTACTCCTGATATGATTAAAATGGAGAAAAGCCTTGGCATTTATAGTATGATTACCTAATAGCAAGTGGGGGCATCAATGATAGCCTAAGCATACAGTTTTATTGTCCCTGAATGGGCTATTATTTTCCCGCTTCAATCACTAACAAAGAGAGCACAAGAGGATGATGAAGGCTTACACAGCTGTCTCAAAACTCTAAGTTAATGATGACACAGAAGCAGGTAAATAAGATATACTATGAATACACAATTGCTTGTGTATTGATTAGTAACTAAGTTAAAATACTGAACTGAACAAATGATGTTGAATGTTGTTTAGTAACTAATTGATTGTTTTCTTTTTTGTCACATTCAAAACTTGTGAACTTGAAGTGGCTGCAAATAAAAGTTGCTACTGTATCATAATTCTGCGTTTTAGAACAGTCACCAACTAGAGATGTCCTTCTTTAAACAAAAATTGGATATACATGAAGTCAAGAGCTCACAGGTGATGAACAAACAGCTGTGATGTGGCCCAATCTTCATTTTCAACTTCTGAAGGTTTGTTGGATTCGCTTTATTTTTTATTTTGGGATACCTTCTTATTGTCAAATGTGCCTAATGATGTCACTCTTATTTTAGGAGCTTGAAGATCAAAATCAGCCATCATCTCTCAGGATCAACTTGGAATCTATTGCATGTACGCGGAGTGTACCCCAGTCGATCTATGTCCTAAGATACTATACTAATCATCATTCAATCGAGCCAGTTATTTTTATTGATTTCTTTTCTATCTTCTTAGTTGGTTTTATGTTGTAATCGCTGTATTTCATTTTTAATGGTGTTGTACTGATCTCAGTTTCTTTGTTCAATACAAGTTGCCATTACATTCTGAAATAAGTTTGTCATTTTCTACCAGCTAGATTCAATATAAAAGAATTACTTCCAATTCAAATCGCTTCCATTATTTAATCGCTCTCAAAGAAAAACGGTACAGACATAGCACTCAAGGAAGATTAATATTGATCCTAACTTTAATCAATGACCGGACTAGCAATGCTCGAAATACAATCATCATGCGATTAACAATATGCATATACAGTGATCAGAAATGCTCTTGTTTTTAATCCTTGGGAGACTAACTCAATCCAAATTTTAATCCTAAAGTGATTGAATACGGACCATTAACCAGTGCATTGACTGTGGTAATAAATCACTCCCTGTTTAATCACATTTCAATCGCTCAGGTGATTACGTTCGTGGATAGTAAGAATTGATTGAAATAGGATTAAAACTCCTCCACGTTTTTCTGTGTGTGTGGGGCTGAAACATGGGCAGTGTACAAAACACAGGTGAAAAAATTAAATGCGCATATGATGAGGCACTTGAGAGGGATTATGAAACTAACATGGACGGATAAAGTGTCCAATGATGCTATATATACAAAAAGTGGACTAGCGCCAATGGCGAATATGCTCATTGAGCGCAAAATGAGATGGACTGGGTATGTCCATCAAATAGATGCAAACAGACTACCTAGGCAGCATCTATATTCACAACTGAGCTCAGGAACAAAAAGCCAGAGGCGTCCACGGGTCAGATTTAAACATGTGGTGAAAAGGAAGTTGAATTGGAGAGATATAAGACCAGATACTTGGCAAGCTGCAGCTCAAGATCGACCAGCCTGGAAAACTGTGATTCGGAAACCTTAACGTAAAACAGTCATCGTTGGCCGTAAGGGCAGCTAATGATGATGATGATGCTTGAGTGCATCCTATGGACTCAGGTGTTTTTGAGAAAAAGTCTTAATTTTAACTAATTTTTTAAAAACCAACTGTTGATGTCACTGAGTTAAAAAGAACTTAATAAGGTTTGCCAAAATTAACAAAACTGAGGCTATTGTTTCCAAGTCATGTTAGACAGCGTTAATGAATGTGAGTTGCACTAACTCTTACAGGAACTGTACACCCCTCAATCAAGTTTGCTATGTAAGCACCATAGACTTGGAGAAAAACTCCATCAATATTTTGTCAAGGCTTTAAGCCTTAGTCACATGGGAGGGAATCTTTGGCAAAACCTTAAACCAAAATATATTTCTATGCCCAGCGAGTTCTTTGTGAGAAAACCGAGCGAGTTCTTCAGTTTTGGCGTGATCAAGAAAATTCTAGGTTTAAGAAACTCTTTCGTTGCAATTTTTGCACACAACTAGACCATTGGACCATACTGTAATGATTTTTGGAGGCTGCAAATCACCAGCTGAGGTTGGTAGCGTGCTGCCACCAGTTGTAAGTTTAACTTTTTACAACAACAGGGTCGGTGATGCACCAAATGAATGCAAGATAGAGTATTCTAACTCTACAACCAGTGGGGAGCCCTTGGCTCGGACCCATAACACAGCACTGTTGACTGCACATGCATTTATTCCTCCGGAATAAAACTAGTTAGTAAAATTCACATTACAACTGACAATCACAGACAATGTTCTTCCTTTTTGTAGGGGATTCACAGGAAGTGACTAGCCAATCACACAACGGTAGTAAAATATGCACCAATGAATATGAGTATATAAAGACATAGCAAATAGGATTACCAATATGAGCTTAAAGGTAATAAACGCCATGTAGTAGTAGGTGGAGTTAGAGGTTAATGCACAAATCAAAGTCATTCCTTTGGCTCTTGGTCTTTCCAGCTTCAGCACTACATCTTCTGTCAGGGATATTGGTGGAGATCTCCAGTAGATGGCTTCCTGCTCCTCCCAAAGCACATCTGAGTCCTCAAGCTACATGCCTGACTTCCTGCCAGCTCGGTGAGGTCAATATAGCTGCGAACAGGGTCGGTACAGTTGCATACAGGGTGCCTATAGGTCAACATAGCTCCTTACAGAGTCAGTTTGGACATAGCATTGTTTTAGTCTATTCGGTTAGATCGTTACTAGTCATTCTGGCCATCTAATGGCTATTATAAGGACGCCACAGTGTGGTAAAGTGTGTGCGCAGACTTACTGAACACTAAAATTCACAACAATATTAGCTCATTAGGCTGTTTATTCCCTATGTCCTCTGGTATTGGTTGGTTTCAAATTTCAAGGTCGTTCACAACGAACACATGGTTTCCATAATAGCGGATTTTCTTCTAGAAGATTTAATATTTTTTTATTATGTTGATAATGAGTCTTCAATAAATGAAAGATATAAAGTTAAATTATAACCAAGCAATCGAAATAATAATGGCTGGTCAAACTTAATTATTTAATAAAACAATCTAATCCAAACCTTGATTCAATTGATTTCAATGCTTTTGCATCATGCTGTAAAGTATGAGTAGGCCTGTGCACAAAGCACTGCCATTGGGGGAGACTAGTGATTGCTAGGCATAACAAATAGATTATAGTTGTCGAGTGACCGGCCTAACAGAACAATATTCTGCGTACTTCATCAATCACCTAATAAAGTAATGTTATAGTTTCGTTATCGTCCTCGTGTGACCAGGGCACTTGGGTAAACAAATTTTTTAAAATCAAAATTGAAAAAGTCAAGACCAGCAAAATGATGGCTTCTTGTCGAAGTTGGCTGGTTACAAATTCACAAAAAGCATTATCTATATATGTAAAACAATTCATGGTTTGATTTGCTGATGGACTAGGAGTTGCAAACATAACACAAATATTTCGACCTACCTTTCTTTTTTTCTTGACACAAGATATTTTATGAAGAGTCATGCCAAGCTTGTTACGTGTTTCAAATCCGCAGTTTCCCCATACACACCATAAAGCCCCACAAACAGGACATTCATTCAGACTTCGATCTTTAAAGTTTCCGCAATGCAAGCACTCATTTACTTTTGCACTTTGCATGTGGCGAGATGTAATGTGGTTAGTTACAAATCTCTCCTCAGGAAAGGATGAAAAACAATCTTTTACAAGGCATACCCATCTTCCACAATTACACTCTTCCTTAAGCGAACCAAAAGGGACAGATAGAAGTCTTTCACAATTTCTGCAATGAGCAGATCCTTCGGGTTTTGATTGAGTGTTACTATCGAGAGCACATTTAACAGCTTGAATCTGTAAAATTTAATTCGAATTAAACATTAGCAAATAAAAGCAGCATTTTTTAGCAGTGACGTTGGGTTTGTGAAATGCTAAGTGTTGTCTTAGCGTTTGACCATGTGTCTGAATTTTTGAAGTAAATCGACACTGAAAAGTTCTAAAGTGCATCCCTTATTGCAAAGTTTCTTCAATAACTAAGTTTTAGGCTGAGTAACATTATCATCCAACGCTTGATGAAAAAAATATGAAAAAAGCTAGCGCATAAGGGATAATGAGAATGTGATAATGTGGTGAGTTTCCTCCTTTAACTATGGGAACACTGGTATTAACTCCTTCTTGACACAAGCACCTCTTTTGGGGTCCACTACCAAGACAAGCACACACAGTATTTACATGAGCAAAAACAATTATTGTATCACTCAGTTTAGCAACATAATAAACTTATAGTCTAAAAATTCACAAACTTCTACCTTCTCTCGTGCACAATAACTTCACACAATATAAGGAGTTGTTGCGCATGAGAGAGGGTAGAAGTTTGGGTCACCCGAGCCAATAACAGTCAATAATGCACAATAAACTCGAAGAGTAGTAGAGATTACAAAATACAACCATAGAGTGGGCCGATGTGTGCAGCACATTAGATTGGTTAGCAAGATGTTAAATACACAAGGTGCCCAGAAGTAAAGGGAAAAGCTTCAAGAGTCGTAATGCTGAGTCAGCTCAAGGAGTGGTGATGCAATCACAGTTCAGGTTCATCATACCTTCAGCTTGCGGTTCATAGCTTTCGATGTTCTAGCGTTGGTTAGGCAGCACACTTGCGCTTCTGTATATTTTGGTACTAGTTTGTTTGCTGAGGCTATAGCCATTCTTTTCCCCCAGGCCCGGTTCAGAGTAGCTGCAGAGCCAGCAGTGACTACTGCAGAGCCAGTAGTGGTTTCAGCAGGGCTGGTACTGATTGTTACAGGGCCAGAAGTTATTCTGTAAGACCAGTAGTGATTACTGCAGGGCCATTTGTGCTAGTATCCTTCCTTTATACAAGTTTTCTGGCAGTGCTAGCTTCAATTCAGGCAAGCCTGACACTCCGCAGTTGTCAAAATAACTTTGCACACACTTAGTGGTCATAAAATTCCACTCTTAATATGTGATGAGGAGAAAAGCTCTAAGTCCACTTTACAGCTACTATTACAGGTAGGGGGAGAGTTGCAGGGAGGTTCCAAGGTAAGGGGGGAGGGGGGGTCTGAGACGGGTGGGGTCATTGACATAACATAAAATTTAATCAAAATATTACAATGGGCCTGAATCATGAAAACCAATACGAGGCTGCTCTTTCAATTGCACCCCAGCTCTATAAGTGGAAGAGCTACTGGTGTTGTTATTCAAAACGGAACGCCATATTGTACTGTATGTTGAGGGTCAATCAAAGATCCATCAATAATACCTACTCCGGAGGGAACTTTCTAATCTACCTCCAACAGAGGAGTATGCCAACTCCACAACCGTAAACAAAGCTCGCGGCTCAAACGCACAACTCGGTGTTTCAACGAGTAAACCTTATTATATTATACGACAACAACTCAGTGCTGTATAATAAGGGCAGTGTATCTTGCTGCTTAGAACAGTCTCAAGCAGAATACCAATACAAGTACAAGGATCAGTTGGAAAGCTCCACTTTTTAAAGGCAGAGTAGCAGACAACATATGCCAAAATAAGCAGGCAACAAATCGCCAGTAGCAGGAAGCGATTATACAAATGAAAACACAAGATATAAACAACATGACATGATAATGGCTACAATAAGAGTAAACATATAAGGCACACGGAAGTAAGGGGTGGAGCTCCACAGTCAATAGTGCTGAGTCAGGGTGGTGCAGTAGGTAGCACAGGTTCCTAACTGTTATGGCTTGTGTTCCCCATCTTTCGTTTTTCTGGTGGTAACTGAGCAGCAAACTTGAGCTTCTGCATCTTATGGTAGTACTATAGGTCCACAGGCTGTAGTTCTTCTCTTCTTTCCAACCAGATATAGGGTCAATAGCAGTACTGCAAGGCCGGTAGTACATGCTGTAGCGCCGGTAGTGACTACTGCAGGACCGCCAATGATTGCTGCATGGCTGGCACTGTTTTAGCAGGGCCGGTAGTGATTCTACCGGCTCTCTCACCTGGTTTTCTGGCTGTGCCTCTCACCTGGCTTTCTGGCTGTGCCAGACTAAAATTAGGCGTACCTAACACTGATCAGTTGTCAGGGGACCTTGCATAGATGTAGTGGTCATAAAAATCCACCGCAAAATTTTGTGATTTTGTAGTTTTGGAGGATATTTAGATGTAGTTGTCAGTTGATAAAAACATTGACGGTTGGTGGAGGTAATATGTAGACCTAGGTCCACTCCAAATCAAATGCAAGTCAAATCTAAGTAAAGTAAAGAGTCAGTTTTTCTTAGAACAATTAATAATCATACTTCAAACTCTGACATAGCAACTGTGTCTCTGTCAACTAGTTCTCTCCTAAACAGAGCAGCCATATTTTCTCATATGAACAATGACATGTAAAAAAAAAGTGGTTTCTATGCTGGCTGCAGTAAATACTTTCAGGTTAGTTTTGTGTTGTATTTGCATGATTTATTGTTTCTCAGAAAGGAGAGTTCCTTTAGGCACCCTAAGATTTTAATTACTCCCTCTATACGTTTTGAGACAGTGCTACTGGTTTGCATCTGCATTCGTAAATCAATCATGCAATGTTACTAATTATTTAAATTACAGAGCCGGTCGCATCGTCATAAATGAGGAAAATATTGCAAGCAATAATGGTAATGGCGACAGTAACCATTGATATGATGGTGAAGACATTATTAATGTTTAAAATTAAAGCGGTGTGGATAGCATAACCAATAACTGGACTAATAATGATCAAGATTAGATTTATGTCTTGGGGTACACCGTCAATTTTGGATTGCACAGAACCATTTTTCTCTGAGTTAAGTCAAAGTATTTTCTCATCAACGAGACTTAACCCAGGATCGGCATTTCGAAATCTCATCTGATGGTACCACCAGTTTCAAAGTAAAGAAGAATATAGAAAGCATCTAATTTTGAGCACTTTGTTTCCTTACAACAAACAACATAATGATAAAGTATTCTCTAAAATGAAATAGGTTCCCCAAGCGATAGGCAAACTCTGAGTGTTTTAACATTTAACCAAAATCTGATTAAGATACCCAAAAGAAAAATTTTCACGTCTCAGAGAGGAAGTAGATCTAACACTTGGTGTGATAAGCAAATGTTGACTTCGAAGTATAAACC
This sequence comes from Cryptosula pallasiana, assembly GCA_945261195.1. NCBI lineage: Eukaryota > Metazoa > Bryozoa > Gymnolaemata > Cheilostomatida > Cryptosulidae > Cryptosula > Cryptosula pallasiana. The sequence goes on from OX183132.1 coordinate 23,889,954, forward strand.
ATCAATTTGAAGTAATCAAATTAGATAATTGTTGTAAACAACCTAGACAAATTTATTCTGAAAAATGCTGCCTTAAAATTTGCGGATCAAACTTTACTAGAAGTCCGTAATCCTAAAGTTTTGAGTTTCTCTGTTATTAATGGTTCAACTTGGAAGTTACATTGATACAAACAACAACAACCAATAACCAAAGTTTTAGACATAGGCTTTGAGTAATAACCAATACATACCCTACATGCATCAAATCTCAGAGTAGTGCAGCTGGTTTGTATAGCCAGTCTTCAAAAAACAAGTTTGCGACTTAGAGACCAAAAGCCCAGATAGACTTACACCATGTCAATGTTTGAAGAAACTTCTCTACTGAACATCCACATTGTGTACAATCACTGTATTCTTTCAAAGTTTCATTCGAGGTTTTACAAACCACAACGATGAACTGTTCAAAATCGCCCGTCTGGAAGCTCAACTCACAACCTGTCACTCTCCATGTAAAGTTTACGGCACAATCATCAAAGTCCAGCTTTCGGCTTGACTGCAGTTGAACACTCTCCTATCCAAAAATCATGGCTTGGGCAAAAATTCATACCTTAAGAGCAAAGTATAGCTTAACATGCTGAGCCGAGGGATCACCCCTCTCTCTTGTTTTTAGACGTCAGCTGCGGCCTGGCTCCTTGATATGGAATAGTATTGCATAGATAGACACTGCCATTTTGTTCTACTCTTCTTCTACATGTGTATGAGATTTGACATTGGGGGACTATTGGGCTGACTCGCTGCATCTGCTTACTGGGTTAGTAAGTAATGCAAGCGACTACTAGTGTGTTGTTTACAAGCAGCTAACCCTAGGAATGCGCTAAGTGAACAAACCCAAGCTTGTAAACTTGATAACACTCGAGGTCCAGCAGGCGAGCTGCAGGAAGCAGATACTTGTACGACTAATAGTTGATCAGAGAAATTCTTTACTCTGCATGGACTCTTGGTATTGACGGTTTTCAGGTAAACTTTCATGATGTCGTGAGTGTTTGTTCAAATTTTGGTGGTTAGCGAGTTTATATTAGCCCAGCCTGTATATGTCAGTTTTATTATATGTTGTGTGACCTCATTTTTAATCAATCATATGCCTGTATTTTAACTGTAATTTAAGTTACGTGGTTCCCTATAAATAGAGAGATGTTCCAGCAAAGAGGGCAAATGTGTTTGTGTGGTTGTGAAGGATATTGCTCCTGGAAGTTTTTGTATCGTTCAAGCAATAAAATACTTTTAATTTAACCTTATCGTATTAAGTTTGGCAGATAGCCTGGCTTACTTGATGGTTCTTCTGGAAATGATAGAAAATAGTGAATACTTTTGTACATGGACAGTTAGGAATAGGAGCTGTCACTACCACATTTGGTAGCGCTCCTGACCCGGTACAACTTGGAACAGTTGCTATCATGTGTCACAGTGTGTGGTTGATGCGAAAACACAGCTCAATTGTTAGGTGGATCACACCAGTATACCTCTCTCTAGCAGTTGTCTGGTAAACGCATGGCAAAATCTTTTACACTTGTACATCTTTGTTAAGGATATGAACCAAACAAACATAAAAAGTGAACATCATACTTTTATTGACCAATGAAGAAACATTTAGTGGCCCACTTGGCTTACTGGTAGAAAAATATTTTGGTTCGGTTCATTTTGATAAATCGAGCATTAAAGCATTCAAGTGGTGTTGCCTCTATATTTGAAGCTACCTGAACACCAGTTGTGGTGATTTCTGCACAATTAAGTTTTTTTCCATTGAAAAACTTTCAATAAAGAGCATGGTTAGTGGACTTGTCAAAATTTTCTTTCAGATCGCTCTTGTAACACCAAAGTGTTAAGAAACATGGACACATTGCAGAAGATTATGGAGTAACTTCTGAGTAAAAGTAAAAACTAGCTTCACAGTTACTTGTAGACATACGCACGGAAAGCTTCTAAAACGTTTATCACGGCGAAAACATATTGTAAAGGTTTTCCTTGTGATCTCAATATACCTTCACTGACAATGTTAGGAGTTGCCGGTGTTGTGTATAAGAACAATACAAGAATGCAGATTGCAAATCCACTGATAGCATCGGCTCTCTGTGGAAGCAGGTAATTACAACTGTCAAATGCTACAGGTGCGGTAGTAACTTCCTTAATCATAGCTGCAGAGTAGTGGTTATTGTACCAAAGAAGGGAAACGAGAACTATCTGCCATAATCCCATATGTTTCACTCTTCTGTATGGTCTTCTTCACTGGCGGGGGTAGCTGATCAAACACATGTTCTAACAGGAGGTTAGTAGTAAACACTGTGTCAACAAGGCGGGTGACTGAGTTCTTCTCTATTTTGCCGGGGAGGAAATAACTGCCTCCGTACAGTCTCTCAACATTGGTTCAGTATGTTGTACCTTAGCCGCTCGAGGGAGAAAAGCAGGGCTGCACGTATCTTTGGGGGGCAGCGGCCGCACCTTTTTTTGGCTGACCGGCGCAAATGTAGCCTGCTGGCTCTGTGCTTCAATATACTTGCGCTCTGATACCTTCACAAGCTGCACTGGTGGCATCTCAAGTAGCAACGGAATGACTGGGAAGGGGGGTTCTGCTCACTCACTTTTTCTTTCCTTTGCTTTCTCGACTTTTTCCCCTCCCTCTTCTTTCTTCTGAGGTGGCCAGTCTGAGCGGTTAGAGCAAACAGGGTTGCATCTCTCTATCTTCTCCATATCCTTATTAAAACTTTGTCCTTGTCGCAGATAGTTCCTGCGGGCACTTCTCGTTTCCCAACACAGGCTCTGCGTTGGATCTAGCGACGGCATTTGATCTCATGGAATAATCTTTACTGAAATGGTCCGCCTGTCCACAACTCAAGCACAGGAGCGGTGTCCACTGTACAGGGTTAGGAGATGCATGGTTGCTAAACGGCAGAGTGGACAAGTGCCGCGGTAGCGCGATATGCTCCAGGTTGAATTTTGAGCAGGAGGTTTGGTGAGGTATGGTGAGTAGTGGTTGCATTATGCAACGGAGCAAACACAGTAGGAGTGGGAGGACGGGCTGTCCGCTGCCACTGTCTCAATCCTTGCAGCTCAATGGTCATGTCTTGGACTGTCTGTAGCAATTCAGCCATTGTGTCAGCAGGTACTGGCCTTGGCTGCAGATGTGGGGTGGAGTAACTCACAGGGGGGTAACTGCTAACAGCTGCATACTGGTGCCCTGTTTCTCTTAGTGCCCAGTTGACCACAGCATTTGTCTGGTAATGACGGCAATGGGGCATGGAAGGTTTATAATGTTCATTGTCATTATTCTCGTCGTCTACATCTTCTTTTATCATTTTTATTTTTAGTTGGCTTGGTGTCTAAAAACGTTTTTATGTGGAGGAACTCACTGGCGGCACAAACAGCTTCTTCAACACTCTGGGGATTGACAGCTAGCAGATGATAACGCTCTACATATGGGTGTCCAAGGGTAAACAGGACCGTGTCCAACACCGTCCTTTTTGACTTGTCTCGCTGGCATATCTTCATAGGCAATTCATACCAGTCTCTCCACCTTGTTGGTATGTTGTAGAAAGAGAATCTTTGTTAGCTTATTTCAATATGCAAATTTCTGTAAGGATTCACAGCGTGTAAGGTAAAAATGAGCACAGAGGTTTGTGAATACAACCGGCAGGTTGTTAGGCCTATCACAACCTTTGAAAAATCTTTCAGGTATATAAAAATAGCACCAGAGTGTACTACGCAGGGCCGTATTGCTCTTTACGGTCGCTCCGGCTGAAACCGGAGCACTTTTGAAGAGTACGGCGTCGCAAAAAATGCTAATTCAGCTGCCAAATTCAAAGCTTGCGTGATAATAGTATTTTCCATGAACAGACAAATCAACGATAATGTTGTTGTTAACCTTTTTTCTTAACCAAGCAATAACAGAACTTTGACAACGGGCTCTATCTTTGCTCAACTGAGAAATTTCAAACTTTCAACCTCTCAGGCTACGGTAACTGCATAAAACCGAACGCCGAACAACCGAACAGCCGAACGACCGAAGGAAACTTTATTTTAATTACCAGTCTACATGCAACATTACCGGGGCCGACAACTCTGAAATTGTTTTCAATCGAAAATATAATACCAGTGGTCACGCAGCAGAGAGGGAGCGGAGAACAATGCAATCAATGTATTTTGTTGAAAATACCCATAAAATGTTCACATCTGAACTTGCTACAACAGCAGCATTAAGCATGATGCTTGCCAAGGCTTAATTCTATTGCAGTTATTGAATCATTATCATTAAATTGGTGCTGCTTGTTAGATAATTATTTAGAGTTGTCTCCCATGATTCAAGAAATTTGCAAATACTTAACACTACAGCTTAATTTTTTCACGTATATTTATTAAGGGAAGTAAGATTTACCTATTGGCAGCACCATGAAAGTTTTTATGATGTGACTTGTTCATGAGTATGGTTTTTGTGACCATATCACAAATTAAACACCGGTTATTATACTACTTTTTTATTTATGAATTGTGTGACAGCATTTTGATAAAAATCATCGGTAAGCTTACTGTAAAATTTTTAATTTTCATTAACTTTCCAGTTATGTTATCATAGTTATAACGTATTCAAGATCTTAATACTGTTAATAACTGTTCCATTCGTGTTTAACATTAATGCATCTATTGATAGAGTGGCAAGTATTAAAATTACATTTTGTTTTTTTTAAATTTGAATTGCTCCAAGGTAATTGGGTAATTTCAGAGCTGTTGGACTGAAAGGCCAGGGTAAAACCACCCATGAACCTTTTTTTATAATTTAGCCTTGGACCTAAGTGAAGAAATCATGATTTCTTCACTTGGCCTTGGACTGATCAATAATGTACTGATCAGTCAAGATCCCATTTGTCACTTTTGCCAGGGATGGTATTTTTTATTAACATTACTTATACTGATAACGAACTCGCAACGTTTAAGTAGGCGCACTGCACACGCGGACAATTAGCTGTCACATACTTATAAACAAAAGTATAGCACAATAACCGGTGTTTAACTTGTCATATGGTCACAAAAACCATACTCATGAACAAAGTCAGACCATAAAAACTTTCATGGTTCTTTCACTGAGAGCATCATACTTCCCTTGATGAATATACATAGAAAAATTACGCCGTAGTGTAAAATATTTGCAAATTTCTAGAATCATGGGAGACAACTCTAAAGAATTATCCATCAACGAGCACCAATTAAATGATAATGATTCAATAACTGCAATAGAATTAAGCCTTTGCAAGCATCATGCTTGATGCTGCTGTTGTAGCAGGTTCAGATGTGAACATTTTATGGGTATTTTCAACATAATACATTGATTGCATTGATCTCTGCTGCGTGACCAGTGACCACTGATATTACATTTTCGACTGAACACATTTCAGAGTTGTCTGCCCCGGTGATGTTGCATGTAGACTGCTAATTAGAATAACGTTTCCTTCGGTCGTTCGGCTGTTCGGTTGTTCGGCGTTCGGTTTTATGCAGTTACCGCTCAGGCTATTGTTCTATGTTTCAAGTTATTTCTTTTTTTGTGTTCATTTGTGTATCACCCATGCTCATTGGCTGTTCAAATGAATAGCTAGCGCTGATTGGATGACAATGTAATTTTACACAGGGAAACTTCTCAACAATGTTTACAAAAAGAAAAAAATGACAGATTTTTGTCTAGTGAGCAAGATTTATTGTTTATCTTGATGCAGTTTACTTTTTTGGCTTAGCTAGTGATAGGACAATGTAGCAGTGTTTATTGGTAGCTGTTTTTTTCTTATCAATTGATCAACTAAAGCTAGCATGGTGGTCAGGAAAAGAAAAATTCATATAAATGAATAGCATAATTAATATTAATTAATAATAATAATAAATAAATAATAATTATTATTATTTATTATTATTATTATTTATAATATTACTATCAATCTTCTTAACAATGACAACATTATAATGTTTTCATGATGGGTAAAAATAATCAAATGAATAAAACACTAAAAAAACACCATCTGAAATACTAATAATTATTATTAATAATTAATTAATATTGACACATTCCCCATTTATTATATATCATTAATATTATTATGTACTACTAATAAATTTGATAATTATTAAAAAAAATTATGAATAAAAATAATAGTAGAAGTTTAGTAGTAGTAAGACTTGAGCAAATAATAATAAATAAATAATGATTATTATTATTGATTATATTCTTCTTACTACTACTAGGTTACTACCATTATTTTTATTATTATTCTTATTCATGATAATAATTATTATTATTACATGGTGATTATGATGATTCATATAAATGGAAACTTGTCAATATTGTGAGGGACGCCAGTACTTAGCAAACGTTATTATTATTATTATTATTTGTACTTGGCCTAAGCCTTTGACTCAATATCGTCTCACCTTTGTTCTCATTGTCTACACATTGTCTGAGACATTAACTCACTGTCTACGCATTATCTCAATATGTACTCGCTTATGTTCTGTCTATGTTTTGTCCCAGTTCTATTGTTACGAGTGTCTATCTAGAACAGTTCTATGACGTGCCCAAATAATAATTATTATTATTATTTCATGTTTTACTTTTTCCATGATTTTAATTATATAAATGCATTTTGGTGCTGATGTAAGGGCAAGGCGTGGCTTGCTCCAATATTTTACCCAGACGTGGTTTAAGCAACTTGTACCCGCCTACTCTGTATAAATATCTATGTTTGTATAATAAAAATCAGAGTTAGCCTGGCTCTCAGAAGATTCTTTCTCTCAAGAAGCAAGCACAGCTAGAAGCAGCAAAACTACAAGCGCTGACCTGGTCAACTATTAGCAAGCACAAGGCTTGGTGGAAAGTGAGAACGGTTCGCCCTATCACTGCGTGTTTCCTCACCTGAGGTGAGAAATACGACACAAACACCTAGTGCCCTAATAGTTCGACTTACATTAAATTCGGACTCTGAGAGTTCGAGACAAGATAGTGCAGCAATAATTTCAGTGCAATTATTGTCGATCTCAACTGAGTCAGATTCGACACCAAATAATTCCAGCACAATTGTTGTCGGTGGCAACAGTTTGCAACAAACTATAAACTAAACAATAATTCCAGCACAATTTGTGTCGGTGGCAACAGTTCGCAACAAACTATAAACTAAACAATAATTACAGCGCAATTATTGTCGAACATAGACATGTTCGGATGCAGCCAATAATTATCAGATAATTATTGTAACCTGCCAGCAATCATTCCACGCCAGATTCGGCCGCACCCATAACTGCAAAAGCCAATGTACACACTCTAACAATAATAGTATATTATTGAGCGCTGACTTAGGGTAGAGGAAGAGCACGTCGGGAAGGTGTACAGGTGGCTACCACCCAGACACGAAATCCTGTACAATATTAATAATTATTATTTTTTTATGGTGTTGTTCCGAGTTTAATTAATTATTATTTATTAATCTTAATGGCCTATATATATGACAATATTATTATAACACACAATTTTTTATCAAACGTTGTTTTACTTTTAGTTTTTTGTTGAGTTTTTGGGTGGGACAAGAGACCTGTATTTTTGCAGACATTGAACACTTGAAGTAAAAAAGTGCCTCAGTAGTTGGATAACAGTGTGTTAATATGTGTGGTTACAGGGATTGCAGCAACCTGCTGTATATTTTTCATCAATCGATTTGTCAATGGTGTCTTTCATCAACTACTACTACCCTTTACTTTTAGATGAGTGCTGCGGCTTGTGCTTAGTCAATCAATAGCATGTAATTTTCACCACAATTATAGAGATCAATAAAGAAAAATATTTCTTGGTAGAATTGTAATGATAATAACCCGAACAATAATAGGATAAGACTTCTTTAAACTCAGAATTTAACAAAGTGTTTAGGGTGGAGCAACAAAGAAAATTTGATTTGCAGATAATAAAAAGCTGGTTATTTGGCTCATTTGGGAATAAGTTTTTTGGTCTGAAATGCTCTGCAAAGCCCATGCCAGCACTGAATTTTGCAAAATTTTCCGCTCGCGCGGGGCATAAGCGGGGGAGGGGTGCCCGCGCCCCACCCCTCCCCCGCACCCCCTCCCCTCCCACCCAATGGCAGGACCACTTTTTGAACCAACACGACAGCCCTGGTACTACGACATTTTGCCGTCAAAGCTCATTCAAAACTTCTCAGTGTAGCAAAAATTTGGACCACAAAGAATCAATTTAAAAAGACCTTACGGTGCAAATGTTTTCCAGCACCTCAAGTAATTATGAGGAAAACCAATCAAGCGTGATGCTATATAACACATCGTTGCTATGTATTTAGTTATGATATGAATGATTGAAAAATCTGTCACATAATAACAATAACAATATTTATTTACTTCCATATTTTACAGGACAGGATTGCGACCGTCAGTGAAGATGTTTTTCTGTTTGTTGTACTACAGGTCTATTTATATGCTCTATAGATATAGCAAATAATAACTTTGTAATTGTTAAAATATTGTTGTTGTGTGATAAAACTATCATTATATCAATTAATTGATCATACTTTTCGAACTTAGGCTGCCAGTGCTGTTTTATGTCTGCCATCAGATAAAGATATGAAATATAATATAAAAACAGATAAAACTTAATAAGTTAAAACAAAAAGCAGAGTGATTGTGTTGTTTTCACAACAAATTAATAATTTTTTATACACAAATCTTTCTGTGAGTAAAACTGGATGGGCAAGCCGTGTCATTGTTCATAACTTTTGCGCCTAAAAAAAACTTCTCAGGTATGCACAACGTTTCGCAATGAGTGTTGAATCATTGGCAACAATTTCAGCGTTTCCGGTCAAATAACAGAATTTAGTTCAATAAAAGAATTATTTGTAAGTTTTAGAAACACTAAACTGTAGCCATTAAAAAGTACACCAAATTAATTATATGATGCAGCAGTGGCATAATAAGATTTTTGTCTCAATCAACAAACTATGAAAACCTTCGGAAGCTTTCCGTGGAGCTGGGAAAATGGTCGTCTTCATGAATATTTAAGATTTCAATAGCCAGCTCTCAATCGTAGCCTTAGACTCAGCTGAAACTAAACTTATGCGCATTAGTATGGGCTTTTGAATGGTTTTTCATTTTTTTGTCTACCTGCGTTGAGTCTCAAGGTATCCAAAATGTTTTGACGGTGAGTCCAGAAAAAAATCCCAAAAAACCCATGACATGATAGTATACGAAGAGATGGCCTAGGATTTTGCTTAGTAACGATACCTTCTGTACTATCTTCTTGAAACCAAGATAATTTTTCTCTCTCCATGAACCATGACAGAGGTATGCTATTTTTATACTACTGACCATAATTCAATTACGTTTTTGTTTCATACTATTCAACCCATGTAAAGCCAAAAAATTTATTGCTCTTTGATTTTGTTCAGTGAGCTAGATTACTTCTGTTATCGACCAATGTACATGGATTTTTTGTTTCAGTATTTCTTGCACTGTACTGATCAGTGTTTCTTGCACTAAGCGTCACTGCTTATGCTTTACCCATGCTTGCTTACACCAGAGTTGTGAGCCTATGTCACCTGTATAAAACTGTAATTCTATGTATTAAGTGTCAGAGCCGCCGGCTCTTTTTTGCAAAGTAAAGATCATAGTTTGGAGTGTATTTTGTCCCATTTTTGCACATGACCAAATCTGAGCATATGTAATTGATGACAGGAACGATATGGGTGGCTGAAGGCAGTGTCGTGCCAGCAAGCAGGGAGTTTTGTGGAAAACAGTATTAGTAGTAGATAAATTTCAGCTCTAAAAATTCACTACTTCACCCATCCGCAGGCCCTGGTAATGACCATCAATAAACTGACTACCTTTGTTATGATCAGCAATTTTGCCCCTTTGGAGCTTGAGATTATTTTGGAAACCATTGTATTCTTATTGTCAATTTCTTTTTAACTCAAAGCTTGGAAAAAATACTGATTAAAAAGAGCTTACATACCCAACCGCCTTTCCCAGATAACCAGCCATCAATAGTTTCACCATCTGGTCCTATGGGAGCCCTTCTCATGGTAAAAACCATCCAATCAAACAAAGCACAAGCTAAAGGTATGTTCCTTTGAAATAACACCTCCAACATTTGCGAGATTGTGAATTCCAGTAACTAAAAAATTTCAGAGAACAAAAATACAAACTCTTGTTCAATAACTTCAATTTCTGCAGCATTTCATGACAAATAATCAGATTTTTCCTGGGAGCAAAATTGCTGGAAACTCACCTGCATAATTGAAGTTAAAGATATGGTTCCGTTCCTAAATATATTCACCAATGCTTCAAATCTAATTTCTTTCCAAATATCTAGCTTAGACCTACCGGGAGATTGCTTTGGATGGCAGTTTGGCTGCTCATCGCTGTTTTCAGTTTCTGAAGAATGATTAGATGTTTAATAGTGTATATTTATTTGGTAGCAAACTGTTTGCTCCACCTATTTCTACATTTAAAGGTAAAAAAAGAATCAGTCCATTAAAGTAATGCCATTATTTAAGCCCTTATCAACTTACGCAGAATGTTTAAAAACGTGGCACACCTCCTTGTAGATTCACTGAAACCTCCAAATATTGCAGGGGGGAATTTTTTAAGCAAGTATTGCTGAATTTCACGTATTCCTGAGTTGAATACTGCATTCTTTCCACTTGGTAGCCTAGTAAGATGTTAAATTCCACTATTCAAACCATTTGCAAAACAAACTTTACAAAGAAAAATTGTTATTAGGTTATCGAAATATTTACTGCCTCGAAAAACGAGCTAGGTTCATATTAATTGATGCCTTTCATGGAATCGTTTCTTGCATAGTCATTAAGTTCAGCAGAAAAACTTAGATTTTTTTATGATGAGGAAAAAACTTTTGTCACAGTTTCACGTAAAATTGATATAGGTTTGAAGAAATTTAGATCGAAGAAAAATTGTGGAAACAAAGAAAGAAAACAAAACAGGAGAGAAAATCTCACAAACACTTGCAGCTGTTGAGAAAAGTTGAGATTGCTCATTTTTACCAGCTTAGTTCCTAGTTATTTTTACCCATTGACCTGAGGATTAAATATGCTAGCACGACATTCGTTGTTGTTGGTTCATCAGCTGACATAGTCCAGCTGCCTGTAAATTTAATGTTCCAACTGAGTTGCTGGCAAACTCAATTTTTTATCAAACACTCAGTTTTGATGACATCACACTTTATACCTGGTAGAAATCCAACTTTTATTGTGATTTTCAACAGTAGACCGGAAAATCATTTAGTCAGATGTTGTTTTTCACATGTACTGCCCTATCACCATCAATTTTTTAAGATCTGGTTATGAAGGACTGGTATTGCATGTTTCATTTGAGAATTTTAAGTTTTTTGGTTAATCCATAAATGAGAATTCAAGTATTTCACTGTTTTTGCAGCAAAGTGCTTATTGGGTCAGAAAAAGTGATAATCATCAAGTTACTTGAACCGTTGTCAACGAAAAGGAATTGTTCTCCCTCTTCCTCTCTTAGTAATCACTGAAAAGGAGTCGATTTGGCGACTTGGAGCTTAAACCTGAATAGTGCTCCATTAGCTAACATGATGAAATTACGAAATAATTCTTTGCGTACTTGTTGATTAAAAACAAGTTGCACATATACTGTCTGGTGTCCTTTAAGACAGACCACTACAAACAAAAACTCAACAGTGTGCTCATAGAAATCAGCACTTTTAATGTGAATCATGCAAATTAGAAAGCAGTCTTAGGTCCAAGTAAACAACATAAGAACTAGAAAACAGATTTTTCTGGCCTGAAAAGTGATGGCAAGATAAAAATGGGACAGACAGCTTGCAAAACTGCGTTTCCATACAGGAACTCCAGCAAGCATCAACAATGAAACTTATTGCCTTGGGGTCCTACTGGGGATTACCTCACTTATCCACAAAAAAATGTGACCAAATTAATACCCTGTGGATAAACTTTGTTAATTCTTTTATCTTTTTTGCAGCTGCGTGCTCATCAACAGCTTTGCTTGCTGAAGCCAAACCCCAACTCATCACCAGCTACGCTCATTATCAATGCCAACACCTGACTACAATGTCCAGGTAAACCGTATGCTATGTTTAAAGCTTACATAAAAAATTTTATGTTGTTGAAGATGTAATAGTATAGTATGTATACACACTCTCTTTCTCTACCATCTCCCTTTCTACTTACTAACACACAGTGTGGTCCCTAATTTGTCTAAGAAAACCCATAAAAATAGTTCAAAATCTTCTTTCCATTGGCATAGTAATCTTTCTCATGTCATCTTGTTAGTCAATAACTTACCAGGTCCATTTTCATTGATCTTTATTCCCCTCACGCAACAATTAGCTTATGCATATGGTGCATTAAGTTTTGATAGAGTTTTCCTATGTCTCACAGGAAAGCGCGACACTCAAGTGATACATCAGGGTTTATTTTGGTCTTTTTAACACAATGCTTCCGCTTTGCTAGTATAGGCTCGGGTATTTCAGAGAAGAAAAAACGTTCATAGCAAACCAATTGGGAAAAATCGGAGGGTTGGGGTGATGTGTGGGCCTGGTTGAAGAAAGACTGATGCTGAACGCAGACAGCTCATCCACAGAGGGCAGGGAGTTGCAATAGTTGGTTATTCCAAGAACAATCCCCAAGGATAATAGGGACAGGATGTCTAAATTAAAGGGAGTAGTTAGTAGCCAGAGGTAGGTATATATGCTAGTAGCAGATCCAAAAGTTGATTAAAGTATTTTGTTGGGCTATTCTCCAGGAATAATAGTACAACATTCGGTTTCCGTATGATCTAGTAGTTTCAAAATCTAAAGTAGCTTGACCAGATAGTTTTGGTGTTTTCATTATTCAATTGGCAACCACTAGTGGCTTCATACCCCTCAATATGGTAGGAGCAGATCTCAAATACAAAATTGTACTGCTACCAGGCGTTGTTAAACATCGAGGAATTTGTCGTATCTGTGTTGTCTAAGTTGATGTGTTAAGTGTAGTTGATAATTTTCAAACTTGTCCAATATTTTATTAATTCTTATGACTCATCTTTTTTTAGAAGCGTTTGACATTCAGGTTTCCAGTTTTGTAGAATGTTTTAAATTGTGGTGCGTATGCATCATTGGACTTTAGAATTTATAGAGATTTTGGTTGGTTGTACTGACCCTGGAAATTTTATGAGTTTTTTTAGCGCATCATGGTTGTTGTTCTTTTACTGTATTGTAATGGATTTTGGGGGCCGACCAAACGTCCACCAACAACGCCTCACTCTAGAGGTCAACTTCCAACAGAGGAGTATGCCAACTCCACAACTGTTCTCGGAGCCCGCGGCTCAAACGTACGACTCAATGACTTGTTGAGTAAACCATACTTTATTACACAGCATAACCAGCAATGTATAATAAGGGTAAATGTATCATGCTACTTGGCTTAAGCACAGGTAGAATCCCAATACAATACAATGAATGAAATGAAGTGTTCTGCCTTTTATAGGCAGGACAGGATTAAATCATATGCCCAAACAAGGGGCAACAAATCAGCAATGGCAGGAAGGGTTTACACTAATCAGATCATAAGATATAAATATACGATACAGTCATTGGTTAATATAGAGTTAAATGCGCAAGGCGCCCAGAAGTAGGGGGCGGAGCTTCTCAGTCAATCTTGCTTACTCATGGTGGTGCAATGAGTAGCTCTGGTTCCTGGTCCTTATGGCTGGTGGTCCTTGGCTTTGGTCTTGTTTGAGGACAGCTATGTTGCAAAGTCAGGCTCCTGCACCTTTGGTATCAATTTCGGTTCTCAGGCTATAGCAGTTCTTTTCTCACCGACCCGGTATAGGTATGGTAATGGCACTGCAGGGCCGGTAGTGCATGCTGCAGGGCAGGCAGGGTGTGCTGCAGGGCCGGTGGTACCTCTGTAGGGCAGGCAGTGAATGCTGCAGGGCAGGCAGTGAATGCTGCAGAGCAGGCAGTGAATGCTGCAGGGCAGGCAGTGAATGCTGCAGGGCCGGTAGGGTTTCTACCGGCTGATTTGCTTATGTTCTGGCTGTGCCAGGCTCTGTTTAGGCTTTCCTGACACTCAACAGTTGTCAGGGGGACCTTGGGCAGTGGTAGTAGTCACAAAATTCCACCACAGTATGTACCTTTGAGAAATCTGGTTGCTTCTTTCTTGATTACCAGGTTATACGTACCATTTATACATTTGTTTGTATGAAGGTTTGAATGGAATAATTCTTCTGATTGAAAATGTTATAACAGACCTTGGGGTGTACAATTAGTATAACACATAATGGGGCAACATCATAAAGACCTGAGTCCTACTCCAGTATGCAATGACCTTTTGTCTGTCTCTGTATTTTGGGAAATGCAACTTCAACTCTTTTGTTACTGGCATCATTGGACATCGTAGTAAAGAAACCATGACTAGTTGATGTTGCAGTTGCTAAAATGCCTAATCCTTCTTTCTTCATCATATCCATGTCACTTTGATTGCTGTAAGCCTGTTTGGGGTTTGGCCATGTCGAAAAAATTGGGTGGCTCTTGCAAGAAATGGTTCCGGCAATTTCCATATTTATCCGATATGTCATTGATATGTCCTTATGAGGTACTTCAAATACCAAATTTGTCACAATTCAATTTATTTGTATGTTTTTTTAGCAATGTTAATGACAAGCATGTTGTGAGTTTTGTCTCCCCTTTGAAATCTTTTGGGAAAACGTATGACGTACGCAAGTGTTTTAGCTACCCGCTAAACTTTTGTTTTTACTACTAGCCACAATGTGCCTCCACTAGTTATATCGATCAATGAGCCAGGCCACTTGTACTGTTATTCATCAACGATATACTATCGTTGCTGTTATGATTCAGCAATTTTGGTGATCAAAACAAAATTCTAGCGTTCATTAAGTTCGCTAAAACACTTTCGTACGTCATAGGTTTTCCCCAAAAGATTTCGAAGGGGAACACTCATAACACGCTTGTTATTAATGCTGTTAAGAAAACATAGAAATAAACTGAATTATGACAAATTTGGTATTGGAAGCACCTCATAAGGACAAATCAATGACATATCAGATAAATAAAGAAATGGCCGGTGATTGTTCCAATGGCATAAAAAAGCTGGTTCTCGGTTATTCGAAAAAAAAAAAACTAGCAAACACTTTAATTGGTTAAAGCCTAAAGGTTGTTGGCTTTTGTCTATTCTCTTGCTTCAACCAAAACTTAGAGTTCTCTACGAAACCAGATAATACTTTGGGAGATTTTCGCTGCAGTTTTGTTCAGAACCTCCATCCTTCTTACTACTGATATCACTTCTCCTCCGCACCCTCTCACCAGCTGCCAAGCATGGCTTTTGTATGGATCTCAGACCAGTGTTTTACAACATACTTATGATATACCAAGTTTTGAATGCATGCTATAATGGGTTACACTTGGTCAATTCTTATCCCTGCAAATTTTATATAATATACGAAGTGCTTATCTCTAGCCAGTGTCTCAACTTTATTTCACACAGAGCCCCAGAGAAAATAACCTGAACACCGGAGGACCAAATAACAGTTCATAAGTTGCTAATGAAGAGTTGGAACTCACAAGTTGGAACTCGACCACTGTTGATTGATATGCCATATACAAATAGCCAGTTTCCAACCTAATTCCAGCATAATTTTGACTTACCCAATCATTTGGCTTTCTGTCTGCTTTCAAATCATATTCATGAGCTCGATGATAGTCATAAGAAGCAGAATTATTCTAACAATTTATTAGTCATCATTTTGATATTTTAATGGCATAATACATGTATAATATTATAGCGGTGATGATTTTCAGTGATTCTATGGACTACAAGACAAGTTACCAGCTGTGGTCTAAACGGCATCACCAAACCCTAGTGTTTTTGGCAAATGAAACATCTAACATGTTTGATAATTTTTGCTACTACATATCTCTTTTAAACAGTTATTGGAAGCCAAAATATCTGCCGAAACTATTTTTAATTCCTTCTCTTTTCTAGTTGATTGAATCTATTTCTTATAATGATCCGATGATACTGGCAATGATTTAGTTTTTCATACCAAGTTGTGGTATGAAACTTTTGCTGTCGCTTTCTATTTCAATTTTCTTCGCATTGGATTTTCTTTTCTTCAAATATTTGATTGATTACATACTATTTAATTAAAGTCCACTTGCTCTACTAAAAGACATAGACAGCCATCTTACTGATTGCTTTATTCAACGGAGTCTATTGAATTGCAGAGCGTTCTTGAAAATAATTTTCATTGATGCCAAGTATGTTTGTAGTGTGCAGAGGAAGTGCAAAATTGAAGTAGTTGCATGTTTTTCTTTTCTGTTCCAAATTGAATGAACATCTCTTTATGATGTTAATTTTGGAGTCGTCATTGCAAGTGAAATAATTATGCATGCATGACTGAAGCATTTCGCAGAGCTTGTTTGATCAATCATTGCCACTTAAGAATCCATTGAATGTGTTTCTTACCAGTGGACTGTGCAACCTGTAGTAGATTATAGCCACTTCTAAAGATGGTCAGTGCTATGAGTGTTTTCATAGTCGCTAACTAAAACTGAGCCATTTCAAAAAAAGATACCACAGAGTTTCTGCTTTATTTAAATTATTACTTAGTCTAGGGATGATAATAAAAATGATATTTCTAGCAGGCGCTGTTAGAGTTTGCTATTATAATTCTCATTTGAGATAGTTATTTACTAAGTCGCTTGAGAAGCACCCCCGCTTGTCGACAAAAAAGCATACACCAGGACAGTAAGAGAAGCAACTGTTTGAATGTAACGTATCATATTGTAGTAGCCTTCTCCTTAATGCTACAGACAATTTATATCATTTGCTGGCTTAGGTACTTGGTGCCTGTCATACCCTGCTTCTGCTACTAAATTGGTGACCAAGCAGTTTGCCAACTCAATTCCCCTATGGACTTATCTTTACACTACCTCGCTCCCATTACCTGTATGATTGTCAACTGCGGAACAATACAGTCACTTAAGACTCTGTCAACGGTGTACCAAACACTGAACAAGTCAGTAAAAACAGTAATACTTTGAGAGACATACCGGTCCAAGACAAGAGAGGTGTTTCCAGTTGAATAACATATTTTGTTCTGGTGCTTTTTTATTTTATCTAACGACTTGTTATTGACTATGGAGTGAGTCGTTTGGATGTGTTAGTAATATTTGGCAAGTTTGTTGATAGCACTTCTGACTATAGCAGGTGGTTTACAGGAAGGCAGGTGAGCAACAAGCTACTTTTCTACTGATAACTGCTTGTACCATTGGAGTTATTGCACTTACTTTATAGTTAACAATGCACCTGCTGGTGTGCATACAAATTCTAGATGCATATTCTCTTCAGGCAGTTTATATTTAGCTGATCAGGTTTGTTTATTTTTACTTGCATCCTTTGCATATGTTACTTGATAAAATCTTTGACACATTGTAGGAGAATTCTACTGTGAAATACATCTAGTCCCCCCCCCCCCTCAACCCCCCCCCCCCCATTCCCATTTTACTTTAAACCACTCTTCAAGCCCTTCCCTTATCGTTTAGTCCCAGTTTTAAGTTTGTTTGCTTGTGCTGTGCCTTGAGGGCAACCCGAAAAACAGGTCCGATAAGATTGTACTTGTTTGAGCAGCACCCTATACCCATGCCCGCCGTTAAACCGGCTACTCTTCCGAAAAAAAAACGGAGGCTTTTTTACGAGCATGAATCAATAGTTATTATGGAGAGTGCAATTAAACTAGAGACCACTTTGTTTCTATGCGCATATCCGACCAGGTAGAGCATATAGAAAGCCAAATATCTCGGTCACAGATAACCGTGTTGGGAATCGAACCCAGATCCTGGATTGAAGTGCAAACCAGACCAGTCGTTCCTCCTCGGGTTCTCCCTTTATAACAAATACAACTAATCCCGAGTTAAGGATACCTGCCAACGGGTGTCTACTGCAAGCCAGTATAGACCCGTCAGTTATTTTATAAGACATAGAAAACATACGCTGGATTGTCTCTGGCCATTATAATTGCCCAGTCATTCAATATGGCTGCAAATAGCAGCCTAAGTCCTCTACAGCTGAATTTTCATAGCTACAACGAGACTCAAGAAGCCATAGAGGACAGTAACAGAGATTGAGGAGGTAAAGAAAAACCCTATCAGGAGTGGAAACTTTCCACTACTCCAGAAACAGAGTGAAGGCATACCATAGCAGTTTTGCTATGTGCTACTGCATGTTTTGGACTGTGTTTTTATATTATTTGTATGCTATGTGTTGATTTTTTATGTATTTGTATTATTGTATGTGACTATCTCACCCCTAATAAAGATGTGAAATTTCCTTTTCTCCCATTACAAAAGTCAGCTTTTTTTACAGTGTTAAACAAAAGTGTTGTCGATTTTTCTTCAGTATCAGTGATGCATTGCTAAAAAGAAATTTACAATACGGTGTTTACTTGTGCGAACACTGGTGTGGTGTTTCTTTATTTTTTGACCCCGTAGAGTTTCCAAGATTTATTGGGAGGGGGGGGGGGGAGGGGGAAGGGGAGGACCTCAAAGTTTTGGAGAGTAGATGACGTGTACAAGGGTGCATAGAGAGTGAATGCCGTTGTGTGGGTGGTAGAGGATGCAAATTTACTACAATATGCCCAGTGAAGGCAGAACTGGTCAGGCACAGTGTATTACAGTAACTAGAGCGTTGTTACCGGTACAAGATTGTTAACCCTAGTTGTTTTATAGGCAGATATAACTACCATAAACCTCCATCTAAAGCATGTTAGTTTGGCAGGTTGCTTTGCTAATTACAAAGTGGAAAGTTGACTCACTTTCCCTTCTTACCGTTTTGTTAGTATTCTTTGGTTGATAGTAAATTGGACACTAATTTCCACAGTGCTACCTACTGTTGACATTCAGCTTCGCGGGGCTTGGTACAGCTTGAATCAGGTGATGCAATACTGCGTAGCAGTATATCATGTAGTATAGTATTGCCAATTTTTTCTGGTACTATCTAGTACCTGCTCAATAAACTTCATGCACAATCTTTAATAATTGCCACTAATTTTTTTCTCGGATGCTAGTTCTACTCGTTTTCTCATGTTGTTCGAAATTGCAACTCTTTGTGATGCATAACAAGTTTCCCAAAAACCAAAATGAAAATCAAAAATGACATATTTGCATTGCTTATCAACCTTTACTGCTTGGTGCCAATCTAACTTTTCCTGCAGAAGATTATAAAAATCAAGATGCTGGGAAACTTCTTAGGCTTTTCTATTTAAGATATTTCATACGAATGCCTTTACAAGTTTGCTTGTGCTGTCTTAAGTATCTCAGCGCACGACATTCGAATCGGCATTCTCCTCTAGTGCACCAGAACACTCCACAATGCATACATTCTGAATCGTCTCTGTTTTTATAGTTTCCACAATGAGCGCATTTGTTCAGTTCAGTATTGTAAAAATGTTTATTTATCATGTGTCTACCCATGTGCTGATTATACTTGCATTGGAAATGACAGTTTTTCTTGAGACAGAGAAATCGTTTACAATCGCATCTATCCTTTATTATTCCAAACTGGATGTTTACTTGTCTTCCACATGCCTCGCATAGAAGTGAGTTGGCTTGATCAACGACTGACACCTCCATGGGTAACTGTTGATCCTGTTCTAATGTGTTTCTTTTAAGTGACCCTTGTATATCTGTTGATGTTGGCTCAGAAATACTTGCTTCCTCCTGTGAATTGGTTAGTGTTTTCAAATCTTGATCATCTGCCTCTTGCTAGAAGTGAAATCATGAAAGAGTGAATGTTTTGGGTATGTTCAGTTGATACAAAGTATTGTTAGGTACACTCCTAATGATTATTGAGAAATAAAGTTACTGGCTAAAGTTCTACAGACAACAATTTGTCTGGGGTAAAATGCTTCACTTTGATTTAATTCACTCTGATAAAACACTAGTATCGAATTTGGTTCACAAATATAGATGAAATATTTTGCCAAAGTTCTACAAAACTCTATCAGTCAGTCTACTCCATAGATGTATTAACTAAAGGTAGTTTGCACTACCCCTGTGTAGTCTCTATACCAAAAATTTATGGCTAGAAAGAATACTCATTTTAGTTCAGTAAAGTATTTGAGTGTAACAGACTCTAATCGATACCAAATCAAAATCTAACCTATACATATATGGTAAACAAAACATCTTATCATTTACAGTACTCATGCTAAAGAATGGAACATGCTTTGTTATTATCACTTTTAATTTCTTTTGGCGATGGACGACGGAAAGGCTAGGCTGAGTTTTTCATCAATCGGATAACTGTATTCCGTGCAACACACATGTATTTTACCAGGTTTGGTGTGCAGAGCAGCAGTGCAAAAGGGGCAGATTTACATGAAGTGTATCGCTGAAATAAGTTTCTCATGGGCTTAAGTGCCACTTAGTAGACAATTTGGAACACCAGGAAAACTAACTGCTTTCAATTACCCGTTGTTTAGATTTTTGGTTTTAATGTAATCTAAAAATCAAATAATACTGAAGATAGTTTTGTTTCCTGTCAGGGAGTCTGTGAGCTAGACATTTTTTTTTGTGTATCAGGCGGTATTGTAATGGATTCCGGTCTGTTACCACGGACATCCACTAGTCTCGAGTATTGTACCTCTCTCCAGAGGAGACACTGTGCTGAATGACAGTGACAACTGTGCAGGGTAACCAAATTACCCGGTAAGGTAAGAGCCCATGGCTCAGACAAACAGTACAGCGTAGTTCTTGTATAAGTGGCTTTATTCTCAAAGGCAAGATGCTAGAGGGTAATTATTCCTCTAGGTGGCAGTGAGAAAGAATGCAATGAATATATAACATGTCTCTCCTTTTATAGGACAGATCACAGGTATCAGACATATAACAGTGATAGCACAGGAAGTAATTAGACCAATGCAAATGTTCATATAAATGGTCAAAAAAAGAGGTCATCAATATGGATTAAATAAGGGAGGTGCCAAGTGGCTAAGGGCGGATTCCTATCTCCTGCTGGCCAATCAGGCTGTCCTATAGGGTCTTAAGGCTCCAGTTAGCTTGTGGTCCTGGTTACCGCAGATGTTAGGGTAGGTAGCTTCGGTTCCTGGCTTGGTGGTAAATCCTGGCTAATTTCGAAGTTCCTCAGCTATGGCAGCCATCTTATACCGGCCCTGTGTCAGCATACCGGCCCTGCAGAGGTCACTACCGACCCTGTAGAGGTCACTACCGGCCCGGTACCGAGCCTGTGTACTGTGCTAACTGCACAGTATAGCTTTGCTACCGGCACAGCGTCATACCGATGGCCGTAGGTGCATTGCCAGCGCATAGAGTGGATAAGTGGTGTAGCAAACGCCCTGTTCACTATTATCTTTCACCAAAACCTACCACAGTATGAGACCATTTCGGTCTAGTTTTAGGAACAATATTGTCACCTTTGTTTGAACGTTGATTTACATTTCGGAACGTATTAGAGCATTAATTTTAAAGTTTTTTTGCAAAAGGTGTGGTTTAGAAATTTCTATTTCCAACTCTATTTAGTTAGGTGTATTGCCAATTGGATGGGTATATTTTCATTGGATAAAAATGTCAGGTAAACACTCAACAACAATTCTTAAAGCTGTTTTAAGAATGAAATTAGGATATTGACCAGTTCAATTTGCTCAAGAATATTGCAAAGCTTAAATTTTTTTAGCGTGGTTTGAGAAGAAAAGCACAACTCTCGATCAACAGGAATTGTTTAAAGAACTTCGCAAAAGTACAAAACTATTTTAATTTTGCTTACGCAAGGGAAAAAAAAGTTATGAAAGCTGAAAAATTTTGCCAGCCGATAAATTTTTTCTGAAACCATCCTTTGAATAAAAAATTAGCTCCGCATTATTATTGTGCCTCAAGAATTCTTGCTGTTGTGAAACAATGAATGGATTCTGTAAAGGTGCGCTTTCCGTCAATCACTTTCAATTAAAATAAATAAACCAACAAATCATTAGACACCATTAACAATAAGTTTAATGTAATGAACGGAGAGCGCATTTTGAGTGGAATTGATGACCATAGCAAAACTATGAAACATCAAACTCCACAATATATAGTACTGTTGTACTTGGGAACCATTGTTCCACCTAATATACTAATCTGGACCTAATCCTAACATGTGCAAAAGACCACCAATTGGGTTCTCCTAGTGCTCAGCCTAATGCAAAATTGTGCTGGCACTCATATGAACCCGATTCCTTAGAGAACCATATGAAGATCCGGTTATATTATACTACTTGCATCATGTATGTTTTTGTCACAAAATAATTGATTACGTTAGAAACCCGCTGTAAATTATATATCATAGTAGAATTGCCCCATACTACTCGGAAACAACTGCAGTTTTATGAAGGCTGGTGCAATTTGCCTTCCTACTCTGCTTTCTATCGTGGCGACGAGCACCAAGTCCATCTACTGCCACCCTACGTACAGATGACCCTGCTGTAATAGAAGCTCATACAGGGGTTTAAACCCTGCCCTGTATGGCTACTATTGGGGTCTGACCGACCCTGCGCTCCAACTGCTAATTTTTAATTCGGTATGAATACTGATCTGCTACAACTTCTAGTAAGTGAAGAGAGAGAGAGAAGTGTTTATATCCCAAGATTTATTATCGAACTGATTCAAACTGGCCATTAGCTACACAACCTTTTATAAATTAGAAACATAAAACTTACAGTGTACATCCAATACAACATCAGGAGTTACTCATGCACAACTTTAATTAGCCAATCGCAAAAGAGAAATATATATCCTACAATCAGTGTTGGTGGTAGCTAACGTGCTCTTCCTCCATGACTGGCACGTGGTTGGAGCTGTAGTTGAAGCTCTGTCCTTCTGTCTAACAGTGGCCCCTGTTAGCAAGTTTTTAGCCTACACCTGTCTAAACCTCTCTATACAGCACAGCTTGGCTGCACGCTTACCCCGTGTATACCAGTTACTAGCTATAGGCTGATACAGCTTCAGCTACAGCTAATGCTGGCATTCAACAAATTCTCTCACATTATACCTATTGTGAATAATGCCATCTTATAACAAGACCTAATTTGTGTGTATTTACATTGCTGAATGTAGCATAATTTGTTGGATAACCGCTGCTGATTAGTTTGAGTCAGGCACTCGGACTATCAGACAAAAGTTGCAAGAATTTGCCAGTACCTGAAAAATGGAAAACCCTGATTTGAAGTTCAATGTAAGAATGACCCATAAGCATGAGTAACCCAGTTTCGGAGTAAGAGGTGACAGAGCACTAAGTGTGGGAATCATCCAAAATAATCGTAAGTCACGTTACGAAGTGATTGAGTGCTTGTGTAGTCCCTGATAGGAGTTGCTAAGGATTGATATTGTTGTAGTGTTGTGCTCTCTACTACCGACACAACGGTATCCGCTGTCAATTGTTTGCTATAATTCAGGGTCCACTCCAAATTGACGTTGCCAACCTCACGGGGTCCTCGACCTGGACAGATAACAACTGAGTTTCTATGAATAATACTTTATTTACTCAAATCCGTTTAGCGATACAAGCTAAGCGATTTAACACTATCCTAAAGACTTCTGCTCCAAATGCACAGAAAAAGCTCCTTTTATAGGAGAACAAGAGGAAAGTTCACCCCCTTATTAAGGTGAATCAATCACATAACATAATAGTAAAGATACAACAATCAGAACATGCAGTACAAAATTACTACACAAAACTGTCCAATAGTATTAGTGAGCACATGTCCAGACACAATAGGCTGCTTTTCCCGCTATTTTCTTGACTTGTAACTTTTCCACTCCTTATTAGGGTATCCAACTCCTTAGTCTGTGTTCTAGGCTATTATACTTTGCTCATTCACTTTCTGGGGTAGGCATCCAGTTCTATAGGCCCCAGGCTACCTGAATCAAATTCTTTGGATAGTGACCCGGGGTAGCTGACCCGGAGTAGGATATATATATTGTATGGGGTCTATATATGGTCTATACAGAGTCGGGATTGTTGGTAATCAAATTATGGGGGAATTTGTATAGATATGGATGGGGGGGAGGCTCAGGGATTGTCTCTAGCTTGATTGTTGACAGGGCAAGGGGTGGAGGGGGTCTTTGGGTGGGGGATAGGGAGAGTAAACTTATCATGCAAATTTCTCACAATATTGCCCAGGTAAAGATGAACCTAGGTCTAGAAAACTCAATGGCTCTTTGCTCCGGATGAATGAAAAGAAACTGTAGCAAGACCAATAGCATGACCCGTAAGCCTAATTCTTGTGACCTGTGGCATTTTTACACCATACAGATGAAACGTGCAAGCAAGATAGTTATCAGCAAAGGATTTTTTGCTACAACTCACTATAACTGCAACAGTGAGAAGCTGCGCAGCTCTGCTGTAACTACCAGTCAGAGTATCACTCGGAGTGTGCGTCACGTTGTATAAAGAAAAAATTGCTGTAGTCTTTGGTTGTAGTGTGAACGACAGTGTATAGGGGAATGAAACTACTATGAGATATATATTCTATCTTGCTGGTCTGGTTAGTTGCCATACTAACAACAGCAGACGAAATCCGATTCAGATCTCAATATAACAATGTCCTTCAGTAAACAGTTGACAGCAGTACAAAATAGGCTTTCACAGTGAGTATCTAATAGTACTCAGCAAAGGTCGGGTGCAAATCCTTTACGTTGAAAACTAGTCTACGCCCTAAAAAAGCACAAATAATCACAACTTTTCCGTGCAGATGAAAGAACTTGGCTTTTTTTCTAGTACCAGGTACTATACTTTTATTTAAAAAAAATTTTGGAAACAAATGCATGCAGCAGTGGAAAGCTTTTGCAGTTGGTTATATCCATAGGTATCAGCAAAACAAGAAGCTTTATCAGTGGGAAAGTCCAACACACTATTTCCCTAATTTTGTAAGCCATAAATGCAGCCCCATCTATCATCTAAAATAAAACTATCATTTTTTTTAAGATATATAAAAAAACAACAATACCTGTGCAAACATGTCTCCGTAAGCAATTATCAAGTAGACGCTGTTTCTGAGGATAACATACCCTCTTGTGCTGAATAGCCCTCCGGATGGGATAGACATTGTGTTTGATACTGGTGCTGCAAGGGCGACCATCATAATCCATGCAGTGCAACACTCAGAGATACAGGGCCAACTGGACCAGTATTTACCATTGCAGGGCCAGTATTTACCCATGCAGGGCCAGTATTTACCCATGCAGGGCCAGTATTTACCCATGCAGGGCCAGTATTTACCCATGCAGGGCCAGTATTTACCCATGCAGGGCCAGTATTTACCCATGCAGGGCCAGTATTTACCCATGCAGGGCCAGTATTTACCCATGCAGGGCCAGTATTTACCCATGCAGGGCCAGTATTAAGTAATAATGGGATGGCAAAACATGGCTGTTTTGCCTGATGAGCTAATCCGTTAGCTTGAAAGATAAATTAATGCCCTATCCACCACTTTACTTATTAAACAAGTGAAAAAAATTCAGACCACATGCTATGAGAAGGCCAAGATGATGAGGCGATCTAGGAAAACTTTTATTTGTTAACTTGACCAGCTATTATTACAGATGCTTGTTATTTAATTGTCTGCGCACTATTTGTTATTTGGTAGTATTTTTAGCCCTGTCAGATGATTCACAGAATCGATCAATGTGAAACTAATTTTTTGTATTCTGCGCTTTACACAGTTCATTGGTTAAAATTTTATAGAATGTCTGATCAAAGGGCTTCTAATTAGTAGATATATCAATGCAAAAGTAGCACTGCCCAACCTGGCAGAATAAGGCAGTTTTTTTTAACACTTTGTGACTAACCTGGTCTGCTAATTTCTTGCAAGTTCGTTGGTGAATAGTCAGAGAGGTTTTATCTCTAGCTTCAAAGCCGCAGTCTGCAGCTACACACCAATGAGCACCGCATTTAGGACATTTATTCAACCTCCGGTCTTTAAAGTTCCCACAGTGTAAACATTCAGTTAACTTTGCATATTTAAAATGATTACGCCGGAAGTGCTGACCAAATGCAAAACTTGAGTCAGTTGAAATATTGCAATCTTTTATAGCACAAATCCAATGTCCACAGCTACACTTTTCTTTAAGAGATCCAAATGGTATGGAGACAGACAAATTACAATTTTTGCACCTAATTATGGTCGATGGTGACATATTGATTAGTTGAGAGGCTGCCGGTGGATTGTCAATTGGTTCCTTCACATTGCTGTTGTCTCTAAGAGCAAGATTAGACTTTTTAACCTGGAGAAAGGCAAAAACACTGAAATTTGCACAGCAATTACAATAATTCATCAGTTAGCGACTCGACCAAACAGTTTTTATTTTGTTTATCAATCTATCCAGCAGATTTCTGCTTTTTCACAAATTCATTTTCATTGGTAAAATTCAAAACAGGTTAGTTTCAAAATCATTAAAGGAGTACGGAAAGTTGGTGAACTAACAATAAATGTCAATGTTTTTAATGCAAAGTGTTATCAAACTGCAACTTGCATTATCCCTGGTAGAAAAAAAAGGCCATTCAATTATGCCAGTGCTTGTCATTCTTTGTGGAGCAAAATGCTCAAACCATTATCCTAAAAAAATACTACGGCAGTAATGATGAAACTAAGAAAAGTAATAGAAACTTCCATATAGAAGCAAACAGTTTAGCTTCTTTGAATGTGACAGCATCTTAAAACAAATTCAAAGCGCCTCCAAGATGTAGCTCTACTCGTGTTGCCCAAAGTAGAATTCTGAAATAATATTCAAAAACGCTGAATTGCCAAATTTACTGAACGGCTACCGGGGAGAGTACCAGGGACAAAAGAGCAAGACTATTGGCTGCTGAATATCGCTGCACATTATTGCAAGACCAGATTTAAGTGGTTCCAAGCTATACCAAGTTTTCCGGAGCTGTACCAAGCAGTACTGAGCTGGGCTCTACCAGGGAGAACACAACTGAAGGTTGTAATTATTGATAGGCTACCCGGTAGCACTTTGCTCGGCTGAATTTGGGACAACACCAGAGTATTGGTTAAGCAACCTTCCAGACCAATAACAGGTAAATTTACCAAAAGTTACTTGTATTTGCCTATAACATACTAAGACATATGAAACAGCTAAACACAATAATTTGCTTTCTGAATACACTGTGAAAGTGCCCTCACTAGACAATTGCAACAATCATATCAAGTATATACTGTGGTAGATTTCAGTGCACTCTAGTAGTAAACAGGTAGTTTACACTAGAAACCTTGCGAAGCAATGCGCTAGACTTCTGCCCACAGCATTTGGTTAATAGCTGTTGGGTAGGAAGTCCTACTGTGCCGGTAGCATAGTAAGCAGGGCCGGTATTGACCCCTGCAGGGTCGGTAGTGACCTCTACCGACCTGGTACAGCTGTACTGGGCCGGCACAAGATGGCCGCCTTAGACGAGGATCTGCAAAGATGTCAGAGAACTTAGTCAAGGTCGTAAACAGGAAGTGCTTACCCCTAAAGTACCAACTTAGTGGACCTAATTCTATGTACAGCCTGGGAACTCTGTAGGAGCCGCCATTGGACAATTAGGAGAAAGGACTCCGCCCTTAGCCACTTGGCACCTCCCTTTATTATGTTGCATTGCATTGTGATTGGTTGATTATTTATATAGTTAATGTAATTGGTTCATTTACTTCCTGTGCATTGTCTCTTATATGTTTTGTGTTCATTAGCTCTCCTATAAAAGGAGAGCTCCCACTGTTAATCTGTGCATTCATTACAATGAGCCATGGCATGTATTTTTATATTGCTAAACCCTAGAGGAATAATTACCCTCAGGACAGCTTAGAGAATAAAGCCATTATAACAAACACTACTCGGTACTGTTTGTCTGAGCCATGGGCTCTTGCCTTACCGGGTAATTCGGTTGCCCTATACAGTTGTCACTGTCGGTCAGTACAGTGTCCCCTCTGGAGAGAGGTAGAATACTCGAGACTAGTGGATGTCCGTGGTAACAGACCGGAATCCATTACAATACGCAATTTGTGCAGTTGAAAACTAACATAAATGTTTTGCTACACACAGCCTGAAATCAGAATAAGGATATCAAAAAAAATTCCACAAGCATATAAGCAATAAAAACCATTTAAAATACACTTGTAACCCAATCATGAGAGAGAACTGCTTCTATTAGAAGTGGAATGAACGTTTCAATTTTTATCACTGTAAACTGCACGCTATCAGCGAGATATGCCTAAGCTCTCTAGTGCATTCCAATGATTCAGTTAGTAGTCAAAAAGAAGGTGCATCAAATTACATTTAGCTGGCAGCAGCATGTGTCACTAGTCAGGGGCACGTTTCCACAGCAATATGGGTTTTTTGTATGCAAATTACATAACAGCATACCAGGAGCAAGTCTCTTGTGAGTTTGATGCCAAACCTGTCAGCCATTTGTGTAGTTTTTCTTTGATGCAAGTGTTTTATCGTCAGTTCATATAAACATACTATTCTGCCCATTATTTTGTCAATGGTTCAGTTTGGACCTTTCTTTTCATGAGCAGATGTTTTTTGACTGTTCCACCCACAACTTAAACACCAACTAGATGAAGTTGAGTTTTTGGTATCATATTCGTTTTATTGATGAGAGCAATATTAATTGAAGCATCCAGGGCAATTCTTGTTTTATCTTTTGCTATTCGACTCTGATTTTACTATAGAATGAGCATTTTTTCTGCTCAGCGGTCAATCGTTTTATTGTAGACCCTAAGCAACGTTGTTTTATTAGTTTCTGTATGGTATATATTACCTCATTAACTATTTATAAAATAAAATATGTTGAACTCATATTTGTCAAATCAGCCTCTGTACTATTGATTTTTTCACAAACACATTGGCTGAACGAACACCGTTTAATTCCTTTGCAGCTACAGCGGTAATTTTAGTTGTGGCTGTGGCTTGATAGGTAAATATTTAGGGACCTTTAAGACTCACTAATTTTCTGTGCTCAATATCTTTGCAAAGAAAATCAGTGATCTGGTGCGTTGCCTTGTATAATGCATGACAAGGTTAATAAATTGTACTCGCAACATACACAAATTGTCGGCCGTTTCACTGAAAAATTGAGAATGTATGTGGGAAATATTTAATACTCATTTATAAACAGGTGAGATTTTCTATATCCATACGTTCGATTTATAAACAAGGATTTATCTGCTATTGACACAATTTTAGTCAATACGCTATCCGCTAAAAAACGCAATGTACTCACAAAGTTGAATGAACGATCAATGTAACCAGAGAACGGCTAAAAACTCATTATTTTGTATCCAACAACTTGATGACCTCTTTTACTTCTATCGAAAAGTGTTTTATTGTATTTGACGTGACAAAATCTCTAACAAAGTATCCACAACATTTCACAGAGTTTTAAGCCGTTTAGCTTTAGAAAAACGCTATTTCACTTAATAGTAACCAAAATCTCCATGCAGGCGTTTTCTAAACTCCATTTCTGTAAAGACAGATCTTTCCAATCAATGCTACGAAGCTTGTTTTTTTTTTGTTTATCAAATATGAAGTGTTTTTGTGTTAACTGTTGCAGTTAAACAGTGGCAGGTTTGTAGGTTGTTTGTGCAGTGTAACCGTAAAGCAATATTTTTGTCAAAGAAAAGTCGTCAGTCTTATCGAAACTTTGGCTAGACAAAATTTCAATCAATTAAACTAGAAGTCTGTGCTTACGAGGAGTTTTCTACTTGCACAGCGACTCTACTTGTTATTTTAGTGAATGAGAAACATTTGATTGATCAGAAAGAAGTCTAAGGTAGTCCATTTAAGTTTATCATGTAACGAACATCAGAGGACCCAGAAATATTTGGAAGCTCGACCGACATGCCCTCGGGACTGTTGTGGATCAATGGGTAAGAATATGTAAACCTTCATACGATGGGCTCCTTAGTCAACAAAGTATTTCCGACACTAAAAAGACTTGATCTTTGATCTCGTTTTATTTGATTTTTTTGTCTATTGGAATTTGTTTGAGGTTTGCTTGCTGTTTCTTCAATCAAGAAGTGTTAGGCTTTTGAAATTAATGCATTGACAGTTCTTCAGGTAGATTTATTAAAAAAATCTTATAGCAGGATGTTTTTGTAATTGAGAACATTAAGAGAGCAGATTTGCATTTTCTTTCAGTTTTACAATGTTTTGATGACCAAAAGCGTATTCTGGGTTCTGTCACGGTTGGGATATCTGAATCAGTTGGAGTAATCGCTGTAGAACTAGTCCCTAATGTTCAGTTTCACCGATATTCTCTACGGGGGCTCAAAACCATGTACTTGTTGTTTGTGTCTGTTAATATTTAACGTAAATAAATTTGTATTGTGTCTCAAAAGCTAACACGAGTTGAGGATATACTATATTGGGCAAGCATTCAGGAAGCTCTGGGTAAAGAAAGTAAAATAAACTGGTTACTCATAAAAGAAACTGTAGAAAACTTCCGCCATCCACTGTTCGGCTCTTTTGATAAAAAACTACAAAGCGCGCTTCAAGTTTTCTATTTAAAGCTGTAAGAAACTTTAACAAAATTAAACGAATACATTTAAAACTGTTTGAATCTAAAACAGAGTTAAATTTTTGTCTCACTATGTCCTCAGTCTTCTGTAACTAGAGTTTGTTGAGTCGGAGAAACTGAGGCTCATTGATAGTTACAGTTTGCACCAAATATGTTTTCTTCTCTTATGTTAACGTAAACTAGAGAATCAGTTATGATAAACTTCAAGATTAAGAAGCTGTAGCAGCTATTGCCAGAGAAGCTTGAAGAAAACAGAAGAAACTATCAAAGGAGACTTCTCGTGACAAATAGATTCATGAAATATATTAAACATTGAGTTTCAGTTGTAAAGATATACACAGGGAATAATAAATGAATGAATAAAAAAAAAAACTACTAAGTCAAACATTCTAACTGTTCTTAGAGCTAATAAGTGAGAAAAAAAACAATTGACTAGAACAATGTAAAAGATTTGTATCCCACCTTCGCTGACAAAAATAGTCCGTCGGAAGCAGGGTCTGTTCTGCTATCAACCAAAAGTACTGATAATCAGTAATCAGTGAAAATCTGAATTCGATGCAATGAGTATTTATCAGAACGTTGATTAGTCAGTGCTGAAGTGCTAAAACATGGGAAGGTACAATTGAAATTTTAGATCTTTTACTGGTCCATCAAAATCTCAGGAAGAGTTATTAATGTCGATCTGATACACCACCTTGCACATAATGTTTATTTGTAACGGCCTGCCTTTAGAGCCAGAACACATGATGTTCTTCTATTGGTTATCTCCTGTGTCTAACTATGGGATAGTAGTTATCTCTTCAAGCAAAACTGGCAACCTGCCAGTGAGCGCATACTTATTCCACTGATGAAACCAATATGACAGTGAATGCATCCGGCAATGCCTATGAAGTAGTAGCAAGTTGGAAAACCACCTAACCAAGCTATAGCTAGCTCCCACGTAGTGGATAGCGTATGTAAATCCACCATACTATGATAAAAAAACAAAGTACAAATAAAAACAGGGATCTAGAGTTTATGGTGGGTTATAAAATTGGTGACTTTAAATGAGTTATTGGCATTGATCACTTTTGTTGTCCTTTTGCATTCAACATTGCCAACCGTAATTGTTTAAAAAAGTAAATTGCAATTGTTTTCATAGCTTTCATTAAAACTATTGATTAAAATAGCAACTTTTTCACTTCTGGATAGGATTATAACCGGTGAACATTAAGGCAACCCTGACAGTTGTTACCATTTGGCATGCCTTCTGATAACAGTAGAACGGAACCGGTATTCATTGCAGGTACTGTAATGCCTCACGAGAGCAACAAAATCAATATTTGTCCACACCGGTACAGGGTATTTAATACTTCATCCTTGGGTAGCTATCTCGAGCCAGCATTAAGATGGCCCAGGAGATCTACCAGGAGCCCAATAGTGTCTAAAGACGCTATCCAGAGCTTAACCACCAACAGTTGTTAGGATTTTGGGAACTGAGTCATGGGAAACTAAAATCTCTAAAGGGAGGAACAGAGACCCGTAGAGACAGTTGGGACCGGTTGGGAAAACTTTATCTCTGCCCCTTGTTTCTGGGCACCGGAAACTTTTAATTGTTCCCTCTTGTATGGTTGGCTAAGAATTATATATCTAATATCTCTCGGTGCATTTGTATTAACATAGTGTGCTAGTGGAGTACTTAGCAAACTAGTCCAAGTACTTTCTCTCACTTCCTGGGACTCTACCTATAAAAGGCAAAACTCATCATTTAATATTCAGCGTTTTATCTTGAGCATTCGATACATCATCAACACTGTGGATGCAACTGCCTTATTCCGGGTAGACTGAACATCTCGCACAACAGGAAAACACTGACTCGTAGATGTTTAGAGTTCATTTTTTTGCAACTGCTTGTGCTGCCATTCCCGGAAGGGGGGAAACCTCTGTTGGTTGTTGTTGTGCTTGGTCATTAGAAGGCTGATTGTCTTGTTGTGCTGGCGCAGAGAGGTTTCCCTGGCAAAAATTGCCTAATAGACAAGTAGTAAGCCTCTGAAGTTCACCAAATTATTAGTACAACCATGATATCAAAACTGGGTACACCTAACGGACTACTTTTGCAACAACGACATGGCAAAAAAACGTGATCATACGTCCACTTACCATCTGCATGTTGTGACAGGCTCCAATTGACCCACTGACCAACAAGTTTTAAGAAATTGATTATGCGATGAAAATTGCTTTCGCAGAAGTTTACAATTTAGTCACAAAAAACTGGCTGTTGAAAATTCAAAAGGTAATTCAAACAAGCAGTCAGAACAGGCATATCAAATTTTGTCAATGTTTTTGTTCCATTAAAACTATTTCTTATTTGCGTAAAAGTACTCTTCATGATGTTCTCTAAATAATACGAATATGAGACTTACCTGTGGGCTAAGGTATCCACAAACTGGTTTGTGTTGAGCCATTGATCGAGCAGTAAGTGCTTCAAAGCAACATTCTCCACTTACGCACCATAATGCGCCACAAATAAGGCATTTATTAAGGCGTCTATCCTTAAAGTTTCCACAGTGCAAGCATTCATCCAAACTTGCATCCTCAACATGTTTACGAACAAAGTGAGTGTGAAAACGATATTCTTTGTCAAAGAGTTTACCACAACCTTTTATGAGGCACACAATTTTTTTACAAGCACACTGTCCTTTGATTACACCCAATGTTTTTGATATCGAGGCATCGCAGTTTCCACAGTTTAGTGCAAATGATAGTGGACCCTTGGATAACAGTGGAGTCTTTGGTAGAAGATCGACTGGTAAACTTGATTGAATTTTACTGCGCAAAGCATACTCGAGTACTTCGATCTAAAAAGATAAACCATTTTCGAAGTTAATTACTTTAAGTGCTTTACTGAAAAAAGTTTGCACACCATTCTGCCTGATACTTTGTAAGTTACTGCCTCATCACACTTTGTAAACCTTGAGCAAACTTCTGTGAACCAGCGCAGCCAATCAATGCAATGCATGTTCAGCGTCATGCATAGTTACTTCTTTTCAACTTTCTCCGGTGTTAAACCAAATTTGTTTTGGATTGTGAAAAGTGTAACAAAAAACGCAAAACCCTTCGGCAAAAGCATAAAATCATCAAAATGATAACAATTACTATTTATAAAATTTTAATGCTAAGTCATTAATACTTGGAAAATAGTCCACATGACAAAACTTAATCATCGTTTCATAGGAAAAAACTTATATACATTAAATTAAATGCTAAATTGCCTAAATATTAATCCCTGCCGGTTGACAAATACAACAATGACGAGATCTGTACATAGAATTGTGTACTCCATACTCAAGTCCCGCATATGATTAACACAACTGATTCTAATATTGTAACGGTTTTCCCCGTGTAATGAGAGAAATACTGTCACAAGTACTGCAAGATGCTTTGTGATAATGGCTAACTCTGTACTTTAGTGGTAGCTGTGGCTACAGAGTGGAAGGCTTGAATGTCTCTCTGTGCTAGAGGAGAAAGGATGCTGCTTGTTAGCAGACACAACGATACTTTGGCAACCGGCCAAACAGATCCTAATAGGTTGAAAGTGTAAGCAAAGACTTCATTCTCCACTTTGCCTAATATGCACAGAATTTCTAATAAGTCTAACTACAAAAGTGATAGTAATGTCTCTGATACTGATGTCTAGGTACTGGTAGGTATGTGTCTCTGTAGTATAGTCACTAGCTGGGCATTCTTACGAGAGTTCGAGCGTCTTCTCTACACTTCTGGGAACTTCTCTGTTGTAGTCTGAACGTCTCCTCAGCTGTCTTGCCATAGCTAAGCAAGCACTACTCCTAGACAGTATCTAACCAACAATGTCTGAGTACTACTTCTAACTAATAACTGCCCTGCTGGGCTACAAGAAAGTGCTTATAAATAAGTAACAAAATCACAGAGGCGTATAAATATATAATTGGCTGACACTAAATAAACAAAACAGCATGAGGCGCATGCCAAGATAAAAGTAACTATAAAGGCGGGAAATGTTCTTCCTGCTGGCTCGAAGCTTTAGCTATAGGGCAGCTGCACTGCTGTAGGCGCTCATGCGTATTTAAAAGTCTTGAATAACATAGTTGATTAGTATAGGTGTAGTGCTGGCTGTAGATTAATGTCAGCGCTGTGCAATTCCACTACAATACAAATCAACAACACTATTTGATGAGCACTGGTTTTTGGTTTGTAATTCTGTAGTGGAACTCATTTGCCACCCTCTATATGTTGAGGTAGACTGATGAATAGATTGAAAAACCTAAAACCTGAATATAGATACTCACTTGCCTTTGATTCAGAGACAGCCTTCGCACTGTTTAGTGCGAAGGAGGGAGTGAGGATCACTAAAGATCTGAGCTTACGCCTGATAGGACCACACAAGCGGGAAGTGTTACGCTGTGACAAAAATTGTCTCTCACAAGACAGATCCTGCATTTTTGCATTGCAGGAACAAGATGATAACCAAATCTGAGGGACTTAACAATATATCAAGGGAAAAAGAAGATGTTTGTGTGCTCCACCAAGGACACTGGGCACACACCATCAGCTATGTGTACCTGAGAACATCGAAAATCACAGAGGTTCATCAACCCAATGCAGAACACAAAAACTAATACTTGTGAATGCCAAACTACTTCATGAATCAAACCCTGCAGTTCTATTCACCCTAAATATTTTAGTTATTTTATTCAGAAAATGGCTATCTGTTGCTTACTTTGTATAAAAATTTCCCGCAAATTCGGTTTGTCTTGCTTGAAATAGTAGTAAGGTTTTGTTGTCCAATCACACAAAAAGTGTTCTCAATCAATATTTGTTAGTCCAATAAAAGCTACTTCTGTTGTTTCCTTTGTTCTGAAACTTTTGTAAATTTCAACTGCTCATTAAGGAGAAAAATTGACTAATGACACAGTTTTTTTGCTCAAAAGTTCCTTGAATTACGATTTGTTATTTACATTGAAAATAATCTAACTTTGATCTTCTAGGCAAGCAAGAATCAACATCTACTGGAACTAGTTGTCCTTTTGAAAAAAAGTAAGTCTTCATATACTATAATTTTACACTAGGTGGAAAGCTCAACTCATTGAGATGGATAATGTGATTCTGCTTGAGTGTAAGAAGTTTGCTTTAAAAACTGGGGTGAATTTCGCATCGTTAAACAAAGTTCAGAATTAGAATCTCATAGAAAGTCTTGGAAGCTATGATGGTTGCCTCAAAACTACCAACTCTGTTATGGTAATAAACACATTTTTGTTAAAAAGCTCACTATATTCTAGTCGTTATTCTCATTAAAGTGGGTCATGGACTCGGCTTTGGAGGTTGAGAATCCACTAGAATCAATGAAAACTGCTTTTAAAACCTGCCTAGATGAAAAACACTTTATCAAGGAATCAACTAGATTTTAGTAGTTTATGTGAAGATGTGGATACTCAGTTTGTACTACAGATTATTAATCTCTTAAAACCTAAAAATAGGCTGCTCTAAAACCTGTAAGGCATTTGGCAATGTCAAATGTGATTTTATCCGAGATTGAAGAGGTATTATTATTTGTTTTTAATTATTGTCAAGTACGATAAGTATCCATATACAATGTGCTGGTAAACAACAGTCTCCTACACCTTATGAGGTTCGTTCTCTAGACTGCAAAGGCCTTTGAGTGGAAATTATGGTTTTATTAGAGAGTTATCCGGATTTTATTCATCATCTAATGCTGATATCAGATCTGTATTTCTGTTTGTATTTTGTAAGATTTAACATGTAATGTAACTGTCCACGCTCCATAGTGATTTGTGATATAGTCTTGACGAAAAACTTATTACTCGTTGAATGTCAACCGGCAATGAGGAAAATAGTAGAAAATTTTTTTTGTACTTTAACTCAAACTCAACAGGAGTGATCACTCTTTCAAAATAAGTCCAATGATCAAACCGAAAACCCATTCTACAGCATCAACATTAATAAATGTACGGTGACACAGCGCAGGAGTTTAAAAAATAGGTTTGGACTATTGATGAGAAGTTCAAAGAAGGGAATTGTTTGAGAGCTTATTTGACTCTGAAAGAGTTTGCTGAAAGAGTTAACAGCAGGGATGGTCCTTTTCAAATATATTTTACAGCAAAGTGCATATGGAAAAGAAAATAACGTAGAGAAACATGTTTTCCAAAAGTTTTGCAACTATCTAACCTAAAGCATAATTTTGTTGCAGAAACTGTACTCTCAATAAGATCAGTAACACTGAATCACTAATCAAACAAATAAATGATTTTACTTCCGAAACAGCTATTTGTACATTGGATAAATGAAATGGGAATCTCAAACCATCATGACAACCATTGGTTGTAAAAAAAGAAACAGAGGTTTGGAGAAAGTTTTATTAGGCACCGATGATAATTTGTTATTAGATATAGAGCTTTGGGTGGGTAAAAGATATCTCCCTCCACGAGATCCGTATTTGCTGGTCACCGATGGTCACTGTTAATAGGAAAAACAAAAATGGAAAACACAACTCACCTTTATCATTTATCCAACTCTTTAAGACTATAAAAATGTGAAACATTGGTCACAGAAAACATTTTAATTTATTCAGCAACCGGGCCCTAGGAGCAATTAACATCAAAAATTTTACTTCTGAAAAAAAACCTAACCCACCCTTTTATGAGAGATCAAAATGCTCCAACTGAAAGTCTTCTACAAACTTGCAAACTATGCATTTTCAGGTTCCCTTGCATATGCTAGAAGCGCTCCATGAAAAGTTTTTCTTTAAAAAAAAGCTGCCAAAGTGTTACTTTTTGAGTATGCGAAACACACTAACTACATTTGGGCATAAGTTGTACTTATTGAAAACACTTTATAGGCCATTGTTGGGTTTTGAATGAACTTGGCTGATCACTTTCATCGCAATTTGTTTTTCCGAAATTGATTTATATATTCGCAATTGATATTACATCTTACAGAAAGCAACAAGAATCATTCATATCAGGGAGATTACTATAAATTATAGATTACTAGAAACTAGACTGCCAAGGAGGATCTCAAGAAAATGAGAATACCGGCTTTTTATCTGTTTTGAGTTTATAGGCAAAACTTTGATGCATTTCTTTTAGGTGAAAAAAACTCACACAAGATTCCTAAGGTTGTTGGTTCTACCGCCAAAATTATCATACCAAAAGGTTAAAAAGAGTCGAGATTTTACTGATGGAAATGTTCTGTAAAGCACAACATGTTCCAACTGCCGCACTAACTTAAAACGTCTAAAAGTTAAGTGCACACCTCTTGCTGCTAAAAGGGTAAAATGAGATTGCCGATAAGTTTGTTTCTATTGCAATGATGTTCTTTAAGTTTCTTTTTTCAACTAGTGTCTTTTTCATCAGTTGTCATTGTTAACAATCATCAGACTTTAAATGATTGGAACAAAGCATTTCGATATTATTATTATTTTCTTGAAGTTTCCCGCAAGCTTTTCTACTCAAGAACAAAACTTTTTTTCAAAATGGATTCAGACAAACTCCAGTAGCGTAATATGTTTGAGAACAAAGCAGATCTCCTATATCAAGTAATTGATATTTCGTTTAATCCTAACCATCTAATGCTTACAACTTCTTTTAAGCGTCCAATAAATCAAAACTCTGAAAGTGTTAAATTGGTTGTGCAATGCTTATGTATTTGTTTGCAAAGGTTTAATATGTAACAGCATGAAGGCATAGCAAAATGACAAGTCTTAGAGTAACTAAATGTAATGAAAGATTTATAAGCCGTGATCAATGGAAGGATTTACTTCTAACTTGGGTTTTTTTCAATAAAAATACATTGATAACCAAATGGTTTTGACTGAAAAGCTCTAATACAAATGGTAAGTTTTGCTAACCAAATGAAACATTTGAACAAAAAATTGTTTGATCTAAAAAAAATTGGCTAAAGAAAAAGAGTATCAAAAGCTATCCTAGAAAACAACAAACCAAAAATGAATGCCGTGGTAGATTTTGGTGAACATTCATGGTAAACCGGGAGTTTGCTGCACCATATCCCCACGCAATGCGCTATTAGTCCATCTACAGCCATTGGCAAAATGCTGTGCGGGTGGCGAAGCTATACTGTGCCGGTAGCGCAGTGTACAGGGCTGGTAGAGACCTGTACAGGGCCGGCACAGGGCCGATAGTAACCTCTACAGGGCCGGTATGATGACTCAGGGCCGGTCAAAGATGGCTGCCATAGTTGAGAGCTCCTGAAACCAGCTAGGACTTTGCACCAAGCCAGGAACCAAAGCTACCTACCTTAACATCTGCAGTAACAAAAACCACTAGCCATCCGGAGGCTCGGGACCCTGTAGGGCACTCTGATTGGACAATGGGAGACATGAGTCCGCCCTTAGCCACTTGGCGCCTTTATTATTTAATCTGTTAACTTTATATAATTGGTTGCTTAATTATATATTTGAATCCATTGGCTGAATCACTTCCTGTGCTATGTGTCTTATAAGATTTATGCTAATGACTTCCTGTGAGCCCTCCTATAAAAGGAGAGATTTTTCATAGTCTCATGTCTTGCCACAAATGCCATAGAGGAATAAATACCCTTTAGGACTTTGTCTTATGAGAATACAGCCATTATACAAGCAATACTCTGTATTGTTTGTGTGAGCCATGGGCTCTTGCTATACCGAGTACTTCGGTTGCCTGATACACAGTTGTCACTGTCGAGCAGCACAGTGTCCACTCTGGAGAACAGTATAATACTTGAATTCAGTGAAAGACCACGGTTACTAGACCGGAATTCATTACAATACGCAATGAACTTCACCTGTGAAAAACTAGTAAAATAATTGATGTCCTTAACAGTTCACAAAAACACATAGTTTGGGCTGTTTTGTTTGATAGAAAATAACAATGGGGTCTTTTACCATTTTATCAATTCAAAGAAAATAATTTGCTGAAAACTGTAAATCCCCTTCAACTTTTGTGTTTTGACATAAAACTATGTGAAAAAGCTATCTTTGTTGCACGTTCTATTAGAAAGCGCGAGTTCCTTTATCAACTGTAGAGCAGAACCGACTTATTCAAAAAATACCGTGAAATAACCAGCTCCAAATAAATGGAATGCGTTGTTTACCTATATGGCAATATTGTTTGAGGGAGTTTTAGGACCTCATTATTTTGAACTTGAACCTAAAAAAACAACTGATCTTCCCATAAATTAGGTCAAATCCATGCAAAATGTAAAATAAGGAGTACTTACCATTTCTATTTTTTTTTATCAACAGAATGGATACAAGCAATACATTCAACCTTAATTTCCTAATGAATTCAGTAATTGTATTATGGAAAAAAATGCTCTTTCTACAATGTACTTTTTGTAACTAGTAATAATTGTTAGTTTATAATAATTTGTAAGACTAAGAAGGTGCCTCCTGAAGGCAGTTACTTATTTTTTAAACATTATAAAAGGCTTCTCATTACTCATATTTTAATAAAGCTGTGACCATGCTCTATAACTTTCTTGGGTAGAACGATGGATTTTGTGATGAAAAAAAACCTTGAAATACAAACATAAAATTCAATAAAAACTACCAACAAAATCTGTTGAAAGCAATGTCTCGCATCGCCACAACTCTCCGAGATTTCAAACAAACAGAATAATAAACTGAGATAAAGCTCAAAAATATACCCAAGTAACAAACTTGTGAGAAAGTAACTTGCTACCAAACATTCATACAATAAATTAACTGACAATACTAAGACACAATACTAAGTGAACAAACCAAAGTGTTGGGGTGCTGTCCAAACAATCCTTGAAAAACAATTTTTTTCACAAAGCAATTAACCAGAAAAAACTCCTTTATTCTTTTCACAACTTTTTCACATTTCAATCCTGGAACTCTTACTTTTCGAACAAGATATTTTTTTGACCAAACTCCCATGACAACTTACCTAAAAGATGCTTGTCATTATCTCCAAATTTTTCACATCTCTTTTGCAAAGCACCATTCTATTATCTTCAAATCATTCCTGATAGTTGTGCCTCACAGTTTTAAACAACTGTGTGCAAACATTTACCAAGCTTCCACATTCTTTACATTCCAGTGTTTCATACATTCTACCAATGATCTTTTATTGGGTTGCTGAAGTTGCAGAGCCCATCACGATACCCACATTTTTTACCCAATTTTTAGTAATTATGAAATTCGTTATATTGTTGTTTAAAGAATGAATAAACTGTGTTCTGCTTGGAAACATACAAAGTTTCTGATACTCACACTTTGCGTTTACACTGCAAACAATTTTTTTGTATTTGTTTTACTGTAAAAGAGGCATTGCCTTTTGCCAATCTATTACTTCATTATTGGTTTTTTATTCAACAATTCCAGATAGATAATACAAAATGCAGTTATCTTTTTATTGAAAAATGATTGTATAGAACTTGAAAGTTATTACATTTATGATAACTGTCGAATCATGAAAACGCATTTACATACCCAGCCACCTCTTTCATCTAACCATTCAATAATCGTTTCACCAGCTTGTCCAACAGGAGCCTTACACATAGTAGTTATTGACCAATCCAAAACATCACAAGCTAGTTCTGTGTTCTCTTGAAATAGCACCTCCAAAACTTGGGAGACTGTGAACTCTAAGAGCTAGAACAAATCACAAGCCCTTACTGTTCAGCAGATTTTCATGTTTGCTTTAATTGTTAAATACAGCTAACAACCGGATATTACTTACTTCTCACCTGTATAATTGCATCCAAAGAGATGTGACCACTTTTGAATATATGCATTAAAGCTTTCACTCTCAATTCTTTCCAAATAACAAGTTTAGAAAGTTTTCTGGCTTTCACTGGGGAACACATTTTCTGGTAGTGGTCATTTTCTGTTTCTGTATTATGTGCTTGGATTAGTGATGAGCATATGATGCTCAATATTTGTTTCATTATAGGCATAAAAGCGGTTTAAACACTGATTTGACAGCATTTCAAAATTCCAACAACTTACGTAGTATGTCTAGAAACATGGCACATTTCTTAGCAGATTCACTTAAATGTCCAACCAGTGGAGGATTGTACCCCTCAAACATCATTTTCGCTAGTCTGGGTAATGGTGTAATGGATATTGCGTTGTCGTCACTAGGTAGCCTGGTGAAAATTATGTCTTGTTTATTAAATAATCTGGTTTGATCTGAAGACTTCTGGTTGTACGTGAAGTAATCATGCTTTTTTTGCAAACAGAAAGACTAATCTCTTAAGTCCTGACAACGATGTTGTATCCTGCCAACAGAGGTTTCAGTTCTGCATGGGACCTTGTCATTGCTATTGTAAGAGTTTGGAAAGCTGCATGACAGATATGGTGGTTTTGGCAATCCTAAACATTTAATAAACATATTGTCAAAGAATGCAAGGTTGGCGCTACAAAGCATGATAATGGGCAGCTGAAATAAGGCTGTGCGGCAGCAGAGTTAATGCTGTTCCTTGGTAGCTAGTCCAAAATTAAGCTTCAAAGCATTGAACATGCGCAATTGAAACCGATTGCTCTATTGATTTGAGTGTAATTTATTGTTCGAACTAGTCTTTGTGAAGTTGCTTGATCCATATGTTTCATCCTACTAGCGGCAGTCAGTTCAACCTAATGGTATCATTCCTAAAATGTGTTAATGGAAACAAATCAATTTAGCTTAGTAGTAGAGCACACAGCTCTCCATTCCATAGGTCTAGGTTCAACTACCCTTGGATGACTGATTTTCAACTAGTTGCCTATCGTTCTAGTATCAACCAAGCAGAAATACACTCTGAAGAGCTGATTGATAGCTTATGCGTCTATGCGAACATGAAGAGTCACATCACTACACACCTCTACATTGACAAACAGCTCTGTGGAACTTGCAGTTATTAAAATCTATATAAGTATGGGAGTGTCTTAAAGCGTTCACCGACATCATAGTTTTTGCCTGTAACAATAAACCTGCACCGCTTGAATAGTAAACAATAGTTGATGAGTTGGAGTTTGGCCAAGTTTGAGTTAATGCGCATTTCATGACTAGGCGAAAAAGTATTTTCTAGCGTGCCACCAGGCCTTTGATCTTTTCTGCACCACAGTTCCAGTTGTGCGCTAAACTTATGCTTTAAACAAAACTAAAGTAACGCCGATGATTTGTTATTAGCTTTTTGCGAATGGTTTATGAAGTTCTTCATGCAAAACTCACATAATTCAAGCTGTGAATGCGTCCAAACTGCTGTCAATATTCTTAATAGCTAGTTACCATTTTAAAACCAATGAGGAAACAAATCCCAACTTTTGTACTTAAACAAACTCGGGAAATTATCAAGCTTCAATTGAAAAAAAAACACGGAAAAAAACAAAAAACGAAATGTTCTGGTTTAGAGTGGAAATTTTTTTGAACGAACGGCAGTGCCAGTTTGTTTTTTGGTTTTTGTTTTATTGATCAACTGACCTGAGCAGCAAGTAAGCTGATGCAACATCTCTTGTAGTTGGCTCAGTTGAAGTCATAATCCAGCTGACTGTAATTTCAATTTTTTGACTAGTGATGCTGACTTTGCATTACCAATTTCTGGTTGAAATATCTTTAATGATGACCTCACAGTTTTCGCCTAAATGTTTCAAGAGAATTCTGACATTTTAACACATCGTGATGTTGAACTTTTCAAATAAAATCCAATTTTGATTGATTTTAGACAGTTTTAATGCTGAAGCGTTGAATTCTATCAAATCAAGCCACTGTCAGATCGTTTCGAAAAACAATTTTCCGCTGAACATTTCACTTCTTGCATGAGTGGGTTTTATTGATCACTAAGTCTGTGCACACGTTGCACCATATCCTGGCATCCTTATAATAGCCATTAGATGGCCAGAATGATCCGAAACAGCTACACCAAATGGACTAAAACTATGCTATGTATATACGTACCCTTTAAGGAGCTATACCGAC
The DNA here is from genome assembly GCA_945261195.1 of Cryptosula pallasiana. Classification (NCBI taxonomy): domain Eukaryota; kingdom Metazoa; phylum Bryozoa; class Gymnolaemata; order Cheilostomatida; family Cryptosulidae; genus Cryptosula; species Cryptosula pallasiana. The sequence continues at coordinate 23,933,527 of OX183132.1, forward strand.
CTATACCGACCCTGTATGCACCTATACCGACCATGTATGCTGCTATACAGACCTCACTGGGCTTGCAGGAAATGAGGCAATATAGCCTGAGGACTCAGGAGTAGCCTGGGAGGAGCAGGAGACCATCTACCGGATATTTCTACCCTAACCCTTACCAAAGATGGAGCATAAAGCTAGCAAGACCAAGGACCAAAGGAAGGACTGCGCTTGGTGCATTAGCCTTTAACTCCACCTACTACTACAGGGCGCTTATTCCCTGTAACCCCTTATCATTTTTCTTATTCGTTATGTATTTATATACTCATATTCGTTGGTGCATGCTGTAATGTTGTTCTGTGATCGGCTATTCACTTCCTGTGCATCGCCTATAAAAGGCAGAACTTTGTCTGTATTCTTTAGTTGTAACGTGCCTTTTACCAACTCGTTTTGTTCTGGAGGAGTAAATGCATATGTACTCAGCAGCACTGAGTTATGAGTCTGAGCCGAGGGCTTCCTACTGGTTGTAGATTTGGAATACTTTATCTTGCATTCTTTCAGTACATCACCAACCCTGTTAAACTAACAGCTGGTGGCAGCACGCTACCAACCTCAGCTAGTAATTTTCAGCCCCAAAAATCCACTACAGAGTTCTTTTACAAAAGGTATGTAAATTAATAGCACAACTCAAAATGTAGTCAGAATGATTATATGAAAAGTCTTGGGTGCTAAGCAACAAACTCTCACATCTTGACGCATTATAGTGTTCACATCTCGGTTATGACAAAAGGACATAGATCCTTTATTAATTACTAATGTAAAACAAAGCTTTCTCTTTCAGTTTCTGAAAACCTGCTTGAAAACAAGTAATCTAATTGAAAACCATAGATTCAAAGCAGTATTGAAATGAACAAATTTGAACTACTCCTTTTTAACACAGGACTAACATACACAAGATGTTTTCAGAAGGTCAAATGAGATATCATGAACGAAACCAGGGGGAAAAGTGAACGAAACATATCGCAAACATTAGCTACTCAGGTCATAACAAAAAATTCAAGCCCTTAGATGAGTGCGTCGGAAACAGAAAAAGTGGTTGTAACCAAGGCCATCATCTGCTCATACAACGAGGATAATCTCAATACTGAGGTCAACCTACAAAGTGATATATAGTCATTTAAAGTCAAGTTTGAGAAGACAATCTTCACTAAGAAACCCTTTGACTGTTAGTGAATGCAGAAAATACAAATCATAACCACCTCATGAGTGTCAATTCTTACGGCCCAGACCACGAGGCAAAAATGACCAGAAAAAATGAGTTGCTGACTGTCTGACGTAGTTAAGGTTGAGCTCAAACTTTTATCTTTAAATTGTAGTTCGAGGTCTGAGAGGGACAATACACTTAAAAAAAAGTTAAACTAGTAAGTGAAGTTAAAAGTTTTGAAAGTCAAACCTATAGTATTAGAAAAACCGTTTAAGAGCGCTACAGCTAGAAAAAAATTTAGAAGAGTGTAAATCGTAGAACTTTGTGGTAAAGTGTTGATAGAAAAAAAAGAATGGTTACTTGCTCGTCAACTTCCAAAATGAAAAATCGACACATTAGCATCTCAACTCAAAGATTACATCGGACAATGAAATGCTACAAACAACTATCTGAGTGTAGTATAAAAACGTGAACTTTCGAAACCGAGAAACTGTGTGAAAGAATATATAAAAACCGGAGAAACAAAAAAGTTTTGGTAAAATTTGCCGCTTAAAAGTGGGAGATTATGTCAAAGAAACAGTAAATTTATAGATAAAGTGTTGAGAGATCATGTAATCTGGTCTACATAGTTACCATCTTAAGACTACTGCTATAGGGAAGAACTTGGAAATAGTTGTAGAGCCTTTATCAGCCCTCAAACCGCAAGTACCTGTCCTTTAACGGACCATACAATTGAGCCCTTGCCAGCAACAAGCATAACCCTAGGACTAGTATAGATCAGCTATTGGTCAATGAGGTCAAGGCTCTGCCTCTCAGCTGCTCTAACTCTTAATTATTTAGCGTCAATGCCTTAAATTACTGGTTAGGTATCGATACATTGTATTGAACCAATTAATTTTGGTACAGTATGTATATTCTTCTATGCATTATGCAAATACGTTCCTGCAAGCCCACCTGTATTACTGCTTGAGTTAATTGAGAGTTTTGCATTCATTCCTGTACTTGCTACCACCCTGGAAGATTGCCACCCTAGATACTGGTATCAGTGAACAAAGCTATATAGCAAGCTGACATTCTGTGTCATTCATCTGAGTCATGTGATCTGGGTTTGCCAGCAAATTAAAAAACTGTCACTGACATGAGGTGTAGTGTGTCTTCTGGAAAGAAGTAGGATACACAAGATACCTGGTATTTCATGGGAACCAGACTACTGAAAAACTGCACCTTCCAGTTCTGGATTGATACTTTAATTTTATAATCTAACCCGACAAATGCACTGCAAGAAAGCTACCATTCAGAATACATTTACACTGTTGAGTCCCAATGAGATTACTTCAAGTTTCTGGCAACCAGTTTCTTCTACCGGCTTGCTTAGGCCCTCTGCCCTGCAGCTGCCATCCTGGCACCGTGTATGCCAACAGAAGACTGTCATTATCAACTGTAGATTTTTTCTATTTACAGCAGTCCAGTACGGACCTAGCTACTGTTAACTCAGCGCAATACACAAATTGCAAGTCACTGACATTACTTAGCTTGATGCAATGCTCAGCAAATAACCTTGACTAGCTTCTCTACCAAACCAACCACACTAAATACGCGGTTGAATAGATTGGTCAGTCTATAGCATAACTCATTGATAGTCTGTATCAGCTTGAAAGGCTGAATTGACATGTAATTTCAGGTGGAGTGTTGTTCAGTGGCTATAGAAAAAAAAAAGTATAGTGTTGTCAAAAAAGTTTACAAAAAATCAGTGCGTACATGATTTCCACAACGTGAACAGAAATGAACCGGCTATAATGTTCATGTGTGAACTTGGTCCCCAAAACATAGCTCAAACTAGCAATTCTATAATTGCATCCTGTGTGACAAAAGCTGACATGTTCCATCTAAATCTTGTGGGAAAGTAATTGCATGTAAGCTACCTTTTAAGCCAAAACACATGATATTATTGGGAAACAGCTATTTGAGAACACTAGCTTTGGATATTTTGGCTATCCCATATGCAAAGATGGAGCTAAGTTTCGTAGCACCCTACTTTTACAGGTTGCAAAAAATAAAACATCAGAACCATTTAAATTTTAGAGTTGCATCCTTATTATACGACCTATATTTTGGTAAGCAAATACTTTTCCTACCGATTCTACCGATATCCCATACAAAGATTTTTAGAATCCCAACTGTTTTGCTCGAAAACTTTGGTCTCATAAATAAACAAGATGTAAGACAAGTAGGCCAGTATATTAACTAAAGCACTAGCCAAATGGAGTTTTCTGACATCCATCGTTAAAAGCGCTTCTTTCATGTATCTACCATCAGGATGATCAATAATGATCGTTTTGATACATGAGTTCCATATTGCTGGTTTTGCAGATATGGAGATGGAGCTGAAAGTAGGTAATAAAAAGTTGTTCTTATATACAAGCATGCCAACGAACAATTAATCCAACTGTCCAATCAAAGAGCTATGCAAAAGGTTTTCCAACGGTCATCATCATTAGCACTTCTTTCATCTATCTATAATCAACAAGTTCAGTAATAATTGTTCTGCTAAACAATTTCCACAGATGACTCAATGATAATTTTTAAGGTCATTTTAAACTTGTTAATCGAGAACTTGTTTTCCACCATACTATTTTCATCTTACTTGATCTATCCACAATCGATAGACCACAACAGCAACTGCTATAAACATAACTTCCAGGGAGTAACCTCCAGGCTAGAAACATCGGTTGCTTTACAAGCAAACTTTACAGCTCTCATAAGCCAATCATATAACAGGGAATTTGTTTTAAAAGTACAACCCTTTGTTTTGCCTGGTTCGAGTAAATAGATTTAAACATGGTAATATTAAACAGAATGTAGGAAAAAATAATTTTAATAATACTATATGTATATAACACAAAGTATTAAACAAACTCCCGCAGTCAAGTCTCTCACAGTTATAGCGTGACTATTTAATAACATGTAACCAAAGCTATCAAAATAAATCAATATCTCAGTTCTGTAGTTGATTGTCACTTTTCCATTATTTACCACTTACCACATGTATTCCTTAACTGTATTCTAGATTTGAGTATCTCAATAGACAACGTGCAATGGAAACTAATCTAAATAGTACATTAATACTAATTTCTGACAGCTATGAAATATTTGTCAATCAATTTTCCCAGTTTTTTCTGCATCCATAACACAAACATTCATTTATACTCCATGGTGCTTGTTAAATATATATCACATCAACTTTTTGTTAGTATCTTAAAAAAACAACTATAAATTTTATTAGAATATTCACAAAAATTTTCCAACCACTCAAAATTAGCAAAAGATAAGAACAAACTAGCACTCAAAAGGTCAGTTGGCCTGTACAATACGCACATGATATGTCTAATCAAGAGTTTCCGGTCAAAAAATTTGTTCATGACAAAAAAAGAGATAACATTCAGTTCTTTAACAAACAGCAAACGCACTAATTGCTTAATAAAATGCTCATCATCTGAGTCTTAGTTTTTGCGAAAGGCATGTGCAAGTAAACGCTTTGGTAAAGCGAATGGCGAATCCAAAATACACTCGAGTAAGAAATTGACTCATTCGAAAATTGAAAAAGCTTAGTGTCGACTACTATGAATAGCCAATTGTTCAGTGTTCATTCTTGGGACTTCCAGTTGTTTTCCCGGTGTCATATAAAGTTTAGTGACCAGTAAAACTTTTACAATTGTTTCCGCTGATGCTTGTAAGTGTGGATGCAATTAACCAGAACGGTAGATAATACAACGGCTCTGAGTTGGTAGCTGGACTGATTGTTCAATGGTGCGATGTTGACAGCCTGAATGGCGACAAAGTTGGATTGCTTGTCGACAACATTAACCAGATCGTTGACTAACCTATATAGGATGTCTACAAAGCATTACACCAGCAATAGTTGATTACACTGTATAATTTTCAACTATGTTTTAGCAAGGAGTTTGATTAGATCCCCATTACATCAAACCGCTTGGCTTTTGTTTGATTTTTTTGCAAATGAAAGAGAGGAAAATAAATTATTTGACAAAAACTGCTCAAAGATTGTTTTTGTAATTTTCAATCATTTTATGTTACTCTTTCTTTCCTTAATTTTGAGCAAAGCAATGAATAAAATAAATATTATCACTGCCTTATAACATAACATTGGGAGTCGTCTGCACTAATAAAAAAGACAACTATCACTTTTAGTATTTTTTATCATTATTTACATTATTTGATTTATGGCCATATATGCAGTGCTGTAGTGATACAAACGTTTTTAACCGTGATTATACTTTGGGAATTGAAAGGAACGTCGACAGGAATGAATGCAGACACAGCTTGAATGAATGTAGAAACATCCTGGAATGAACATCAATAGACTGCGAACGAATGTCGACTATGCTATAAACAAGAAAAATTCGACTGTCAATCCTGGACGTGTCTAAGTTTGTTCCCAGCAATATATAAAGTATCATTTTAACTTTTGTTCCAGCAGTTGTCTACTGTGAAAAAAAACGATATGTTACATCATTCCTGGAATGAACATTGAAACGGAAGTTTATACGTACCCAGGAATGAATGTCGAAACTTTCTAGAATGAACGTCGAGTTTTTCCTCACTCTAACAAAGTCAACTTTCATTCCTGGTCTATCGACATTCATTCCAGGATGTGTATATATGTTCATTCCATCTATGTCCGCATTCATTTCTGTCGACATTCATTCCTGTCTACGTTCGTTCCAAATTTCTTATACTTCAAGTTTGGAGTTTAGTGAGTACCTATTACAAGGTTGGTGCGGGAAGTAAGCTAAATAGCCCTCTGACGAGTGGAGGGAGAAGTAAAGAGGGCTTTAAAATCTGTAAAAGCAAAACAAATGTCCAAAAGCCACCCAGCACTTTTTCGCAGCAAAAAAAAACGATATCAGCAGATAAACAAACAAACATACTATGATCCGCTCTATCACACTGCAATCATAATGCTGAAAAAAATTTCACTGTATGATCCAGTCTCACATTTTGTCACCCGATGATTAGAAGTCCATTGAACAGCTGAAGATTACTTGATTTTGTTTCGAGTAATGGCAATTTGTGGAAATGTAACAGTTACATTGATTACTGGACAGTCTAGATAACTTGATGGTATTCAAGAGATATTTTTCCAATAATGACTGTCATGGACACTCAGAATTTCACCAAAGCTCTGGGCATCACAACACACCGCATATTACTTACATACCGTTTAATTTACATAAATCTTTATTTTTTTATAATATTCTTGTGCATACGCAATATTCACATGGAGCTTTTATGAGCATTTTTAATTGCGCTTGATTGACTGAAGTTTTTCCCATATTAATGGATTGTTGAAGGTTATTGGACGGAAAATGTGAGTTGTCCTCTCCTGTAGATTTGAAGACAGAAATATTTAAAAATCCTTTATCGACATTGAGGTGAGCTAGTCAGCCAACTGGTCAAAGTTGCCGCCAACAGAACTTACTTCGTCGCTCTTCGATCCAATTTTGTTGCCATCCAGGTTGTTGACATCCCAGTTTGCGACAATCAGTCCAGTATTCTCTGAGTTTAGGATACCCATTTAAAGCCTAGTGATAATAAATATAATATGACAACAAAAATATTTTCATGAGTAATGATAAATAAATATGCTTGCTAATGATAATTTTATTTTTATTTTTTAACCGAACTAGATCTCTCAGGAATTTTAGAAATTACTACTGATATAAATTGAAGTGTAAAATAAATTTATGTTTGTATATTCCATCTGACAGATTTTGTTCGAACAGATGTTTTTGCAATAAGGACAACGACCAATATCCATACCGTGTTTAAATGTAATCAACTATGCGAATAACAATGCAATGTTAATCTAACAATCAAACTTGCGGGACAAACCTAAGTATAAACAAATCTTGCCCATCATTCTTATACACCCAACCACACAATCTAAAGAGCAATGCAAATCCCAATATAAAAAGCTTCTGCACAATCGATACTTATTTAATCAGACAATTGCAAAAAAAATTAAACAAAGACAAAATGATGCAACCATATCAAACTAAACTACAATACAAACTGGGAATATCTAAACCTGATGAACACAAAAAGTACTTAATGGGTTCTACAGGACACCTGGTGCAACTAAAAATACACTTTGCCTGGAATATTTGATTTGTCCTTACACCCCCACATGTAGGTTTGACCATTTTATACTACTTGCAATGCTTCAGCGCACAACTAACTCACTGTCACATAACTCAAGAAATAAATGCAAATGATTCTAAGTTTGTGGAAGTCTGCAGTAAGAGAAGGAGAAAGACAGAAATGAACTTAAAGCGAATGCATGAGTTGTTTTTTTTTTTACATGTTTTCAAGACTTCGCAAGGAGGTTGGTGTCTGAAACCCCAGAGTCAAACGCACCTATTTAACCCAACAGTTTTGGTCATGAATCATTTGCTCTCTCCTTGTTGCACCTTTTTGTGTGATCGCAGCTTGATCCACCTGATAACCACCAAGGTTGCCAGTAGAGTCGGCAAGTCCTATTTTTCTGCTCTGCCCTCCTGTTAATCCTGGGGCTTAATGGAAAATGGCGTACACACTTTGCAAAGCATCCCAAAACAATTTTTTTGCCTCAAGTTATCATGTTTTTTGTTAGATTTGAAGAAATTGGTCCAGTAAACAGGCCTATGCTAACTGATGGGCTTGCTGCTATGCATTGGGTAGCATATGGAAAATTAATGGGAGTAGCCTAGTTTCCTTGCGCTTATCAATAAAAAGTGATTGTGGTATCTGGCAAAAATTTATTTTACGAGAAGTTTTCACATTGTGATTCATTATGATTGATTGAAAATGTGAAAGAAACAAAAACTAAGATTCCGATTACTGTCTGTTGTATGTTTGAATTACTGTGTTAAATTATCAAAATGTCAGCAATAACTGACAAAATTTTAACACTGTGCTATAATATGTATCTGCTAAGGTGGCCTTTGCACATTTTCTCGTGCTGTTTTAAGTGTGCTCGCTTGCGACATTCATAGCGGCAATCCCCTCTGGTGCACCAAAAAGCTCCACAAAGCGCACACACTGAAGTGTATTTGTCTTTTTCGCCACCGCAATGACCACACTCATTCATTTCAGTATTTAAGAAATGTGCAACATAAATATGCTTTGACATCTCTTGATGTGTCCCACAATGAAAGTGACAGTCTGGTTTGAGACACACTATTCTACCACACTTACAGATGCTTCTTATTATTCCATGTTGAAGGCTCAACGGATTGCCGCATGCTTCGCATGAAAGTGAACTCGGTTGATCACGAAATGCGGTCTGCATAGGTGACTCTGGATATTTTTCAGCTGTGTCTTCTTGAAGTGAATTTTGTATATAGGTTGGCGTTGACTCCAAAAGATCTTCTTCTTCATGTACAGTGCTCAGTGTATCCATATTTTCATCATATACCACTTTCTAAAAAAGTATCAACAGAAAGAGTTAATGATTTGTTTCCCATCAGTAACTACAAAGCAGTGCCACAGCAGTTGATAATGGTTACAGAGATTAAGCTGAGATTAATCTTTGTAACTTGTAAAGCATTGGCTCATATTATGATTCAGTGAATTAATAAAAAAAACTGTCACATTTCGTTTTAAAATTAAGTAGTAAAGTCCATTTTGTATACTTAGATACCCATAGGTTTCTGTATACATTTTATACCTATAGCTATAGGTAGTGTATACTGCTCCTAGATAGGTTCGGCATAGAACCTGGTTATCTACATGTATATTTGTTATATGACAGTAAATGGGTTGTACTTAAACTAATGAGTATAAATGCCATTGGGAAGTGTGAAATAACAATTTAGGCTATCTACACTACTACTGGCAAAGTAAATAGTTGTGATCCCGAATAGTAACCAGGCTTAGCTTAAGAACTGATTAATGCATTGTTAGAACTATGGATTCAATATTTCAGGCACGGCAATGAGCGAGGGGAAGTTTTTCTTTGATACAAAAATTCAATCTAACTCTATTCATAAATTGTATTATCATTAGGTTACTTTGCAGTATGTATTTATTTTTTGAATAACAGCTCTTATTTTGACATTTTCAGTATTGGTAAACTTTCAGGCTGTTTGCTTGTGAGCACTGCCCTTTGATATTGTGGGAGATTTGTATAAGTATTCCCCTCCCCCTTCGGTCTAAACATGAATCATCCCCTTGAGAGTGGACCCCAAAGACTCAGACCCCATAAAGAGAGAATGTTACACCTAAAAACTACCCCGAGTTACCCGGGGTCTACTCCGGGTCAGCTACCCTGGGCCGAGATAGAAGGAAAATGGAAGAGGTAGCCTGGGATCTAAGCTACCTAATGCCCCAATCGGGATTCCAATCGGACAACTACAAAGCCCAGGAGAGCAAGCTAAGTACCAGCATGTCCTAATAAAGAATGGAAAAATACCAGCTTGCCCTAATAAGGACTGGAAGATTACCAGCTACAGAAAAAGAGCGTGAACAAGTGCCCAGAGCAAACCACCATGTGCTCAAGACTCTGATTGGATAACTTTGTAAATAATCTTGTATGCTATATTGTGATTTGTTTGTATTTACTATTGTGTTATATGGTTGGCTCACCCAAAGAAGGGGGTGAGTTTTCCTCCCCTTCTCCTATAAAAGGAGCTTTCTTGTGTGATTAGAGGCAGAAGTCTTGTGGAGTTGCTAGATACCATTATATCTTGCTAAATGGATTGTGCATAAATAAAGTATTGTTAATTAAACCTTTGTCATTGTGTGTTTAGGTCTAGGACCCCGTCAGTTGGTAGCATCAATTCGGAGTGATCCCGAAGTGACATACAGAACTTGTTGCAGTGACCCCGTTGTGTCTGGTAGCCAGTGTAAAAACTACTACAATATTTGGATCCCTTTGAAGCAATTGTATTGCTAATTAAAGTATAGGGTATCAGATAATCACTAGTAAATTATCTGAGCAAAGTACACTGCCTCCAAAGCAAAGAACGTTGGAGTGTGTGTAAAGTAGTAGTCTTGTATGCTCAAACCTCTCCCACTCATGCTCTCTTTTGGGGGATTGTGTTACATATCTGCGTCACTTTTCACCCTTTTTTACACATGGTCAGTTGGTTGATTGTCGTGGATATTACGGCATGTTAGCATTGGCTGAGTTGAAGCATTCTTTTTGGTATTGAGTGTTTGATGATTTAGGCATTGTGTCTTTTGGTGATGGAAAACATTGTTTTTACTAGGTTTTTTATTGAAAATTGTTGTAAGTATTTCTTTTGTAATATGTCTATTCACAAAATGTGAGTCGTCCTAAAGCATTCATTGTGTATTGCAATAAATTATGAGTTTGGATAAGTGTCTGGCAAATTGAAAAGAAATAAACTGATAAAAAAAATCCAGTTATATAAACACATAGTTAACCACATTGAATCAAAGCTACAATCATTTATAAAGAATTTTGTCGCTAAAATCTTTTTCACAATCTTGTCCAGACAGTTTATATTTATTTATTCTGAGTGTTTGATGGTAGTCTCAGCTGGTATACAATTGCATCCTACCCGTTTATTGAAGCAAAAATATATCCTCACTTTGTTTATACTACAAAATTTTCCAACCATTCATCGCAAATGCTGCATTTTTCTCTGTCAACAACTTTCATGTTCTCAAAGTTTTCAAATAAGTTTTTTGCCCAGCTCAATTGTTGAAACACCCAAAGCTAAGTAGCTACTTTTTCTTCAGCAGCAGTAGTAGAAATTGAAAATAAGCGTGATGATTCATGTTTATGCACTTTTTACAGCAGTCAGTGGCCCTTCATTCAATTCCTAACACTTGGATCATCAACTGATATTTTCCGTCCCATATGGAGTAATGCTATGGGAATCACTTCATGCATGGGTCAGCCTAAAGACAACAACAACTAGTATGACTTGCCCAATGATGAGTGGTACGGCATCTGTTTGAACATAGAAAAGAATCTGGAGACTGTCGTTACAGAACTGCCAATCCCATTTTGTCAGTAAATGTGTATGACCTTGATGGGATCCATTGATAGCAGAACCGACTTTCTCCAGATAAGCTCCATGGTATAGACGAGATACCATTAAAAAAAGTATCAATTCAAGAAGCACCACATAATACGGAAAAGTTACAATAAATTCATGGTAAGATATGCACAAAGTCACCACCTCCACTGAACAGTGGTGCCAAGGTATATAACATAGCGCCAGATATACGCGCTGAATTTAAAAGTTTCTGAGAGAGTAGAAACTGCTGCTACAAGAACAGCATGAAATAACAATAGATTTGCATAATGTGACACCCGTGTTATCATCACCGGCTATCAAAAATTTGATCTTAGTCGCTGAATGTCATTGGGATACCTGCAGGTGTAGTTTTAACTTGATTGGGTGCTGCTTTCATTTCCATAACAGCAGCGCTGACACCAACACTCAAAGTTGTGTAGAAAAAATTCAAGTACTGTAATGGAGTTTGTCTAGTGTGGTCAGTCATCGGGCAGTGCATCCGCTTGTTTTGATTGGTAAGCAATGCACGAGTGAGCAAGTTGTGAGCGAGAAACGGATTGTGGGATGTGCTAGCTGAGTAAGCAAAAGGATTGCTCAGTTGATAGTACTGAGTGTGAAGCAGATGAGCGAGGCAGCTTACTTATAGCCAAGATCAGTACACTATGGATACAAGCTAAAGATTACTATGACAAACAATGGTTTGATGTCACCTATTATTTTTATCACTTTGAATATTGATGGCTAGCCATTTAATAATGTGTCAGTTTTTTCATGTGATTTTTATACTTAGCGAGCTTTTTGTGATACGTCGTTTTTTGCTGTGCCAGTTTATTATTATTCAATCATGTATTTTGTTTACCAACTGCTGCGGTTTCCTTTAAATAGTGAAGCATTTCACCTAGCAAGAAAGTTTTTAGTTTATTTTTGCCTGAGATAGTATCTAGTCTTGCTCAGATAAGTGTCAGCGAGTGCTTGTACTGACTTAGTACTGCCTAAATGTTCAGGTTACTCTACGCTTGTGAGCACCTTTTATCCGGCAAGCTTTGTGTCATAATTAATAAATTATTATTAACCTGAAACATTGTGTGCTTAGTGAGGCCGGTTGCCTGTTATCACAACAGCTTGCATACATAACATCCAGGTATGTCTTCTACACGGAACTCCTACAACAGAAAGCCTATACTACCATACCGGTAGCGCTTGATACTCATACAAACTGCCTTTCACAGAGAGCCTACGCTACCAGTCTATTTCCACTCTTGAGAACCGTACTACTACAGCGATTACAGTCCAGGCGCCTCTTAACAATAGTCGGTAAATGCATTCTTCGAGAACACAACAAAATTATTTACATTGGTGGAAGTGGTGGGAGAGTCAGCTAATGGCCAAACATACTTGTACTCACCCCCCCCCTCCTTCTATCCGATTATTAATTAATTCTCCTTCATACAGTGATCTGATAGATCACCCCACTACCACCCGACTGACACTGTTCCCCTTTCACTCTGATCCTGTGGCAAACCCACTTCCTCCCCCACTCAACAGAGCGCGCCTCCTACAGCGTTGAGAGAGTGCAGCACCCGTGCTTTGTGCAGAAGCTGAGAGAATGTCTGCCCTTAAGTGATGTTACAGACATCACAGCTGTCCTTCCAGTACGACCATCTACCAGGAGATCTGTTTCCCCGTCTGGTCAAACACGCCGCTGAGAGAAGAGGTACCCACTCCCTCCTTTTGGATGGCTACACAGAGAGCCAAGAGCGCAAGACGACTGCCCCCGGGCACCTCAGAAGTCGCAGCTTTAGACCGGCTAGCACAGACACTACAGGGCGTACAAAAACCTTGTACACTTCCCCCTACTGCTGCGCAGAATTTCAAGTTGCCAAACTACGATAAACAAGGCGACATGGAGTACTTCATTACTCGATTCAGAAAAGTTGCCAAAGCAAATAACTGGAATGCTCACATGGCACTGCTCCATGTGATAAAAGCGCTCCTTGATGAACCAGTGGATTGTGGCAGGCCTACAAGCCTACAGGCCATGCTTACCAACCTCCATACTTGTTTTGGCCTTACACGCCGTTATGTTTTGCAAGGCATAGCACATCGGAAGAAAGCATCAAAGACTTCCCTCCAGGAACATGCTAATTATGTTGAGAGAGTGGTACGACTTGGCCGTGAAGAGTTGCCTGCTAGACAGGTGGAGAGAATAGTGCTAGAGAAGTTCATGTCTATTCTGGGTTACCCATATCTACAGTGCCATCTGGTGGCCGTGAATCCTCAAAGCCTTGAGAAAGCTGTTTGGGCCTGAGATGACCTCCTCACAAGATCAGTCTCAGACACCAAGCTGCAAAGTTAAAATGGTAGAGGAAGAAGCGTATGAAGAAGACGACGAAGAGTTCTAAAAAGAATACTGCAAACCTTCCATGACTCAGTACCGTCGTTTCCAGACGGCTGCTGCAGTCAATCGAGCTCTGAGAGAGACAAACAACTTGTATGTAGCTGCAATCAAGTACCCCACATTAAGTTATACCCCTCCCTCCCTGCAGCCAGCACCAGTACCTGATGACGCGATGACTACGTTGTTACAGACGGTTCAGAACATGGGTGCTGAGATCCAACAGTTAAGACAGTGACACAAAATAGTGCATACGCCTCCCCTCCTATTGTGTATGCTCGCTCGCATCACGCAACCCTTACTCATCACACAGTAATACAGCCTCTTGCTCATGATCCGCCTGCAACGTATCGATATCCTGCAGCACCTGTCCTCCCTGTTGTTGAGCAGCACCCTTCTACTACAGCACCGTGGGTACCTCCTTAGTGTTAGAGTTGTAGACAGGCGGGCCACTACAGTAAGGGTGGTCCCATGAGACAAAAGGCAGTTGTTGATGCTAAAGCAAAGCCTCTGTCAGGAAACGAGAAGTGCCCGCAGTAGCTACCTCACGGGCTACCTGCGATAGAGCAAAAACGTGGAAAGACGAGATATCGAGGCTGGAGAAGTACACTCTTGTGTCTTCTACTGCATCGTCTAGACCTCCTACAAAGGGGAGAGATTCAGCAAGAAGCAAGAAGGGTAACCCAGTACCTTCTGCCTCTCCTACCAGATCTTCAGGATCCCCTTCTCGAAAAAAAAGTCACCCGAAGTACTAAAGTGGCAGCATCCCATCTCCAACTGCTACACCATCTTACACAGAGAAGCGTACAAGCTGGAGATTGCCAGACCCCCGCAGTCATACTATCACTACCTGAGGGACCTCATGTGAAGCCTGCAGCCCCACTGAGACAAAAAACTGCTCATGCTCAGTATTACCAGACTACCAGTGGGTAGCACTTTAGGCCACTACAGAGGAGTGAACCCTGAATAGGTGGAGGAAACGGAAGCTTAGGTCATGGCAGCACCGGTGCCTCCCAGGCACTCCCTCATTCTCCTGTTCCCTCTCACGTATCTGAGCTGTATTCAGGTTCCCTTCCTCAATGCAGGAACAGGCCAGAAGTTCAACATGTAGCTGGACAGCTACGGCAGAATGCTGCCATGTTCAGTGCAGGAAGACATGACGTTGGCCATACAAACCTGGTGGCCTACAGCATCCCACTCCTCCCTGGCACTTGACCTATTCATCAACCACCCCATCGGTTTGGTCCAGAAAAGGAAGTGGAAACAGGGAGACAGGGAGAGGAGTTGTTGGAACGCAGGCTGCTAGAGCCGGCATTTGGGGCTTGGAGGTTGCCAGTAGTCCTAGTGAGAAAGAGGGATGGTGCATGGATATTTTGCAAACATAATGGCGCCTAAACGCAGTCATTCATCAGGATGCCTACCTCCTTCCTCGCATTGATGAAAGTTTGTATACCCTCTCAGGAAACAAATTCTTCAGCACTATACATCTGGTCAGTGGCTACTGGCAAGTCCCACTTGATGAAGTAGCCAGTGATTGTTTTTGCATTTACCACCCGTACGGGCCTGTGGAAGTGGAAGGTTCTCCCCTTTGGCCTCACTTCAGCCTCGGCCACTTTCCAGCGACTGATGGCAGTTTTGCAAAGCCTCCACTGGAAGACACTGCTGCTTTACCTCAATGACATCATTGTTATCGCCCCTGATTTCTCCCCTACCCAGCTCCCAGCTGAAGTTTTTCAGCTATTAAGGCCGGTTTGAAGCTCAAACCCAACAAGTATGAGTTTCTCAAATCAGAAGTCCGGTACTTAGGAAAGGTAGTAGCAATGCTTGGCCAGAAGAGTTTGCTGCAGTAGACCACTGGCCGACACCCACGGAGCTAAAGAGATTGCAGGCCTTCCTAGGTACTATAGGGAGCTACAGACAGGACACACCCAATTCCTCCACGGTGGCATGGCCTCTCACCCAGCCTACAAGTAAGCATGCTCCCTGGGAATGGTCCACCGCTCAGGAGACTGCATTCCAGCAGCTGGAAGCAGCCATGACCCATGCCCCCTGTACTTGTTTATCATGACCCGAAGCTACAGTACATTCTGGAAACTGATGATAGCAACATAAGTAGTAATATATGAGCAGATCTCCCTACCAAGTGTTTTTTTGTGGATTAGATCTTGGAGTTGAGGCAATGGGTTACGGCGTTGGATGGATTCGCCGAGTTTATATTGAATTTTATTTGAGGGGCATTTGAGTGGCATTTGAGTGGCATTTAAGTGGCATTTGAGTTTTGATTATTTTTTTACTTAATTTGAACTCATATTGCAGCTAGATTTTGAATGTATGGTGTTTAAGTTTTGATAATTTTTTTACATAACTCGAACTCATATGACATTTTGAGAGAGAGGAGAGAAGAACAAGGAGATATAACTACATTAAACCAATATATGATTATACACATTTATTACATAATAAGTAGGAAAATATCCTTGTATAATATACCTAGAGTTAGTAAATACTAAGTAATACAAAGCACTACAACTTGTAATGACAGTCAATGCATAGTCTTTTTTACAATGACGTCATTGATGTACTGATGTTATATCTTAGGAAGGAAGACTTCTGTTCTATGTACTTTTGATTCCATAATGAACTAAAATAAAAAGTTATGTATTAGTATAGAATGATTAAATAAAAATGAAAGTTATGTCTTAGTATAGAATGGTTAAACAGAAATTTAAAACAACTACAAACTCTTACTAAATAGTATTTTTTTTATTAATTATTACCTTATCATCAAAAATTGACTGTTAATCGGATGTTTTTGTAGCTCGCCGTGCCTTACGTTGTTGAGTCCTTACCCTTCTAGCTTGTCTTTGAGCGGACTGTCGCTGCATGTTTCTTCTTTTTAGAGCATGCTCCTTACGAGCATGCTCGATAGAAATTGGTGTGTTTACCTGTTCTAGTTGATATTGTCCTTGTTGTAATACATAATGTAACCTCTGAATGTCTGATGTAACATCATTCCCTAAGAGCTTTAATGTTAGAAAAGATTCAGTTCGCAAACTATTTAGCTGTTCTATCAAGTCTTTCTGTATGAATTTACAATTGTTTGAGATAATTTGCACTCTCTCTTCAACTTTTTTATTGCATATGTTTTGTAGAAGTATCAAGTCCTCTTGAGTCAAAGGTTTAGGCTGAAAGTTCTGATTTTGTGTTGTTAACTATTTCCATTTTTTGTGATTGAATCTAAAAAAAATGCAGATGAATAATTTTTTTCAGTTGTTTTAGTATAATAAATAATGTATGAGTAGAAACTGTAATTTATTAAGTTTTTACCTTGATGCTCTCCTAATAGCTGTAGTAGATGTTGCTTCTCTGTTAGCCGTTGTAGAACTGGATGCTTTCTGTGTGAAAACGATGGTTCTTATATAGCTAAAGTTGCACTGATTAAACCCTATGAACACCATCTCATATCAATCTCTATGAATCAGCATTTTTTCACGCGAAGGAAATTCAATGCTTTCGCGGGAATAAATGAATTATTTTCACGCGAATACAAACCAATGCTTTTGTGGGAATAAATAGTTTATTTGCACGCGAATAGAAACCGTTGCTTTTGCGGGAATAAATAATTTATTTTCACGCGAATGGAAACCATTGCTTTCGCGGGAATAAATAATTTATTTTCACGCGAATGGAAACCGTTGCTTTTGCGGGAATAGATAATTTATTTTCACGCGAATGGAAACCGTTGCTTTCGCGAGAATAAATAATTTATTTTCACGCGAATGGAAACCGTTGCTTTCGCGGGAATAAATAATTTATTTTCACGCGAATGGAAACCGTTGCTTTCGCAGGAATAAATGATTTAATTTCCCGCGAATGAAAGTCAATGTTTTCGCGGGAATAAATACTTTATTTTCACGCGAATAGAAACCGTTGCTTTTGCGGGAATAAATACTTTATTTTCACGCAAATAGAAAGCTATGTTTTCGCGGGAATAAATACTTTATTTTCACCCGAATACAAACTGTTGCTTTCGTGTGAAAATAAAATTTTCATTCCTGCGAAAGCAACGGTCTCTATTCGCGTGAAAATAAAATTTGTATTCCCGCGAAAGAAACGGTTTGTATTCGCGTGAAAGTAAAGTATTTGTTCCCGCGAAAACATTGCTTTCTATTCGCATGAAATTAAATCATTTATTCCTGCGAAAGCAACGGTTTCCATTCGCGTGAAAATAAATTATTTATTCCCGCGAAAGCAACGGTTTCCATTCGCGTGAAAATAAATTATTTATTCCCGCGAAAGCAACGGTTTCCATTCGCGTGAAAATAAATTATTTATTCCCGCGAAAGCAACGGTTTCTATTCGCGTGAAAATAAATTGTTTATTCCCGCGAAAGCATTGGTTTGTATTCACGTGAAAATAATTCATTTATTCCCGCAAAAGCATTGAATTTCCTTCGCGTGAAAAAATGCTGATTCATAGAGATTGATATGAGATGGTGTTCATAGGGCATAATCAGTGCAACTTTAGCTATATAAGAGCCATCGTTTTCACACAGAAAGCATCCAGTTCTACAACGGCTAACAGAGAAGCAACATATACTACAGCTATTAGGAGAGCATCAAGGTAAGAAGTGCTAAAATAATTATTTGTCTTTAATTAATTGAATCATCTAGGTTTTTGAATCTTAGTTTTTAACCACAATCTTTTAATAAAACAATAATTTCAGTATATTTACATCATTAAACTAAGTTCTTTTACTTTTTGCAGGTATGATGACATCACACTCCAAAGCACTCCCTAAGCTCCATATTGAACCAACTACAGCTACCGACAACACTGACGCTATCTCCACTACAACAATCAATTCCACCACCAACGGCATTCACATTGATGATAGAAGACCCAATCCTAACACCTTTAATGATACATCTTCTCGCTCAAACATCAACACTCCTGCTGACATAGCAATGAAATATCCTCTAGTTTCAGCTGACTCTCCTTTGAGTCCCACACCGGACTACACATATCTGCATGAGAACAGTGAAGTCAAATGAACAGAGGATAACAAAAAACCAATAGTGACATTATCTCGAGCTTCAATTTCCTTTCTACTCAGCAACACTAAGAATAATACCGTAAACAAACTTAGAGAGTTCGAATTACTTGAGATGGCTGGAATAATGACAGGAGCTATGCGGAAAGGGATGTTCGAAATCGGAAATTTTGTGAGTTTGTCGGATTTACCAATTCCTACGATATTGGAGGTTTTCGATGTCAATTACGTTGAAGATTATGGTATATTGGATTATGAATATGTTTTAACAAACAATCATCGAATTCGAGTCAAGACGCTGATTGACAAAGAACTTACGGTGGAGCTACAGGAACTCGATCCCCGCTCTTCACATACCCTAGTGTACATGGGAAAACTAGAAGAAAATCAACCCGATCTGCGTATTGTAGGAGGTAATCATCATCAAGGGCTAGAACAACGAGTTATAGCCAAAATCTTGAGAAATAAATCATTGCAACAGTTGCAAACATACTTTGATATCATCACTTTCGATAATATTCCTGTCAACACTCTTCTAAAATTCACTAGACTCTCAGTTTGGAAAAATTTGAAGTTGAAGCAGCAAAAACGAAAACAAGATACAGCGCCTCTACGTATCACTCACACTGTCACTTACAGATACATGACGAATGATGGAACTTTGATGACTGGGAAAATTGTTGTCCCTCCTGAGAACGTTTTGAAGATCAAAAATCATGAATGCGGTATGATCCACTATAAAAGTACGATGCCAACTCAAAGTGGTACAAAGAAACACATTCTCGCGATTCTGGGTGTTGAAGAAGCTTTAATGCTCCTATCTACTTCAAGTGAAAAAGAAGGAATGGCTTTCAGATTTTCCCTATTCGACGATGCTGAGTGAATGAAAAGTCATGATAATGATGATAACATTGATGCTTATACTGATGACGAAGAAGATGATAATATGACGGATGATGACTCTGAAAACAAAAACTTTGAGGAAAAAGATGAAGTCGTCAACAATGATAGTGAGAAAAGCAATGAAGATAACAATCACATTTCAAGCGAAGCTAGTAGGATTTTGATATGGGAAATTTGATTAAGGTATGGAAATCTTCGCTAGTAATAAGTAACTACTAATAATCGTATTTTTCACCATAGTACGATGTAGTTGTTATAACGACGTCTATGTATGCTTTTAGATAGAATACGTGTACAAGTGAATGACTGATGGCTCGCCAAATCTATCAGCAATAACTCATGAACATTAAATTATATAATATTTGTATTGACGAATAATTTGTATATATTTAGCGTAATAACGTATTTTTAGTTATATTTAACATTAGTAATTTAGTCAATTTGTAAAAATTTTGGGGTTACAACTCTAAAAATATTACAAACTTTCAATGTTCCGACACAAAAAAAATAAATATTTCAAGTTATCGTCACACTTTCAAAAATGTTAAGACAACTCCCATTTATAATTTTTAGGTTTCGTTTTTGAAAAATATGTAAAAGTTGTCGGCACATTTTGTCAAAATGGTAGGACAACTCCGCTTTTACACAAAAAAATTGTGAAAATGTTTTATAATTTGTTTGAGAAACCAAGACAGTAGAAGACTTTTTTACAACTGCAAGCAATATACTTTAGGATTTACAGTTTTGTGAATTGGGTGCTGATAGTTTGTCATGATATGACATGATAATTAAGTAATTATAGTCTTTTTCATAACAATTTTGTAGATTCAGTAATACAGATGTGAACCTTACTGCTTCATAACTTGGATGCGATATGAAGGCAGTTAATGCAATATTTATTTTGTAATATTATGCAAAGTAATACAGTAAGAATGAAGCATATGAAGTTCTCAACCACAAAACAAATAAAATAATGCATTAGGTAAACTAATGACAGAACATTTTTTACATGAAATGTATACATATGAATAAAGTATTCATAAAAACACAGACTATTGTCTGTATATATAATATATATATATAGAGAGTATTTATAAAAAAACATCCTATTTACTATATATTTTGTAGTAAGAAATTATAAAATGGGGTAGTTGCATAAAGCCTATTCCAGAGCCTTGATAATATTAAAAAATATAGTGAAATAAAAATTTTAAAACTCATCTAAGAGTGCAGTTAATACAACAATTTCTTTTTGAGAAAAGTCTGAATTTTTTTGCATTTTCTGTCTAATAGACGCTAATTTCAATTTAACACAATCATTAAAACCCTTTTTTTCAACCCATCTTTTATATTCAAAATTAATTTAACTGAAGTAATATAAATTTTCTTATCATCAATCTTTTGGCTTTCTTTTAAATCTACTTGAGTTTGAGGATTAACTGTTTCAGTATTAGATTCTAAAACACTGGTTTTTGGACTGCACTGTGAACTAGCAACAGAAATTAAGTCATTATTACTTTCTTCAGTTTCTGAAAGATCAGAATCTGAAGATATAAACGCTCTCATTTTTTTACACTGGTTTTTAATCAAAAGCTTTCGATCTCCAGCAGCAGGTTTTTTAGCTATTGCCAACCATTTACTCCCTAATTCAAAATCTAAAACAATGTTTTCAGAAAAATAACCTTCTATTGGATAGAGATACACTAACGCAAAATTTTTTGGAAAAGTAATATCCATAAGTAATTCAGAATATTTTTTATTACTAAACAAAACAAAATTATTATAACTAGCAATATCAACAATAAAAAACATTTTAGTTTTTAAAATACAACTATGTTGCTGGAAATCTCTCAAAGTTGTATGTGATTTTCCACATAAACAATAAAAAATAAACAAGTGAGCACAAAAATGTCCTGAAAGAACACGGGCAGGCTCATGCAACCCCCCTAATTTAAACTTCTTACCACAAAATAAACACGAAATGTTGTTTTTTTTCCTTTCAGTGCTTCACTCAGCGTCTTTGTACAATAGGCTATCAACAACAATGAAAGCACTGAAAGGAAATACCTAGGGCTTTTGTTATCAATATCTACAAACAAAATAAACAAATTCTCATCATATATAGATAACTTTCTTAAGCATGGTATATGTATATAAAGATAATACATATCACTTACACTTAAAACACTCTCTATCTTCTTTTATATCTCCATCTAAAAGTCTTACTTCTTTGTACTTTTTTATTTGAGAATTCTCTGCTTGAACTAAAATAGAAAATACGAATGTAGTTATGCTATTTTTGAAAATTTTTTATTAATTAAATGAGTATGTAGTAAGTAATGTTTTCATCATACTTACATTCAAATGTGCTGTGGTCATGGTACAGGAAAAATTTCGTCCTTCCCAATACATTGGTTACTCCCAATAAAACGTGAAGATGTTTTTTCTACAAAAAATAACATAGTAAATGTAAAGTCATTATTATTATACCTACAGACAAATTTACATTTTTCATAAAACAGAAAGACTTACTCATAGCAATATGTGTGCTAGCTTTGGTCTTTTCCACCTTCTTTTCTTCAAAGCATTCCTCAAGCCATCTTAAGGTTTCATCGTCTGTAGAGCTTAAAAAAACAATAAATCAAGATTGTGATTAATTAAAAACTCTATATAATACAAATGAATAATAAAGTTTCAATATTATACTTACATAGCACTGAAATCTATTTCGTCTATATTTAGATGTAGTTCCTCATTTGAGGTTGTAGACCTAAAAGTAATATGTATATATATATACATTTGTATAAATTTATAAATGTAACTGCAACAAAATTGTAAAAGATAGTAAAAAATAACTTACTCATTTGTTGTAGGGATATTGCTAGCCATGTTTTGTAGTTTCGCAGACTAATACTTGAAATGAAGTACAAATGAAAACTGATACTGCTTAGAAAAAATAATTTCTCTTATATACAAAACATTGAAGTCATTTATCAAGATTAATTTGTAGACTGATTTTCTGTTCATTATTATGAAAAATGATATTGTTTTTTAAAAAAGTGGAAGTCAATTGGGAAGTTGGTTAAAAAAATTGGAAGATAGAGATTAGATAGATTAATAAGCTTAAGCTCTACATACACCCCTGTAAACTTTCTTTCTACCTAGCTAAAATTTTTGAATGTAGAGCATTGGATAAACAAATTTTACAAGCCCTAGATTGATACTCTTTTAAATATATCTAGCTAGGACGAAACTTACATTTCATTTGAATGACAACTCACATCCTTCAAACATATTTTTATAGCAAAAATATGATGTGTGATTAACTAGTTCAATTGCAGTTCATTGATATGCTCTACTACAACAAACACTACTACAAACTATGTAGTCAACTGAATATATCCATAAACAATCATATAGACACATCAACAGCAAAACATTGATGCAGTGTAGTTCCATCTTTATATCATCAGACAGTAAATTAAAATGTGAGAGCTTCAATGATAGTTTACAACATCAAGTATGAGTTAGGAATGTAATAAACACTTTAAACATATCTGATAGCATTTAAATAGGTATATGTAACATATAACTCTTGATTTATTAGACAAAACAGCTTCCTAAAAATAGAAAATACACTATGTATGTTGATACATTGTTTGTATTTCACACAAAAAACAATGAGATATTTTAAGAAAAGTAACAGTCTAACTAACAAAACAAGTGGATAAAGTCATGCTTTGTTCATGTTTTTTAGATGACACCGGAGATAACTAGAATCATAAGTAAAACCACAAATCCGTTTTGGTGAAAGGTTGTAACTGTACTAACTAATATGTAATCAAACAATAGAAAACAGGAGATAAATGCAATCAAGTTCTCTTCCTTTTTAGGTTGAATTCAATCTATAATTCCATCATCTATGGATGTTCGTTGTTTTGTTTTAAATAGAAATAACATGATAATAAATAGTGCTTAGGTGTAATTAATGACTTTTCTAGAGCGGCTTTATAACGCATAACATTAAAAAGATCAAAACATATAGGATTGGGTGAGAGATGATGATTAATGACTTTTCTGGAATGAGTTTACTAGTGAAGTAACACTTGCGTTATATTATAATTATTTATTTTCTAAAACTTGTGAAAATGAACTGGTAACATTACGTCGACTGAAATAATGCCTAAAACGTCTCGCATAAACTTTGATCTGACCGAAAATGGACTGAAAACGTTCAAGGTGCGTACAAAATTATCGTAACTCGCTAAAGCGCATCTTCTAAGAAATATTTATTTTCTCGTTGCTAACTTGACGTAAAATATTTTGTAACGGATGACACATGATCTCAATTGATTTTTTTCAACTGAATCACTTAGTTACTCGTAAACATTTGATACTCGCTTGACTTCTTTGATAACAGCAGTAACTATCCCAATTGTGTTTATCGTAAATATTTCAAAAACGGATATTGCGTGTTTCAGTTGGTTTTTCCTACTGAATCGCTTAGTTACTCGTAAACATTTGAAAATTGTTTGATTTTTTCGTTGATAAAACATGTTGCAAGTATCTTTTAACAAATATTACCGTGATTTCAATCAGTTTTTCCTTACTAGATTACTTATTACTCATCAACATTCATAATCACTTTTATTAATAGTTGTTGCAAAGCAATGCTGTATTTAAATAATATTACTACGTTTCCAACCAATTTCCTTAC